>CM020510.1:5482772-5925272 GCA_009823395.1 Thamnaconus septentrionalis | reverse complement strand
TTTTCAATTCGTTTGGAAACGTCAATTTGTCTAATCAAGTTTGAGGCTGAAGAAGTGGGAAGAGGGAGTTAATAACGATTTAACGAAAACTAACGAAATTTAGTTTGAGAAATGCTACACTGCAGCAACCTGCACTGCTGACATCAACGTTTGCTTATCTGTGCATGGCAAACACTGAAGCAGCCTGGCCGCATGTGGAGCAAATATTGACCATCGCACTTTGCAAACATGCATTTGTGCTCACGTTACTATAAAGACTTGACACTGCAGCGGTGTTCAGACAAACTGAGCAGCGCTGCTGAACTCTATTGCAGGGATTCAGGATCTGTCGACAGCTCACTGCATCACATTTAGATGCAAAAAAAAAACAAAAAAAACAGCTGCATAATGCATCAATCTGTAAACCAGATGGATAATGTGCTGAACTAATGTTGTGCGCTGTTGTTGTTGTTGTTTTGTTTTTGTTTGTTTTTTTTTCAGGCATGACTTTAAGTTGCACTTGAGACCCTATTTTCATCTTTGACTGCCGAGCTGCCAGAAAAACCTCTCGCTGCAGACATGTAGGTTCTCTGGAGAACCTCACTGCTGCTGCTGCTGCTGCTGCTGCTGCTGCTGCTGGTTACATTGTTCCCTTTGTGCTTTAAGATGCTGCTCAAAGAGACTTCCATAAGTATTGATCTCAGCTGATTCTTTATTATCTTCAAGGCTCTGTTCAGTCTCTTTGTATGAGACATGAAGCAGTTCAACTTTTTCGACTCGTGCAACTTCTGCATTCGCTCGAGTTTCTTGCATGGTGAAAGATCTTGTTTTTTTTTCTTCTCACAAATATTTAACAGTAATTTAGCTGCAACCTAATATTTCTGAGCTTTTATAACTTCATGCACCCGCCTTTCATCTGCATGAAGCCACTCATGATTTTTATTTTTCCTGTGTTATTCAGCAAGACTGAAAGGGAAGGTGTCGTGGTGAGAGCGGCGATGTTGTCTGCTTTGGAGATTAAAAATGCTGAGCTTCTCTTTGGCAGTGAGCAGGGATGGGACGGGATCAGGAATGAATCCAGCAGAGGGACGCAGCACGTTGGATGTTGTGGGGATGAAGCCAGACTGAGAAGGTTTGGACGTGTCCATAGGAGGGACAGAGAAGATGTGGGCAGGAAGACAACAGGCAGGGAGGGGTTGTGGGGGGGGGGCAAAGAGGAGATTCGAGGATGTAGTGATGGATGCAGGGGGTCAGATGGAGGCAGCTGATTGGCTGAAAATACTGAAAATAAATAAAATACTGCTTTTACATACAGATGCACTACAAATGGAGATGTGCTACATATATATATATATATATATATAAGGAGACGCTGATATCCACACACACACACACACACACACACACACACACACACACACACACACACACACACACACACACACACACACACACACAACTCACACACACATGGAGATAAACAGAGGTGTTTTAAGGTGTGTTGTGTGTCTCCAGCAGATCTGACTGGAGCAACACACACTCTGCAGCCTCATGTCTGAACATCAACCCCCCCTCCCCGACTCTGAGGGAAAATGAGCTGATGATATTTAATGAGGGATGGCGCCGAAGCGTTTGAAGCTGCACAGTCTTTGTTCATTTGTGTTTTTGTTTCCCTCTGACCTCTCGCCCGCCTGATCACCCGTCTGACAAAAACAGCGGCTCCGCGTTCACAGTCGGCGCCGCTGCTGCGGGAGAAAGTTGGCCCGCGATCGCGACGGGCCAGATTACGTTCGCCGCTGAGCGGGAAGGGAGAGGTTGTGGGGGCGGGAATAAGGTCGTGGATTTTCTATTGGCTAAATATTTGAATCTGATCTGAAGCCGCGCTGCCAGTGGGTCACTTTACAAATTAATGCCTGCTGCCCCGACCCCCAACCCACCCACTCTCTGCTGCCATGGCAACCTGGCAGAGAGTCTAGATGAGCATCTGCTGCTTACAATCATGACCACACACACACACACACACACACACACACACAGAATCATTCAGCAACACAGAGATGCAAACACAAGAAAACAGGGCAGCAACGTCGAAGTTCAGCAGCAACACCTTCAACTTTGGTGTCTGTCAGCTGCAGCTGCAGCTGCAGACGCAGCAGTCAAAGCAGATGTTGCCCAGAAGGCATCATGAATTTGGCTGTGTGGTGTACAAGCCCACGCTGTCAAGCCAAAAGTTGTGTCAGCCAACAAGCTAATATTTTTACATGACGACCCCCAGCGTGATCACACAGCCCATTTCTGATTTATTGACTTTATGGTTTGGCAAAAGTAACAACTATTGCTCCTTCTTCATGTTACAAGGCCCCAAGTTTTCATGCTGAGCACATGAAATTCTGTATTTCAGCAATTTACCACAAGTAAAATTGGACTTGTACTTCAGCGGCTCTGGACAGCCTCACTCACTGCTGCTGCGGCTGATTATGACAACCTGTAATATACTGACTCAAGATGGGTTTAACAGCGCAGCTTTGAAAAACAAAGAGTCAATTTTCATGGGAGGTATTACTCACAGCGTCTCATCTATCAACAGCCTTTAGTTCAGACAGAGGTCAAAGTTCATTACTGTGCCAAAAAAAGGGGGTAAAACTCATTAAGGAAAATGTCAGAGGTGGTTCACACACACACAGACGGACAGACAGACAGTGGAACTAAAAAGGGAAAGACGGAAATGCAGGACTGATCTCAGTGTGTGTGTGTGTGTGTGTGTGTGTGTGTGTGTGTGTGTGTGTATGTCCAGCTGTGTAATTACATGAGTGATCGGACCACTTTACACGGCCATCATTCAACAACAGGTGGCGCACTGCCCACCGGTCCGTCATCGACAGCCCACTGAATCATGGGCCGTCTCTGTTTTTCTTCCTCTTCTGTCCTCTTCTCTTCCTCCACTTCATTCAGCTCATCTCTATCAGTCACATTGACCCTCTTTCCTCACTTCCCTTTTTATCTCTGTTAATTCGGTCTCGGCCATTGTGACATCATCATCCGTCCAGCCAATGAGCGGCCGCTGCTTGCACGAATACATATCTTTTTTTGTTGGTGTTGTTCATCCGGCTGTTTATGACTCACACTATTACTTAATCGCTCACGGAATCCTAACCATGTTGGCAGATCGTCACAGAAATTCAGTTACCTAACTGTTGCGAAAAAAAAAAAGGAAAAAAATGGCAAAATATCAGGAGAGCGTCTGACACCGGCTGACAGCGACGCATGATTAATGATATTTTTAAAAGAGGTGTTCAGACAAGATGAAGATTTAATCTTTCTGCTTTGATGTAAAAAAAATACATGTTCCAAAATGAGGCTGTTGTGCCTTTTGTTTTGTTGTGTAGCGTTCAACAACACAGCACAGTTCTAGCAGGAAGTTAAATGTGAGAAAGTTGCAAACAGAGGGCTAATCGTGGGCATGTGGTGAGGTTTTTGATAATTAATAGCATCAGGCTGCGGATTCTGAGATTTAAAAGTGCAGTGCCACACGTCTTTAAAGTCAAACATCAGTTTTTTTTGTCGTATTCCTTCCTTTTCTTTTTTTTTTTTTACATTCTATTTTCAATCAGCCAGCAGGGACTGAGGATCAGCATCAGGCACCAACCTAAGAGATGCCCTCCCCTCCTCAACTGTCTGGAGAGATACGTCACACAGCGAGACAACCTTCCTCTTACACACACACACACACACACACACACACAGCAACAACAACAACCACCGTGTGCACTTCGTTGGAGCCCGTTTCGGCCTGCAGAGAGTGTTTCAGATTTTGGCAACTGCACTGATTTCCCCCGGGCTTCGGACGAGGGACGCTGATTTTGACATATGGCAGGAGGACAGAAAGAAACCTGTCAAGGCGGGAGGAGGGTGAGGGAGTGAGGGAGTGAGGGAGTGAGGGAGTGAGGGAGAGTGTCAGGGAGACGGCACAGGGGGAAAAACTCTGCCTGGTTGTTGTGCCTCTGGGCAGCAGCAGCGATCAGCAGCATGGAGGGAGGATACCAAGTAAGAGATGCAGACTCTCACTTGGTATCATATATATGTGTGTGTGCGAAAAAGAAAAGAAAAAAGACATTTAACCTTCTGTTTACAGCCGACTGCTAGATGGGTTTTGTTTGGCAGGACACAAAGCAAGGCAGTCTCACCTGGCTGGACGCTGCAAGAGGTATCAGAGAGTAACGGTACTCTTTGTGACATCACTAAGGGCTATATTTGCTTCTGTGTATATTCTCTAGAAAGTGCAGCAAGGAAGGAAGCTAAGGACGGACTTTTTTTCATTTCTGCGGAGTTGACTGACGGGACAGAGACACAGATTAACTCTGGCCAGGGGAATTTTGCACGACAGGAGACAACCAATCCAATTATAGCAATGATTGAAACATCCTGACCTCAGCAATGTTTGTTTAGCGCTCAGACGTGCCCGGGAAGCAGAGGGAGGTTAATTGTTTTGCAGTTGAAGTCACATAAAAGAAAACGCTTGTCCTCCAAAACATTCTGGTGGCGAGCGGTGAAGTTGGCTTGAATGTAGCGCCATCGCGAGAAAAATTAACATTCAAGACTTGAGTCGCAAAACTTTATTTTTAATGGCTGCTTTCATTTCGTTTTGTTTTTTTTGTTTTGTTTTTAATTAGCAGGAAGTAGACACGAGGGATAAGTTTTGTTAAGTGATGCATCTTTCTATAACAGCTGCTATAAACAATATGATTATTCATTAGGGACAAAATAAACATCACAATATTGAGACAATGGGATTTAAAACAAACAAACAACATTTAGGAGATGGATCGTGAAATAAAGAATTATGTTGTTGTAATCAGTCGTGGGTTAGAGCAGAGTGGGGGGAAATTATTCAAGATAGAAAGTGAAGTTCAGAAACGGCTTTGCTACGATGACCTGAATGATGTTTATTTGCCTCCTGCAGCAGGAAGTGAAACAATCTGTCTGTCATCATTATCAAAAGCACGCGAGGAACAGCCATTGAAACAAACACGTATCTGTTTACTTGTTTATAGCTCTCCAGTGTTGAAAAATGTGAAAATATGAAAACAAAATTTAAAAAAAATGCTATTATAAATTGACCTGCTGCCTTTGCGAGGCCTGAATGTGACACTTGACGCTGCAGTTTGCCCTGATGGGTGGTTAATATATTCCACTCACGCCGCCAGAGTCTTAGTCCCACTTTTATTTAAATTAACGGCAGCCAGCTCAACTTTAAGCCCGCTATCTGCCGGCGAGCAAATAAAAAGAGCCAGACGGCAGGAAACACTAAAATTAGGAGCTCGGAGGAGAGAGGCGGCCGAAAATAAGTGGGGAAGGAGGGATGGTGAAGGAGGGATGGCGAAGGAGGGATGGTGAAGGAGGGATGGTGAAGGAGGGATGGCGAAGGAGGGATGGCGAAGGAGGGATGGCGAGGTCGGGCGAAGGAAAAGGAAGGAGGAGACGGAGGGATGAGAGACGGACGAGTGTAGATAAGAGACATTATTCCCCCTCCAGCTGGGGTCTTTGTCTAGGAGCACTCAGCTGTGCCAGTAGCACGCACACACACACACACACACACACACACACACACACACACACACACACACCGAGTTATTTTGAAGACCCCTAAAAACACATCCACACTGATTAAGTTTCTGAAGCAAAAAAAAAAAAAACCTGCACACCTGTCACTTCGCCTTTATACCTCAATATTTTGGAGGATGTGTTTTATTGTTTTTCTTTTCTTTTCAACACGGATTTAAAGCCACACAAACAAGATGTAGTTCAAGGAAGTGCAGAGTCTGGAAACGAGGTGAGGTTGAACGTACTGTGCGAAACTCAGGAGGTGAAACAAGAAACAGCGGAGAGGTTAATGACGACAAAATCCACATTCATGAGAGGAAATACTGTCTTTTTTCACAAACTCTTGTGAATTTCCATTAATTAATGAATTGTATTAATAAATAAACAATAAAGTATTTATCTCTGTATCCATCTTGCTAAATTTGTTATCTGCTGTCAGTACTACAGTTTTCTAACTGATTTGTACACCGTCATGTTGTTTACCCTCCTCATTCTGACATTCTGACACTTCAATGGTGTCGAGGTGTCAGGCAGACTTCCAAACAAGAGGTACAATCAAAAATGAGAAGTAAAACGGGCCCAAAGTGAACCACATGGTAGGTGTCGGTGATTTGTAACCCCACCCGCCTCGCTCCCCATTATAATTAACTCTGATGGATAGACGACGATATAAAAGGTGGTGAAGGTGGGTTTTTTTTTAATATTCGGTGAGCAGTTGGTGGACGAGTTCGAAGGGAGACGAGAGCAAAAAGAGGTGCGAGGTGACGATGATGTCATGGAGGGATGAGTTATCGTCGCAGACGGAGAGACGGACAGTTTATTCCTGCAGGTCACGTTTTACTGCCGCACACATTAAAGTGTCGCCGGTCATGCTGGACGCTGGCTTATCACCTGCTGAGGTAATACCTGCTTCTTCCTGTCTGCCCTGCTCCTGCCTCGTCTTTATCACCCCTGCCTCAGCCTTTGGACCCCTGGCACCCTCAACCTGGTTTCCGGCCGCCCTCTTAAACCGCTCCACTGTTCCCAAGCCGAGTTATTACCGTGACGTTTGCGACGCCGCTCCCAGTCCTGGTAGGAGAACTTTCCGGTGAGTCAGTGCTGCCGACACTGTCTGGCAAAGACATGAACGTTTTGAAACACACAATCGAGGACTGAGGTTGTCAATCTGCAGTGAGTGGGCGACTCTTGTAGTTTTAGGCTGCATCAAATCAGCCCTTAAGACCTTTTAGACCAACGTCTGCGACTTAGCATGAGTTCAGTGTAACTTCATTCTTACTGACAAAGGATTTAACGCACATTTCATCAGTTCCCAGTCGACGATACGATGGGAGAGCGCAGCTGAAGTGGACATTTCTGCTCTTACATTCGATAAACCGTCTCTATTTTGAGACTGGAACCCAACACGGCAACCAGCTTTCAATAGAGAATACAACAAATGTGATGTTTCTTTTCCCAGAGCTCCGTTGTCGTCAGAGTTTTAGCGAGCAGCAGTAACAACAACCTTGATGGTCAACATATTTTTTCTGACACGGAAATCTAAGAAAAATGTGATGCACCATAGACTTCCAGTTTGTTTTCATTGACCGAAGTTGGATGATTACAATTTTCTTATTTTCTTATTTATTTTATTTATTTATTTATTGATATATTTATTTATTCCATTAAACATCTCCACCAGAACGCTGTCCAGCAAGTTTTTAATCGGGATCCGGTTAAATCTGAGCAGCAGACTAATCTTTGGTCATCAGAAATGATCCTGCTACTCTCATCAGCAGCTGCAGCTTCCATAAAAAGCACGAGTGACCAGATTGACATGGCAGCGATACACACTTATGTCATAATACC
This sequence comes from Thamnaconus septentrionalis, assembly GCA_009823395.1. Taxonomy (NCBI): domain Eukaryota; kingdom Metazoa; phylum Chordata; class Actinopteri; order Tetraodontiformes; family Monacanthidae; genus Thamnaconus; species Thamnaconus septentrionalis. The sequence continues at coordinate 5,917,847 of CM020510.1, read as the reverse complement.
TCCCTCGCCCGTCTGACCAATGACGTGGTGGCGTCATGACCAACTGAGACGTGGTGGCCGAGACACCTCGCCCCCCCACTACGACTGACACGTTTGAATTTGTGACACACACACACACACTGCACACACACACACACACACACACACACACACACACACACACACACAAAATGAGACCACTTCCATATCCATGGGCAGACGGTGCTGTTAAACCAAATGACGAGCCGCCAGTGCAGCAGTTGGGGCTATTTCCTGTTTTATGTCATGGCAAAAACGATATTGGTTGGGCTGTACGCACACACACAGACAGACAGACACACACACACACACACACACGCATACACACTCTACCAACAGCCTGTCTTTTGACAGCAGGGATTAGCAGTGAGAGGTGCAGCTAATGCCTAGTAACGAGACATCCAGCTTATCGCCCACTCAATCGTGTGCAAGCGCACGTGTGTGTGTGTGTGCGACAGAGAGAGCGAGAGAGTGAGGCAGAGAGAGTGAGAGAGTGTATAGATCCGCAGCAAATTAGCTGCCTGTTATTCTTGACTTTAATGACACTCGCGCATCTCAGCCACTTCTCCGCTCTTCCACCCTTTCATTTTCTGGGCTTTGTGCGTTTAAATTAAAAAAAAAACAACACACACTCCATTTCCACTAACGTGTCGGCTGCCATTGGAAATACGGCAGCATGTCTGAAAATGAGAGGCGGCAACACAGTCACTCATTAAGACTAATAGCTTTGGCATAACAGCATTAGCGAGCAAGCATTCCTATGTGGATTAAATATGCAACAGCAAACAATTTGCATATACATGAACGGTTGGGGTCAGAGTGAAGGACAAACACGGCGGAGCGACGTCTGATCCCGCCGATGACGAGTGAAGCTTTGATGCTGCAGACACAGTATTTGTGGTTTGGTCGCTGCAGATTTTCTCTTCGCAGCTTAACTCAAAATAATTCTGACGTGAGTTTCCTGCCAGCAAGATATTTTCACTAATCTGTGCACATTCCAGAAACTGGCGGCTGGTCCTGGGTGCAGCCCACCTTCTGATGTCGGCCGCGGTTTAGAAAAAATAAATAAATAGTTTACGATTAGGTACGATCTAGTCTTTATAACTGCATTATTACTTTTCCATCATGTAACTACAAAAATTGAGTGTATTCCTGTTATGAATAACAAGAAGAGAGGAAAAATAAACTAGAGAAATGAGTTTGTGTCTTGTGAGTGGACGCAGCAGAAATTAAACTCATCCCGCTTTCACTTATTTCGCTTGCTCACCTTTTCAGAAAGTGCATCCTTAAACACAACGCTCGGCAAATCAACTATTTGTGACATCACAGAGGGACATGGAACCTGTGCCAGTTGACAGTTTGGCTTTGTCAACTGTGACCATCTTATTTTTGTCCAACTATGAAAGAAGATTTGGGCCCCAAGAAGAAAAACAATATCACAGGAAGGAGACTTTATTCTTGAAATTTCCAATTTGATCACAAAAGTTTGACTTTATTCTTTCAATTTTATTTTCGTAATTTTGGCTTCAGTCACAAAATTTTGACTATAATCTCAAAATTGAAACTTGAAAAAATTATTCTGTCTTAATATTTTTTTTCTCTTTTTGTGGCCCCAATAGTAAACTAGTGTTAACAGGAAGCTAAAACCAAATTATTATTATTTTTTTTTTTGTGGATGGCTGTAAACTTCGAGCTAAAATATGCTGTTTGGTTTATGATCAAGTTTTTCTTTCAAAAATAAAAATAATCATCCGAGCCTGTCAGGCAGAAATAATGCAATCTCTAAATGGGTGGAAAAAATGGTGCCTCATGAACAATAATGTTTGTTTTTTTTAAGAAAATAAAAGCAGGACGGAAGACAGAAAGTCACTAATTAGCGCTGTGGGCCTCCTTTGGTCTCTGGGTAGTTTTTACTGTGACAGCTGCTCTCTCATCACTCCGTCCCCAGAGTTCATGTTTATTCTTTTCACTCATCAACACCAGAAAGCTAATAAGAGTCTTGATATGCGGTCACACACACACACACACGTGCACACACACACACTGCACAAGTCCAGCGGTGCTTTTTACTTTATTCTTTGTGAGTTTTCTAACAGCGGCTACTTTTTTCAGGGTGTTTATCGGAAGGCTGGAGGAGAGCCGTGTGTTTGCGCCAGCGGCTGGAATAATCCCCCCTGGTTTGTTTTTTCAAAGATTCTCTGAAAACAACACTGCATATATGCAACTAATAAGGCAGCAAATTTTGCTGCAGAGTTGTTGGGTTTTTTTTTTTTTTGCTGAGGTCATGTTATTACAGGCGGTTGAGAGGATGTTTTATATACTTTTTTTTTAAAAATAACAGCGCATGTTGTGCAGATGACGCCAGAGCGCGGAAACAGCGAAGATCTGGGCAGAAGGATGCTGAGGGTGGAAGTGGCAGGCAGGAGGAGCAGAGAGGAGGATTGATGGATGGAGTGAAAGAGGAAGTGAAGTCAGTTGGTGTGAGAGACGAGGATGTAGAGAGATCAGAGGATTGGATGGAGGCAGCTGATTGGCTGCGGTGCCGCCTGAGGGCAACAGCACAAAGGAAAAGGAGAGGAAGGTGAACGTATCTCTTCAAAACTTTGGTCAGAGAAGTTCCTTCAAAAGCCTTGAAGACTTTCCACCGCATCTCATCCGAGACTTAATTTGAGGAAAGAATCTACAGTTTTTCACAAAATAAAAGCGCTCGTTGTTGCTTGTTGCTGTTTGTGTTTCTCTCCGCTCACGCTCATGCATACTGGTGTGTGTGTGTGTGTGTGTGTGTGTGTGTGTGTGTGTGTGTGTGTGTGTGTGTGTAACATCAACACACTCAAGAGCAGTGAGATGTTGTGTTTTGTGTTATTTTTTGCCTGATTGAGTCAGGGGACAGCGGTGACACACACACACACACACACACACACAGCCGCGTTTGTCAGTGTCACCGTGTTCCAGCGCTGAAAGCGCAACCCAAACAAGCCCAAAGTAACTGAGAGAAGACAGAGAGAGAGAGAGACAGAGAGAGAGAGAGAGAGGGAGAGAGAGAGAGAGAGAGTCGGAACTCACAGATGTGAGTGCCGCAAAAAACTTAAACATCTTGATCCCTCTCTCTCTCTCTCTCTCTCTCTCTCTCTCTCTCTCTCTCTCTCTCTCTCTCTCTCACACACAAACTTTATCTCACTCTATCTTCGTCTCTCTATAATTTCCCAGCTCTCCGTCTCCCGCGTTGCTGTGGTAACAAGCCGTGCGGGGGCGGTGATGCGGCACACATCACCCGCGTCTCGTTGAGCTCACCGGAAGAGTGAGAGAGGGAGAGAGAGAGAGAGAGAAAGAAAGAAAGAGAAGGAGAGAGAAGGATAGAGGGAGGAGAGAGAGAAATGTGAAGGAGACAGAGACAAATGGCTGATACTCTGTTGCGCATGTGTGTGTGTGTGTGTGTGTGTGTGTGTGTGTGCACGCACTTGTGCGGGTGTGGAATGAGGAAATCGATTAATGCCAACTTTTGCATCCGCTGACGAGGGCGGAGACGGCGGAGTCGAAGGGAAACGCTGTGACACTAGAGGAGCTGCTGCTGCTGCTGCTGCTGCTGCTGCTGCTGCTGCTGCTGCGGTCACGGGTTGGAATGACAGCAGGAATATCGAAGAGGGAGATTAACGGTCAAGCGTCGCTGAGCCCACTGGCCTTTTTCCTTCGTGAGCCACAAACAAGAAGCCGTCACGCACACACGGGCTTGATAAAATGTCAACATCTGATAATGAGCTGCTAGTTGAAGGCAGCAAACAAGGCAGGAGCCGTGCAAAAGTAAAGTAATAAATAAAGAAAAAAGAAAAAAATTCACCATCTGGTGGTTAGTTGGCTGCACTGTGGGCCACAAACTCTTCACCCTAAATGAAGATGCAAACCTCAAAGACCCTTTAACATGTTGCCAGAAGATGGTTGCTGCTTTCTCTGACAAGATAAAAACTAAAAGTTTATTTTTTTGAAGTTTGTTCATGACTTATTGGTGCATGTTGGATTTCAACAACCACCTAGAAAAACACCCTTCACCAGAGTTTCCTGGAGGCAACATCCACCTGCCAGTCAATGCCCACTACATCCTTTACTTCTCTGGCTGCTCCATCCAGCTTCAAAAACAAGCCCTGTGTGATGTCACAGAGGGCAGTCGTTCCTCTCCCTACCTGATGATACCTCATCCACCCAGGTGTTGGCTCCGCCCTCAGACAGCATTTAAAATCCAGCATTTTAGCAGGAGGCTGTGAACAGAGGGCTAAATGAGCTGCTTTCTGGACGTCTACGTATCTGCTGGGCTCAGTTAATCGAAAGCAAAGTCAGGTGGTGTTTGCACCAGCAGAAATCGTCAATCACGCTCCCAAAAAAATGAACCGAGCTTCGTTTGACAGATAATTCTCTCTACGCTACAGGTGCCGGGTTCGGGACGCCGTCGCAAATCGCTCCATTTCCTGGACATCAGCCAGCGCAGAGCAGCTCACTTCATATTTCACTCAGACCGATGACCCATTTCTTACCGGTGACCCATTAACACAAAGCCGGGCACGGCCAGCAAATTGCCCGAGCGATTAGAGCATCTTGTTTCAGCATCGGGAGACCGGAGAATGAGAATAAGTTGGGGAGTTAATGAATCACTCACTTTTCCTGGAGCCGCAGTCGTTCAACTCAACGTCTCTGGCCTCAAAAGCAGACGATTTAGAATTTTTTTACTGCCTTCATTTTTCTTCTCGCTCTTCTGCAATTCCTTTTTTATGTTCTACCAGAGGTCCGAGCACAGTTCACACGTCTCTTAATTACCTTTTGTCTGGTTCAGGGTTGGACCTAAATTAAGGGAGGCCAATTCATTTCCTGCCGGGGCACTTCAGGAGATAGCGGGGCCATCTCTTTCGCAGATGGGCCTTTCTAATGCGTGATGAATGAGAGGCGGCGCAAGCGGCGAAGAAAGAGGCTGGAAAAGCTGCCGATGATCACGCGGCGAGACGAGATAAAGGACGGCGAGAACGGGGGGAAATGTCAGATGTTGGCGGCGACCTGATGAGATATTTGTTGTCACGATTTCGTGGCAGCTTAGTAGCAGCATAAGCACGATTAACAAGGAAAAGCATATCCCAAAAATAAATAAAAGCCCTCAGATTCCTGCCTGGATTACGATAACAAAGTCCATTAAAGGGATTATTTTTTTCTGTTTGTGCGTGTGTGTGTGTTTGTGTCCGTTTTGTACGTGTATGTGAATACGCTGAGCCACTGCACCGATGTGATGTGACTCTGCTGGTGGTTTAATCCCACAGTGTAAATCTGAGAAAATGAGCATCACAAAACTAGAAACAAACAAAAAAAAGACAAACAGACTTTGCTGCTCACATGACGCAGTTTGTCGAGCCCAAGATTTATAAACAGGAGAGAATCAAACCGGGACTGACGTCATTTTCATACCTCTCAGCCTCCCCCTCTTCTCCCCTCTGACTTTTCCCAGCCTGTCTGGCTGCCCACCTCTCCCCTCCCTCACATCCCCTCTAATTCCCAGCACTTTTCCCATTGGAGTGCCGTAAGAGGATAAGGCCATTCCCTGGGAGAGCAATAAGAGGATGAACGTGTGTGTAGGTGCGCTGGCGTGTCAGCCCTAAGCAAAGCCCCCCCCCATCCTCCCTCTCCCCCTGCATGCTGCAACACAGCCGAGCCGACGCGCAATACGGAGCGCTCTTCCCGGGACCGCCTGTCAGGAGACGCGTGCGTGGAATGCAATTAGGAATTCCTTCGTGTTCTCCTGCCGGATGTCTCGGCATTTTTTTCCCCCCAAGTGCGCAGATTACCAGCCGGCCATTAATCAGCCCGTCTCCTAGAGAGGCAACAGAGGGAGGAAAGCACAAACACGGAGCAGCGGCAGAAGTGCATAATGATCTGACGTATGGAGCAATCCGAGCAGTCATCAGCTGATGTGCTGACCTCCTCACGTGGAACCGGGATGAGCTGCTTTCATCCGCCGCTGGACGGCCTTCTGATTGATCCATCACATTCTTTATCAAAACCCTCATATGCCAACATATGCCCCTAGACATAATCTTCATTCAGGAAGTGCACAGCTTTCTTTTATTCGGCGAGGGGGGAGGAAAAACGCGCAGCCTATGTGAGGATAATGAGCGGCTCCGTCGACAGCGGATCACGGCCCCGCAGGACAGAGGAGACGAGACACCAGAGAAGAAGAGGCAGGGACGGGAGGACATGACGAAGAACCGCCGCGCGATTAAACGCCAGAGCAGATGGCTGGAAGTGGAGGTCGGCCGAGGGGCATTTCGCTCGCGACTCCCTCGAGTGAATCTGCATTTGTCCATCAAAACCCGGCAGTTTCAATCCATAACACGCACTGCAGTTTTTTGGAAGGTTTTTCTCTTCTTTTCTTTTTTTCAATTATCTGCGTCACACTCTCCTCGTCTCCTCTAGACTGTAATTAGAACCGCCTACTGGGTCCGCTTAACGGTATCTCGCAGTCTCTCTCTCCCTCCCTCTGAGGACTTTGTCACATGATGCGCAGTGCTTGGGTTCCCGAGCTGAGGGATCAGTCTAACATCTGGAAGAGCGCGGTCAGAGTGCCAGTGTTGACTCCACTCTGCAGACATGAAACTGGCAACCACACCGATGCAGCGTTCCAGTCCATGTTTGTTAGCTGTTCACATATTTGCTTCACATAGGCTGTTTTGGAGTTGTGCTGTGTCTATTGCTGGTGTCTGAACTCAAAGCCTCAAGAAATTAAGAGCGAAGAGAAAGAGAGACCTCAAGAGCGAATTCGTGCAACAGGAATTCTGCCACTGATGTCGCATCAAGACCGACTTTAAACACGGTGAGCAAACAGAAAACAACTGGAGGTGGAGGCATCAAAAGACGAGTGGCGTGTCAAAAAAAAAAACAAGCCTGATGCAGCTTCAGAGAGACACGAAGACACAGGATTATTTGATATTGGTGGATTTAAGCTTGCAGCCTTCTGATTGGCTACCACACACGGACAACAGAGACGTTTGATTCAGAGTTTTCGATTCGTTGTGTGTGCGTGAAGATGTTGACAGAGTTCTGTGATGCGAGTTTGACTCCTCTGGCACCGAGGAAGGAGGAGATCCGACACACTTTGCATCATCAAATCCTTTGTGCTGTCAAACTCACGGAGAGATAAAAAAAACACACCTGATGCAACAAAACCGTGTCAGGAAGAATAACAAAAAAAAAAACAGTTTCATAACGCGAGCTTGGAATCATCTTCATCCGCACCTGCACGGCTTCAGGCTGGACTGTGTAAATAATAAACTGGTAAACAATCTGGGTTTGCTTGTTGCACAACTGACGGAAGGAGTTTGAACCAAAGTGAAAAAAAAGACACCTGAAAATTGACAAGGCATCTATAAATATTACTTTGAGTAGAATTCATTGATTTACATGGCAACATTTTGACCTCCCTCAAGCATGAAGCCTCAAGCTGAAAATTTCAATCCAAGGATGTTGAGACGTGATGATATTCCATCAAGCACACTGTAAAACAGCCAAAAGATCTCTTCATAGCGGCAGAAGGATGTACAGGTCTGCTGGATATGTTACTCAGAGTAGGTTATTTCCCTTTTGAAAACGGCAGACTTCCAATATCACAATATTAACAGATCCAGAAGAAGAGAAGCACACACGCATGCACACGCACACACACACACACATACGCACACGCACACACACCTTCGCAGATCTCCAGTGTGAAACGTTACACAACTATGACGCTCAGACCCAGACAATGTAAAACAAACGGTAACAATCAGCAACAGATGAGCTTTCATCCATCCATCCAGCCTTCCATTCATCCACCCTTCCGTCCATCCATCTATTCATCCATCCATCCTTCCATCCATTCATCCATTCATCCATATTCCATTCATCCATCCATCCAGCCTTCCATCCATCCAGCCTTCCATCCATCCAGCCTTCCATTCATCCACCCTTCCGTCCATCCATCTATTCATCCATCCTTCCATTCATCCATTCATCCATATTCCATTCATCCATCCATCCAGCCTTCCATTCATCCACCCTTCCATCCATCCTTCCATTCATCCATCCATCCATCCATCCATCCATCCATTCATCCATCCATCCATTCATCCATTCATCCAGCCTTCCATTCATCCACCCTTCCATCCATCCATCCATCCATCCTTCCATTCATCCATCCATCCTTCCATCCATCCATCCATTCATCCATCCATCCATCCATCCATTCATCCATCCATCTATCCATCCATCTCTTCATTTACCCCAATGTTTTAATTAGCAGCGGCCTTTTGTTGCACATTATGAAAACAAACAGTCGACTTAATTTTCATCATTGCCCCAATTAAATGACACCAAGCAGCTCTTGTTTTAATTACGGCTGCATTAGAATGACACTGAGCATGTGCCGCACAGGGCCATGTCGCAGGCGCACAACTGGAACAGGGCTACGGTGTCAGCGCATACCGTCTGGGTGACTGAGTGCGTGTGTGAGTGTGTGTGTGTGTGTGTGTTTTCATAAATGTGCTCACAAGTTTGCTGGGGCAGATTCATGGCGAGCCCAGCGGTGAGGCGTAAATTATTCTCCTGCAGCATCGGGTTTGCTTTTCATGTCTGACAAGGAATCTTTCATTATAACGACAGCTGAAAGGCGCACACACACACACACACACACACACACACACACACACACACACACACACACACACGGTTTACCTGCTCTATTTGCTTTCCTCTGCCCACGACTGCTAATCTCTCCCCTCTTCCGTCGTCTTTGTCCTTCTTTCGCATTTTCACGCTTCTCATTTGCTGCCTCTTCTCACTCTCTTCCGTTCCTCATCAAGCCTTTGATCTCCTCTCACCTCTGATGCAGGTGCACTATCCACTCAAAGCCCATTTAGGGGGAAAAAAAGGCTGTAGGCTCCTCAGATGTTCTGCCACGAGACGCTTTTTTAACCTGTCCCGATTTAAATTAACGACAAAGTGCCGAGCTTAGAACAGAAGGCTTGGATGTTAAATGGAACACAGCAAAACGATTTAAGGTTTTTTATGTTTTTGTAATGGCAGCTTGAATCTCTGACAAATCCACACAGTCAGGTTGACAGAAGCACAGAATGAGGGATAAAAATCCCAGAATAGAGGATTTATTTTTCTTGATTTCTAAAACTGTTGTTGAATTTTCCACATTTGAAGGGGGGAAAACTCAATCAACCAACAGGGTGGTGTGGTGCCTAACCTGGGAGAGATATGAGTGCCCTTTGTGACATCACATCACAAAGGTCTGATTTGCAGAACTGAGTGGTTGAGCACAAACTTTCTGAGGAGTGGAGTGAGTAAAAGAAGGATGAAGCTGTTTTGTTTCTGTGAAGCTCAGCGGCAGTCAGTGAGTTCACTGTTAGAGACACAGACAGTGTTGCTACCAGAAAACACTGCTTATTAAGTCCGTTTTGCATATCATGTGACCTCAGCGGGTTTTGAGTTCAATCCCATACACTTCTTTACGTCATTTTAGTGTTACGTAAAGCAAAGGAAGGAGGAATTTTCCTTATTTTAAGGAATTTATTGACTGGATGCAGACACAATTGACTGTTGGGGAAGTGAATTCAGGAATACGGAACCTTTTGAGTCGTGGAGAAGAGCCTTCGAGGGGCCGGGACAGGCAGGCTAACAAAGATAATAAAACAAGGGGATTACAGGATGCGAAAAGTCGACTCCGTCGACTCTAATGAACCGTGAACACTGAAGCATCAACAGACCCTTCATTCCGACTGTGCTGGAGGTATTTTACAATCATTTGACAAGTGGAGAGAGAGAGAAAAAAAAAAGAAAGAATAAAAAAGCACCTCGCACACAGTACACATTTCCTGGCGGCCGCCCGCCCACACATGAACAGACGCACCCACGCTTGCACAGCAGCCATTCACACAAGCGGCGTGCGCATGCGCCACATGTTGGGCCCCGGCTCCCGCGCTGGATTCACCCGAACGCTGCGCGAGATATTTCCATGGCAACAGCAGAGAAAGAGGAGGAGGAGGAGGAGGAGGGATGAGGAGGAAGAGGGAAGGGGGTGGAGACTGGAGCTGGAGGATCTCCAGCGAGTCTCCCTCCCTCTTTGACTCTTTGATTCAAACTCTTCTCCCTCAGCTTCATTCAACAGGACAGCCATGAATTCAAAATACGCCAAAAAAAAAAAAACAAGGCAGCGGCTCCGGCTGTCGCGTACGAGCGATGTGACCCTCCGCAGAGCAAACAATGAGGCGAGGCCTCACATGAACTGCTGTCATTATTGCACATTGTTGTGCAAGTGCGTTAAAAAGGGGGCCAAAATTTGGACTCCCTCATTGTGATTTTCTTCCTCCCCCAGATTCTGTTGGGAAACTGCTGCATTTGAGATGATGGAGGGGTTTAAAAATAGCACGGGCGGAGTGGACAGACACACACACACACACACACACACACACACACACACACAGCACAACGCGAAACAGCTCATTTTGTTGGCTAGGATGCATTTGAGAACCAACAGCGGTGGTCAGGCAGCTGGTTATGATTTTTTTATATTGTTATTGAACAGACTCAGTGTGACAACTCAAACTTATGCCTTCTTACGCCTGCAAGGGAGCAACGTTGAACAAGTGGCGCTCGAGATGGATTGCTTTTTTTTTTTTTTATTTTGTGCCTGGAGAGACTCGTTCACTTCGCCACAAATAAAAGGTCGTTAATTTGATTTACGGAAAAACTAATCGCATGGGGGACGCATTGAATTTGTACTCGCGAGTGTGTGAGAGCGGGAGAGTGTGTGAGTGTGTGTGTAGAGTAGGGGACTGTGCGTCCCATGTGGCATGAGATATTTATCTCAGCCCAGCTTTTCATTAATGGGTCTGTAGCCAACTGGCACCAAGAGGAATTATAGGACAGAAGCAATCAATACATTCAAGCTCAGCCATGTGTGTGTGTGTGTGTGTGTGTGTGGCTTTCCTTTCCAGTGAGTGATTTTAACTCACTCAAGTCGTTAATGTCCTCAATAATTTTTATTTATATATTGTGTATATATCAGTGCAGCACTATTGCAACGTTATCACAATGACCAGATGAATCCTTTTAACTAACATAAGAAGTACAGCAAAGATTCTGCTTGCACAAAATGCATACTAAATAATGAATTAAATTCAGTTTTTTTTAACTTAATTTTAACGGACTCTGCTAACACAATCACCTGCTCTTTGATATCCACTACCACTGTCCACTAGTCCAATATAAATTTAATCAAGGACTGGCTACTTGATGAGTCACTACACTTAAGTGACCAACACAGTGAATATTTCAAGCATTAAACATTTCAATGGAAATCAAATGAATGCCCTTTCAGGGAATTAGTCACAGTTATTACACAAAAAGACACACACATACCGTACACGCAGTGACAGGTGATATTAACCTAACAACCTCTTTAAAATCAATCTGTTGCCAATCCATTATTAGCGATGAGTGATTAGTGGACTGCGATGGTGCCCTTGTGGCTCATAAAAAGTGACTAATGTGGTTTGCATTAGTCTTAAACAGGAAGGAGGATTTAAATGGAAGTGACTAATGGTTTTCCCAACATTTCTTCTGACTCACTAGTTCACACCGTCCAGATATCTCCGTTTGAAAAAGCCCTGCATGGAGACTTTGGGCCATTCCGCTCCATTAGCGACCGCTTCTCCGCCCTCGCTAACGGAGCCATCATCTGGGCGCCGCTCGCCGTGATGTAATTATATCGGCGTCACTGAGCTAATCACAAGTTCTTCTCCAGCTGCCTCCTCCCTGGTGAAGAGGTGCAGCCGGCCGTTAGCGTCACATCATTTACAGCCACGCTGACGATAACCAGGGCTGATGTTCAATTAAACTGGCCTAATCAGAGCAGGGCTGCCGTCTGCGGACGGGACGGACGGCGAGATGTAAAGTAAACCTGCTTGATTTGTGAGTGGTTCATTTTTTAAGGTGGATCAGCTGTGGTTCGTTTTCTTTTCCAGGCATAGATCAGAAGATTAAATGGTAAAATGGTAAATGGACTGCACTTGCATAGCGCTTTCCAGCACCTTCACGCTGCCCCAAAGCGCTTTACAATGGCCTCTCATTCACCCATTCACTCACACAGTCACACACCAATGGGTGCCATGCAAGGTGCTGCCAGTCCCATTGGAAGCAAGTTAGGGTTAAGTGTCTTGGCCAAGGACACCACGACAGGCTGGGATGGAGTGGGATTTGATCCGCCAACCTTTCGGTCATTGGACAACCTGCTCTACCTCCTGAGCTACAGTCCTTTTGATGTCTTTTTACAATATTTAATAAAGTTAGGGTGTTAAAATAACAAGAGACCGAAAGATGAGAAAGATGGACGGTGTTCCACATTGACTGGCTGGGCTGATATGGAAATGCTTGGTGAAAATGTGTCAAAAGATATTCTGGGATCAAATATCCAGCAACACTTTTGAAGTTTTGAACTTTTTCTCTCTCTTGAGATGTATCCCTGCTTATAAATTCCCTCTTTTTTGCAGCTATGCACCACTGAACTGCTCCTCCGGACCAGTTGGAAGCTACAGTGAGGCCCTTTCATGGGCTTTTCCCCAGTTGTGTTGCTTCAGGCTGGCACAGAGAGGAGTTCTCTGCGTAACAACATTTGAAGCGATGGCCTCAGTACAACCCTTTGTTGCTGCTCACAAGTTTGAATAACGCAGGTCGCGATGCGGGCGGGATCTTCCCCTGCCCCCGACACTTTAAGTGAAGCCAAGCAATCATTCACAGGGTGGAGAGAGAGTGTTCAGACGTTACCTTGCTGTCATGAGGACAGGACAACGATGACAATGAGGATGACGGCGTGTGTGATGAACACGGGGGATAATGAGCATCATGGCGGCGATGACAACAAAACTGCTATGATACAGACACACAGGCTCAGATCGCTGGGGGAAGAGTAGAATAAGACAGAATGGAACAGCATTAAAATAAAATGGCATTTGAATGTGAATACGGAATTATGTGAATAATCGTCCCAATCTCCTCAACGTCTATTCCCCGCTGGCTTCCAATCTGCCAAATTCTGCGTTCTTATGTTACGCAGTCGGTATGGCAGCATAAATGTGAGCGGCTCGGGGGCAATTTTCACTTACACACTTGAGTCACTCACGCATATACACACACACACGGAGATTTAAACATCTATTTGTTGAAGAGTCTGTGTGTTGATGGTTCATTTTTTGCATCCTCTTTGTAGGAGGAATTCATCCAAGTGAAAACAAAACCTAAATAAATGAATTAGCGAAGTGGTTCCGCATGTGTTTTTGTGTGTAAATTCATAAAGGGCTTGACGCACAGTCAATTTGGGTGTTTAGCACCATTTGGCATCTCAAAACACACACACTGTCTCTCTCCCTCTCTCTCTCTCTCACTCGCTCTCTCTCGCCCTCTCTTCAGAAAATATCTGAATATGATCTGGTTTACTAGTGGGAATGTAATTAACTTACTCAAGTATGTGACGGAACCACAATGTTTCTTTCCAGAAAGCAGCAGAACTCACAGTTCATCAGTTCAACGTAAAAAATAAAAACAGCGAAACGAGCAGCGGAGGCTCCACTGACCTGCCGATGAGCAGGAACTCTCCCACCACCCCATGCCGCCTCATGGCCATGAGGATGTTGCGGACAGTCATGCCCTCACAGAAGCAGGCCACCACCCTGGCCTTGGGCAGGTGGGCCCGCAGTCTCTCCAGCAGCCGGTCGAAGCTCTGCTGCCCGGCGTTGCTCCAGATTTTGCCTGTCGGGGAAAATACGAGACGGTTCAAAAAGAGGGATGTTCAGTAATGACGAGATGCACATTAGTTGTGTTTCCATGACCCCTAGAATTGCACAAAACCTAAATTTTGTAATAAAAAAATGGTAATGGAAACACTTCAACTTGAAGAAGAACTCTCAAATATGACTATATAATATGGAAACACCTGCAAATCGCAATTGTACTTTGGTGAAATTTTTGAAACATGGCTTTTATTTTGCAAAAAACTGTCATGGAAACGCAGCTAATGACGGCAAACGGACAAACAGGCTGCGGTCTCACCAGAGTGGGCGATGCAGATGCCTTCTTTGGCCGCCATGTCTTTAAATGCCTCCATACCACTTTCACCGTAGTTGCCTGGAGGGGAAGAAAAAAAATGTAGACGTTAATGGTGCGTGGCCGGTTAGTTCGGTCAGGCCACGGGGTCACCTGACTGCCGACCTGCTTCCTGCCTGCAACAGGCTTCCACCTTATTTCCTGTAATTACGTCTAACTATGGCCTGGATGCTGCTGCACCCACTGCCTCATGCTTCCCCATATCGACAGAACGTAAGGCTTTCTATGGTGCCTGCGGAGGGCCACAGACATTTCGGAACAGCGCCGCGCTGACTCGTATGACTCACACGGTGACGTGAAGAACTGATTCAGACTTGAGCGGTTCCAGCATTTGGCATTCAGGTGTCCACACATTCTGAATGTGACAGGAGAGCGATGATAAAATTGTCATTGTGGATAAACGGCAGTTTGAATTGACGGATTATTTCGTGCAAAAAAAAAAAAATTCTGGTTCAGCGGCAGAGGAGAAGAGTTGATCTAGTGGAGGAAAGAAAAGTGGGGATCCGAGTGACATTGAAAAGTAACATTAAAGCTGTCTGGGTGAGGGCGGCTTTCACAATGGACCAGTCTCCTGGTTTTCAAAGGCATCAAAAGAGACAGCCGTTCACTCTCTCACCTACAGCCAGGTTAGAGCTGCCACTCAGATTAAGGTTCATGTCTCTGGAGGAAGTTGGAGGCAAAGACTTGAAACAAAGTTGAAAGGTCCAGTGTGTAACATTTAGTCTGATTTACGATTTTCATTTTAGTAAAAGCTGAATATAATGGCCATAAATAATACATTAATAAAATTGTATACTCGCAATACAAAAAAACTAATTTGGTTTGCTTACCATTTGAACGATTTTAATTTATATATAAGAATATACATAGAGAAAAGGTCTTGACCCCAGTTGCATTGCCACATTTCAAATAAACCAACGAAGAAGAAGGTGGACGAGGTATCCAGGTTTGTGTGTGCAGGCCACTGCAGTTCACTGGCAAGCTTGGGAGAGGGAGGGTAAGATGGTGAGCGCTGCAATCTAAAATGGAATCACTTGATGTCGCTTTTTCTTCACAAAATCTCTAAATATTACACACTTTAATGAACAATGAGTTTGTTAAAAGTCTTGTCTGACAAACTCACAGCATGGTCTTACTTTGGACTAACCAGGCATCGGTACAACACCATTAGCATGAAAAACATATAAATATGAAACATGGACATGTGCAAAAATAAAAAGACAAAACTTTGCATCATGTGTCATCCACCAAACGACAATTTTTGTAGAGGCGTCCACAAAAGAACCGATCCTCGCCGGTTCCCCCCAAGAAACATGTGGTCCTGCCACTGCGCTACTTTTAAACGCTTATATTTGTGTCAGAGAAAAGCATCTCCCCACTGTGGCGCCCGCTTCTTCGCCAGGGAAAGTGGGTGACCTGAAATTTATGCTAATGACAGGGGTTGTACAGGCTGGCAAAGAATGTGATAGGATTCCCCCTCTTTCATTTGCCTCCCTCCTCCTTTTATCTCCCGCCGTTGACTGAAGAGACGATCAAATCTCTCTTTGCAACCAGCGTTTGTTTCTCTCCAACACGTCCGACTTAACAATGCAGCCACATCCCCCAATCATGCCCCTCCCCCCGTCTCCCGCTTCAACGTGGCCTAATTATGAATCAATGTTTGACTGGTTGTGATATAATAACCTTTGTTCTATGAGCACAGACTCCCTTGAAAAGGAGAACAGAAGCAGTGACATTGAAAAAAGGGGGAAAGTCAGGATGAAGAAACGCACCCTGAAAGTATAAGAAGTCCCACAATCCACGACCACAGCAGAGTGTGTGTGTGCATGTGTGTGAGTGTGTGAGCCCATGATGAGTGTGGTGGAGTGAAGTGTAAAGTCCTGTAATTAGTGTCTCAGTGAGACTAGTGGCAGACAGATGGTGTGGACCAGCCTTCCCCCCTTTGCGCACACTGTGATGCAAAAGCACGCGCACGTGCCCGTGCACGCGAGTGCGCGCACGCACACACACGCCACCAAAGATGCCCGTGCACGCACGCACACACCCGTGGCGTTACCATTATCAGAATCGATAACGCTTGTAACCTACTTCACTGTGGTCTCAACTGGGATTTGTGTGTCTGAGATGTCTCTCTCTCTCTCTCTCTCTCTCTCTCTCTGTCTGTCTCTCTCTCTCTCTCTCTCTCTCTCTCTCTCTCTCTCTCTCTCTCTCTCTCTCTCTCTCTCTCTCTCTCTCTCTCTCTCTCTCTCTCTCTCTCTCTCTCTCTCTCTCTCTCTCTCTCTCTCTCTCTCTCTCGCTCTCTCTCTCTGTGAACACATCGCAGGTCTCTCTTGATCACTCTGGTTGTGTCTCTACCTCTCACATCATGCACGCTGCCTGCGCTGCTTTATGTTACCGGCGCGCTCTCACACATTTCTAGGCTGCGTCCCGAACGGGAAGCAACAAACACCTCTTTGTTTTTTTTCTTCAATCCTGCCTGGACGCTGCGGACTGTAACCAAGCCGGCAGTCTCGGCTCCATTTGCCCGCACTTTCCGCTCCCAAAACTCATTGTGCATTCCTCACACTTCTGCCCTTCTCCTCCCTCCGCCTTTGATCTCGGCCCCGCTTGTCATTGATTGGAGACGTTGCAACGTGTTACAACATGCGAAGTGCACACGCTCTCCTGCCAGGCCGGCTCCCTCCACGCTCCCTCTGGCCACTTGTTTCGGCTCGTTTCGCCAAATCAGCTTTATTTCTTTCCTCCTCCTTTCATCTCCCTCCTCCTCCTCCTCGATCACCGTCCTCTCATCCTGCCATCACTCTTATCAGACCTGCTAAATGCAACGACATGTTCCTGTCGATCTTCCCTTTCATGTCGGATTCAACCCTCATTTCTTCCAGTTCACTCACAAGTAAACAGCTGTGACTCTGACACGGAGGGTTCACTGGTTCACTTGTCTATCTTCACTGCCTGATCGCCTCGCTGCTTCTTCCCACTGATCCTCGGGCCGGTCCTATATCACGTCCAGCGGTCAGGTCTACTAATCAAGTTCACACCCAGCGACTGTCAAACATAAACTCAGCCATGAAGCATAATTGAATACGGAACCATAATATATAACCCTTAAGGTTGGCCCCTGGACATAAAGTGTTATGTAAAAAAAACAGCTGTTGGGCAAAATTTAATGACTTTTCGATAACATTTTCTGTAATGTATTTTTTTTTCCCCTCAAAGCCTCAGGTTAGAAACAGGATTTGTATGTGTCGCAATAACAAAAGCTTTCCTCAAAGGTGCAGTTCACTTGAGATCAACCTGCACTTATTATTCTATATAAAGCACAAACATTAAGCCATATGAAACCCCGGCACTGAGTGGGAATTCAAAGGCATGCAAGCACAGACTGGAGTGCAAGTGTTCAGTCGGCTTCCTTCTATGTATTTAAAAGTTCAAATAACGAACAATAATAATAAGAAATACTGATTGTAAAACCATGCAACAATAATAACCTGCCATGGGGCTATGTTTTTATTTCAACAAGTAGAGTTTTTAATTGGACTTGTGTCCTCCAGCATCAGTGCAGATAAATTATCAGCTACCGACACTGCAGCTCACAAATAGATGCAAGTCATCCATCCTTATAAATATTATAATATTTAACCACACGACCAGAAGGCACACAATCCGGCACTGGAGACGTGATGGCGCCTCCTAGTTGTCGCAGGTACCACGGGGGCTAAAAAAGGCCAGGCAATCGATTTGCAGAACATTCTGACATCTGAGCCAGAGTCTATTTGCGTAGATGTAGTCCTTTGACCCAGGCTCATTAAAACACAGAGAGACCTTGTGTAATATTGGGACCCACCCAAAGATGGGCCCATGACCCAATTTGAATTTCACCCCGAGGCAACTCTGCCAGAGAGGCGAGTGAAAATACGAGCAGATTCTGTCACTTTGCTCGGCGCCGTTCTCCACCGCGCCCTCCCCAACCTGCTCCACCTTCATCTTCCTCCTCCCAAGGCCCTGGCAGTTAAAGAGGCGCAGAGTAATTCATGCTCCAGGGACGGAGAGGAGTGATGATAAGGGAAATGTAGAGGGAACGGAGTAAGGAAGGAAGAATCTGCGATTAGAGCTAATAAAAAGAAGCAGGAGGAGGAAATGAGAGAAAAAGGAGGAAAACACAAATGGAGTGCGAGCAACGACGGAGGGGCGGACCGGAGGTTGACGTCTTGATTTATTGGGAGACTTATCAATTTCGGTGAAAGGGTTTGCTCGGGCGACACGTGTCAAATGTAATGTCAATAGAAGCCATTTGGCCTAATTGAAGTGAACTGAGCTGAGTAGCGAGGGAGTACACGCAGAAGGAGTGACGAGCACAAACCCGACCGCATAGACGCTCAACACCGGAACACAACCCAAGAGATGCCGATAACAGGGGAGCCTTGTAAAATGCATCCATGGCGCAGTGAAAACGTGGCTGCTGTTGCTAAATGAAAAAACTTCTTCTTCTGGCAAAGCAGACAAGAGGCTCCAGCTGCTGAGTGCCTTTGATATCACAACTATCAGACCTTTCAACTTCAACTTCAAGTTACAGCAAAAAGCACCGGAAAAACAGCAGCCATCAGTCAAGAGGAACTAACGCCTGCACTGTCCGGGTGGAATCCTTTTCTCTCAGGTACAAGATAATAAGCGACCAACGGAGGTCCCACTGGGAACCAAGATTCACAAACTGACAAAACTGTCAAATCAATTCTCAGATGAACTAAAGTTCAGATCCATCATTAAACTGAACCAATCAGAGTCATGAGCCACCGTGTGACGAGGCTAGAGACTGTGACAAAGACCCCTGAGACAAAGATGAGCGGGTGCCTGCACTGCCAGTGATCGACTGACGTCTGAATGTGACAGGCTGATCAGTGGTCCACACGTCCCCGAGGTTGCTTCACAACCGTCCACACATTTCCAAGCCTCGTCTAAACGCCATTAGTCAAACTGTCCCTGCGGATGCATCAAAAAACCCTCCGTCTGGCAAGTCAGGGCAACGGACTACAGTAGTGCTATCGTGGCTCACTACTGATGAATATTCCTCCCAGGAAACAGAAGCCGTAACCCGAGGAGACCCATTTGTATCCCGAGCCGGGAAAAGAGTGGTAAGAGTCATCAGATTCGAGCGTAACACGCATAAATCCCAGAATCCGACGTTCATCTCCCACCGAGAAGCTAATACTCGCAGCATTCCCAATCCAATAATACTACTTCATTACTTTAGGTGTAATTACTGAGCTGATATTGCATGTATTATTCAGTTTCCGGCGTATCACTCTCTACCATCTCTTGCCTCCAGATGCAAAATGTTAATGAAGAGAATTAATGAGTCTCTATAAACCCATCCACCCGCCGCCACCACCACCACCATCTTTCTCAGAATCTGCAGCTCCCCTGCACTCCCTTATCTATCCGAGCACTCCACAACACACACACACACACACCTCACTCTGTCCTCTGATGTTTTCCGGCTCTGCCTCCCTGATTCTTTCTGCCTCTTGTGCTTGATCTCCTGTTTATATTTCTGCCCACTTCTTTTCCAACATAAACCCCATATTTTCCTCAATCATTCTGTGGGTTTCCTTCCCGCTGTCCTCAACCCTCTTTCCTCGCGCACTCCTTTTATCCCTCTAGTGCCTCCATTATCCTCTTCTGTCTCCCCATTCTCCGTGCCTTCCTTGTAATTCCGTGGTCTCTCTCAGCCACCCGCCGCTCTGCTTCTCTCCGATTGAGAAGGCAGCACCTGACCTTGACAACCAGTTACAAGGTTAAAAGCCACCCGGAAGCAAAACTAATGATTACGTCGCGGGGGAAAAAGGCAGCGTGCTGCAATGGGAAACAGCACTACCTGTCTTGGTGCTTAGAGTTAACGACAGGAAATCAGGATTATTCTCAGGATATAGTGGCTGAAATCACCTCCCTCGGCTGCTGCTGCACCCTCGCTAGAACTAATCTCATCAGTCACATTCTTCTCTCAGTTATCTGCCTCTTTCATCTTGTCCTTGCCCTAAAAAACACCCCTGTTTTGTTGGAATTTTTATGGTGTCTGTCTTTTTTTACCTTTTTTCTTTTTTCTTTTACCCTGATGTTGATTTATCAAATCGGACCGCGACCACTTTAAACAGCTGCTCCATTTACACTTCAAACCACTTCTGATGAGATGTGGGTAAATAATAACTGTACTAAGTGGACCAGCAGGCTGTACCTTCAGTGTGTATGGCAGACACGTAGCTCCAGTTGTATCTCTTGACAATGTCCACCATGGCTCTGGCCTGCTGGGCATCTGAAGGCACCACTCGCATGAAGTACTTGTAAAGGGTCTGAAACAAAAGGAAACCCAGTCAGCGACACACAGAGACACCAACCAGACATTCACTTTGGTTGTAGGGGTCCACAGTTTGCTCTCACCTTATCACTGAGGTCCATACTGGTGGCAGAGTAGGCAATCTGTGGTATGTTGAACAACTGCAGGAGGTTCTGGACCTGGATGGCCACCGAGCTGGAGCCCGGTCCGATCAAACCCACGATGGGTTTCTTGCCACGCATCGGCGTGGCTGCTGGGTCGGCGCACTTCATGGCTCCTCCCCCACCGCCCGTCCCTCCCCAGGGACTGCCGCCGCCGCCGCCCCACTCCTCGGCCTCATCGGAGGAGACCAGCGAGTCCCGGATGAACTCGATGCTTTGCTCCAGGGCCACGGCCGAGTTCCAGCAGGAGTCGCGGATCTCGCAGCCCAGGGTGATGTTGGGGAGGATGTACGGGTCGTTGTTGATGCGGTCCAGCGTGTGTATCATGGCCTCCACCCTCTGGATGCCATACTGCTCCCGCACCGCTCCGCACTTGCGCTCGTGCACCTGTGCACAGCGTGCAGCAGACGAAAGTCATCACGGGATTACAAGTGAATTACACATCAATCTTCTTCCACCATGATTAACACGGTGGCACTAATTGCGCAGACAAATTTTCATCATTTCACTGATTGGGATCAGAATCGGAACACTATATTTGGTCCCTGTGGGAAATTGCAGCCCTGAACTGTTTGCAGCTTTCTGAGTTGCTTTACTTCTGGATGTATCTTTGCATTGCTGCCATGTTGAAAGTCTTTTTTTGCTTCTTCTAATTATCCTTAATGAAATGGAAAACTGGTGGAGAGTCAGCGGGTGATGAGGGCTTCCCGAGGAAGCTAATGGAGGTTGATGGTTCATGGACTTACAGATCTACCCCATTCTAGAAATTAGATGAGTGCTTGGTCTTAATAGGCTGAGCAACATTAGGACGCTCTGTACATCAGAGCGGAAAAAAACACATTCACCTTCTTAAGCCCTCCACATAACCCTCTCTAAATACAATAACACTTCCTGCAAAACATTATTTTTGTAAATGTGCTTCATTCTTTCCCTGCCAGTAGCATCACTTGTCACCTGGAGGACACATGACTCATAAGAGGAACGCCATAAAAGCAGAGAAGTACCTTGTCAGCAGGAGGCTGATGATGTACAGAGAACAACGCTCCGATGATGATGTCACCAGGTATGTGCGCTACAACTCGCCGTTCATTGGACTGGGCAGAATCGGCCTGCCAAGTTCCGGTCCAGACAGACAGAACCAGCAGCAGACAGAGCATCATCCTGGTCCTCTGAGGTCAAAACGTGGATGCAGATCTGGGGTTTGTCACTAAGAGTCGTCACAGGAAACCACAAACCCGAGAAACTCTTCTCCTGGCCATGGCGGGAGCTTGCGGATTGGAAAGATTGTCCTTCCTGGACTTTTTCCTCAAGAGAAAAGCTACGGTGGTACCATCACTGCAGCTGCTCAGATTTGTGCAGCAGTGGTGATTTTGGAGAAATTCAACAGAAATAGGAGCTAGATCTCACTGGCTGATGAAGCTTAAGGATCTCCAATATACAAGTAGATGTCCACAGAAGCATCTTCGCATCCCCCTGTAAGAAGAGAAGAGAGCACTTGGTTGGAATATGGAGAGTTTAAAAGCATTATTTCAATCAGTCAGTCCTTCCTTCCTTCCATCCATCCAACCATCCATCTATTGTCTACCACTGATCGGGCTTTTATGCTTTCGATTGACAGCTTTCAGCCCCTCCAGCAAATATTCTTTCAATAAGAACATCTGGTGATCTAAGTCCCTTCTGTCATTTTTTTCATCTTCAGACAAACAGCCAGTAGATGCACACTGGAACTGATGCTGAACCTCAGGGATAAACCTGCTGAGCGGAGAGCATGTAACAATGAGTGAGAGTCTGGCCCTCAACTTTGACTAATTCTAACCCAATTTAGTTTGCTTTAATGGTATTAGTTTAATACTGGCTTTTGGGTGTTCTTCACATCATTCTTACTGCAGTCAAAGGTCTTTATGTTTGAAAACAAACACTTGTTTCCGTTACGCATCCTTCAGCACAGGCTTTGTTTTAAGATCATCTTTTTCTCTTTCAAAAGGTATGCAGGCACCGCATGCACCTTGTTGTTATGAATTATTAAACTTGTCCATTTAGTGAAGTTCAGACTGGGGTTGAAGAATGCTATTTGCAATAGCGAGGACAAATCACCCTTTAAGTGGCTTATTAATATAGACACACGGGACACAGACAAATATATATGAAATACATCAAGTATGTGGTGTTTAGCAGGCGGCCAAACAGGGAGGACATTAGTCGTCTCCCTCGAGCCGACTTTTAAGTGGCTCGTTCTCTGCATTTATAATCTGTTTAACCCCGCAGCTGCACAAGCACTTGACAGCAATGCAAACTGAGCCACAGACAGAGGAGGCAGAGGACCTGGAACACTATCAAAAAGGCCGAGGACGGAAATCACAACTTGAGCCCTAAAGCACGAGCACAAAAACGTTCAGGTGCCAAACAACGGGATCGATACTCCGGCCGCGACACAAATTTGCCACAGAAGCAGGAAAAGATGTCCACTAAAAAGGGCTTGACAGACAGGACACTGCAAAAGCTTCAGCAGAGAGTTTCGCCTCCCCATGGAGGAGCTGAAACTGCAGCACAGCTCTGAACAGATTGCAGATGTTAGTGAGGCAATTAATGGTTCTTTTCAGATGCTGACGCCTCATCTAAGAGGACTGATGGCAGCTACCTGGCTGGATGGGCTTTTATTTCATGTGTTGTCCCCAAAGCTGTCGCATGAATAATGTGTTTTTGCTTGTCAAACAGCACTCGGTGCTGAGTTACCACATAAAGGAGCTGTCAGTCACTGGTGTTGATGCTGTTGTTGTTGTTGTGGGAGACGTCACATCCGTTACATATAATCAGAGTGACTGGTATGCATTTAAAAAAAAACTAAAACATTTCAATTTGAAAATACTCATGCCGAATCAACAGTGCAAGACACATCTTCTAGTGTGAATAATTTGCACTGAAAAAAATACGTCCGTGGTGTGAAGCCCTTTAGAAAACGCCACCAAGGTCACGACAGTGACTGTGGTGGTTTGCTTCATGGAGGAAGGAAGAAAGGGGAGAGGGGGGGGCTGAAAGGAAGATATAGAGGGAGAAGACAGGGAAACATACTGGGAGTCGGTGAGGATGGAGGTAAATAAGAAACACAGACAGTGAAGGTGAGGAGGAGGCGAACAGATTTCACGGGAGATGGCGATCCAGCGAGGGAAACAGCCATCAGGGGACGGAGAGCCGAGCTGAATGTAATTAACGTGGCAGTGTCAGTGTGGAAGCAGGGCAAACTGGCTCTCCAATAAAAACACACACACACACACACACACATGTCAGCTGTGTTTCAGTCTCCCATCCTATAAACTGCTGCCTCGCTAATATGGACACACACACTCCCCAAAAAATGACTCCAGCATTCATTTCCATCTCCCCGAGATGAGCCACTGTTTAATTTGCAATCCCTCAGTATGACTCTGGCTGTCACACACTGCTCACACTGCGCCTCTGTGTCGCGCTCCCCCTCTGCGCCCGCTTCTCTCACGTTGCGTAGGCCCGACGGTGGCTGAGAGCAAAGGAAAAAATCAAATCCACACTGCCTAAACAAACATTTCCTGCACGCAGACACACACACACACACACACACGCGCAACATTAGACATTTAAAGACCGTCGCCGCTTCCGTCCTAACCGCACATCCACTCCGGAGCAGAGACAAAGACGCCGCGGCTGCAAGGGTAAAGCTCTCAGTTTCATTGGCACTGACACACTGCTCCATATCTGGATTAAGTGTTTGAAGGCCAAGGACACGTTCAGCACTGAGCTGCACACGCTTGAGGAAAAAATACATTTAACTATTTAGATCTGTTCTTCTGTCATCGTCCTGATGTCGGGGTCTCTGAGAGCAGGGAATGCAAAGATAAACAGCCTCTCGGCTCCATGACTTCTGACTTATGTGATGATCGAGGCATATCTTTCCATAATGGAGGGAGGGTATCAGCAGCTGGCTGGGAACATGAAACACCATAAAACTCCAGAGTGGGAATGTTTGACAGAGGCAGTCAGGCACACAGGCTCCATCAGATTTCTCAAAATGATGTTCTTGAGAGAAAAATAGGTCACGCTGCGATCTGCTGTCGCCAGCTTGGTTCAGGGAGGCGGCAGCAGCATTTTGGGAAGACTCGGGGGAAGAGCTGTTTGCACCGTTAACATGTGTTTTCACGTCCCTCTTGTTCCAGAGTGAGAGCGTTGTGATATGGTCTCCAGTTTCTTGCACCCACGAGGCTGACATTTGAAAACTGGCTTCCGGCACAACCGTCTTGACAAGCTCACAGCTGTAACACTTAACACCAATCACCAGAGTACTGCAGTCCCAGTCAGCAGTGGTCCGATCACCAACAGGAAACCTGGCAGCACTACCAACTTAAGTCAGCAAACAGTGAAGAAGTCTGATTGGCCCGCTTGAAATGTAAGCCAAAAAATTCTATAGACTCTTTGCTACTAATGTTTATCAAAGAAATACAACAGATCCCAGTTGGTGTGATAGATTACGAGCTTGGAGTCACCTTAAAGTGCTGACATCAAAGAAAAGCAAACGGCCAATCAGAGGCATGGCTGTGATCTAACAGTGCATGCTGCAAAATAGCATTTAGCATCTACTTTAAAAAAGTCAATTAACGTGTCAACTGAATTTTCTGCACAATATGCACCTTCAGTCTGTCAATGAACGCTTCAAAAACAACAGTAGTCAATCCTTCACTTCATTTGCATGTTGTCTTGTCCTTTGTGAAGTGACAAATGTCGCAAACGTCTCTCTAAATAAGCTGTTTTTGAAGGATTCACAGAAAAAAATTGCTCTCTAAATCTGCTTATAAGCAACTGCTCGCGGGCTGCTTCCGAGATGAAAATTTATGATCTAATGTGCACCAGATTTTTTTTTTTTTTTTTTTTTAACAAGCAAACACAATCACTCTCACCCACCACCCAACCCGCTGGTGCAGCAGCAGCAGCAGGACAGCTGGAGGTGTGAGGCGCACAACTCAAACAGACAAACAATGACCTTAAATCACTTCACTTGTGCCCCGTTCCCTGCTCAGAGCCTCCTTGGCACCTCTTGCTTTCAGTGACCCCTTGAGTAGCCAACTCCCGCCTTCTCCAAGCAGGCATGCCCCCCCCCCATGCACCCACCACCACCACCACCACCAACATCAGGGGATCAATTGACCTGTCTGACACAGATTTGAATAATCGATCGTCGAACGGCCACACGGTCTCCGGAGAAATCACATCCTCAGGGTGACAACAGTAGTGACTGGCGCAGCGCAGCGCTGTCAACCGCAATGGGACAACCGAGTCCCAGCTCTCCCCCATTTTTTTTTTTTTTTTTCACCGAATCAAGCGCGCGCGCTGACACACACACACACACACACACACACACACCGGATGGCGCAAAGCATGACAGAGACACCGTCTGAAATGAATATGGCTCCAGCATGCAGCGGTGAAAAGCGCCTCTCACACCCTCCACTCAGCCTTCCCGGCATGCACCCCCCCCCAACCCCTTCCATCGGCGCAACTCATGCCCCCCCTCATCCTTGCGGGATGCAGCCCTGGTGCTATTCAAGGATGCTGCAGATGTGCGGGAAGGCAAAACAACAAAAGTCCTCGCCTTTCTCGTGCATGTCGACGGAGGCGTGCACAAAGTGCCACAGTTGGGCAGGGTGAGGGGTTGCACGCAGGCTTGACAAAGAGCATCTTTCATTGTTTTGTTTTGGGTTTTTTTAAAGGTCGCGATTTCTGCACATGTCCCTCCTTACCTTCCACCTGTGCGCGATGCGCTCCCTGCGGTCCTGCTTGATGATCAGCATGCAAGTTAGGTCCACAGGCAGCGACAGAGGGCACTTCCGACGGCGCTCAAGTCCAATGTCAAACGCACAAACACTCGCACCGGAACTGCTCCAACCCGTCGCCGAGCCGTGCCGAGCCGTGCCGAGCCGCGCCGCGCAGCTTCTGAGCGAGCTCCCTCCGTTTTCTGGTCACGCACACCTGAGCCTCGCTCCAAACACCTCTCCCTCAACCCGCCCCCTTCTCTAACCCCTCCTCCCCGCTCTCCTCAGCTGTTCCCCCCCTCCCGCACATCCCCGCAGGATTCGCCCTCGCTCCCTCTCTCTCTCTCCTTCTGTCTTTCTCTCTCCTTCTCTCTCTCCCTCTCTCTCTCTGTCTCTCTCTGTTGTCCGTGTCCACTAATGATGCGCCTCCTCCCCTCCTGTCCTCTGATTGTGTCCCCGCACCGCTTCTACTGGCTGCCACTATTCTGTAATTGCCGACGCAATTTGTCCCACTGCCATTCACTTGCATGTTTGATTGTTTGCATTCCGTTTGACGCAATCATCTCAGTCTCTCACTGTTCTAATTTCACCTACTGCCAACCGTCCCTTAAAATATACATACAGACCCCTTCATAGAGATGAACCAAACTTGCAGCAGGCGGTTTGTCGGTTGCTAAATTAAAAGCTGTTCTGTTAATAAAGAGCAACTGTTAGCAGTTAGCATCTCACTCGTTAAAGCAAACCAGAACCAAATGTCTCTGAACAACCAGTCTGGTCTGATTTTTGTAACATGATGACATTAAAAAAAAAAGAAGAAAAAAAGTACGTTTCAACTTCAAAGTATATACTCAAGTTGTCAAGCCTTCAACGCTTTAGCTTAGCATCGTTGGGCTTTTTTAAAAGCGTTGGCTTTGCTATAAATGGTGCGTGAAATACCACGGTGACATTATCATTTGTGTTTTGTATGTCTTCATACAAAACACAAATTATATCAAATCATATCACACTTTACTGTACACTGAAAAACGCAGCTCTGCATATTCTGTAATCTGTATTTGTAGATAGGCTAGGCTAGATTTTTTTAGGAGGAAAACGAAAATTCAACAAGACAAAGACAAACTTCATTAATAAACTACGACTATGACATGCGTGACACTTTTTTTTTTTAGCAATCTACATTATTCCAACAAATACACATTTATGAGATTAATTTCTAAACTCTCTCTCTCTCTCTCTCTCTCTCTCTCTCTCTCTCTCTCTCTCTCTCTCTCTCTCTCTCTCTCTCAGGTCCACAATCATTCCTACTCTACCCAGCGGACAAAGCTGACGTGAATCCTCGTGTTTTCATGGGGAGCCTACCGGGACCGCATGTGTGTGTTTGTCATCGCTGTGTCTGTCATCTGATCGGGCACCAGCACGCATCAGAGAGGTGACACTACGGGACGGGGTAACGATGTGGCGGCGGCCGGTCGATCACATCATGAAGCCACGGAGGAGCCAACGCGCACCGCTTAGCCCCAGCTTGACTTCCAAGTTAAAGACCCGCAGAAATCATTCAGGATGAGCGAAGACGATCGATATGAAATGGAAGCACGCTGCTGCTTCTTTTTTTTTTTTTTTTTTTTTTTTTAAAAGTCTCCCCGAGAAAAACAACAAGCTACTTCAGATTCAGCGCAGGTGTGGCTGTTTGTAAAAAAAAAAAAAAGCACAGGGACTTGGCGTTTTTTTCTATGAAGGATCAATAATGATGATTTTTTTTTTTTTGACTGCCTGTCCCATTGTTCTCCGCGGCGTAACGTTGCATTAATAACAGACTGCTGCAGTTTGCACGGCTACGACGGGGGGAATGAGGGAGGATCAACCGCAGCTCTTTGCAACCACCAGTAACTCGGCATCCTGTCGGTGTAGCTGGGTTGCCAGTTCGGGCACGAACTTGGCCGATTTACGCAAGTTACGCACCTGCATCCGTTGACTCGCGCGACGTGCGTGACATACCTCGACAGCGCGTGCAGGACAGGTGACGGCTCCGCCGGCTGCATCCCATCCCTCACGCGTGCGTGTGTCCGTCAGACCGTCGTGCATCATGCTCTCGGCGGGGTAATCTACTTTTTCACTATGGCAACACGCTCCAATGAGGAGGCTCGGGCGGCTCACGTCACGTCACACAGGTCCTGCCACTCTTCGCTTCTCACACCTACCTCCAAGGGAGACCATCTGGAGATGGATGCTGATGGAGAGTCGCCCAGGGAGGAGGAGGAGGAGGAGGAGATGGTGATGGTGGTGGTGGTGAGGGTGGGGGTGGGGGGAAGGGGGGGGCATGGTGAGCCTGGGCAACGACAGGAGTTTGGATTAATTTGCCATCCAAATGCATTGGGGATTAGCAGACCATTAAAAGAGCATAGACATACAGGGAGGCACGCAAACTCACAAGTACACACACACACACACACACACACACACTGTCGGCTTGAGCTGCTGCTGCAGTGATAGCCTTACTAACCCTGACCTCTATCCCCCGCTCGCTCCGCCTCACAGTGTCTCACTTTTCTGAGCCGCTTTTGACACAAACAAACCGGCAAAAAGCCAAACACATCCACTCCGGTGCAAAAGGAAACAGGATTTTTACTTACACGCAGGGGTGTAAAACACAAAAGCCCGGGGCGATAATCAAAAGGGGGGCTTATGTGGCAGTCAAATTTTTTTTTAGGGTTGACACACCCACCCGCATCATCACAAATACACACATCTGGAATTCGAGAACAGAAAGTAGGAGGTGGAGAATATGTTTATTAATTGGCTACATTCATATCAAAGATCCACGTGGCTCAGATCAGACCTGCTCTGATTGCTTTAGAACATCGTGAACAGCAGCAATTGCAAGGAATCTGATCAATATTGCAATTCAATTTGGAGCACATTTATTCTGTTGCGGCCTTGAATTGAGTTTGACTTTTATATCACTTTAAGTAAGTAAGTTTCTGATTTTTTTTTTTTTTTTATTCCACTTGTGGGAGCAACAAACTTTTGAAAGTCAATCCATCAGGCTTCATGACATCTATTGGCTGACCGTGCTAATGACAGTAAATTGACACGGCCCATCTCGCTTTCCCAACTTGCAACTGGAGCAGTGTCAAACTTGAAT
This sequence comes from Thamnaconus septentrionalis, assembly GCA_009823395.1. Taxonomy (NCBI): domain Eukaryota; kingdom Metazoa; phylum Chordata; class Actinopteri; order Tetraodontiformes; family Monacanthidae; genus Thamnaconus; species Thamnaconus septentrionalis. The sequence goes on along the minus strand of CM020510.1, from coordinate 5,888,252 downwards.
CGCTCCAAGTTCCAGTTTCCAAGATGGATGGGATGCACCGAAATCGACGGCAACGACCCCGAAATCCCATAATGCAACACAGCACATGCATCGTTTTTACAGATACATCTTGACTTTGTCGACAGACTCTGATGCATTCTGTGCCAATGTGGGGACTAACAGAACCAACAGCTAAATCTGGACGCAGTATATAATCCATCATCCTCTCTTGTCCCCAAATAAACACACAGGAATCGGACGCACATAAGCCATCTGGAAGACTCTGGAAGACTCAGCCCTGGAATATTAATAGATGGATCCACAGACAAACACACAAATACACACACACACACACACACACACACAGTTGGAGAGGGAGTTCCTCTCTGTCACCACATCTTGTCCTTGATGTTTGAGGACGGATGAAGAAGAAGCCTGTTGTTGCACCGAAGCAGAAAAATTGTAAAGCAGCCGACAAATCAGATCACTTAGTCCGGTTCAGTGTCCATTCACCCACACGTCTCTGTCTTCCTTGAAACACACACACACACACACACACACACACACACACACACACACACACGGAGAAACTCGACTGATGCAAATTTGACTCAGCAAGGGAATTGATATTGAAACCTGATAGAGTCAACAGTGAGAAACCGCTGAGAATTGGACTGGAAGGTATGATGGATGAGCCTCTTCCTGTTACCACAGTGAAAGTGCATAATGTGACACTCTTAGGTAGTTTCAGTGTGTGTGTGTGTGTGTGTGTGTGTGTCTGCTGAGCTGCATCACATTTTGACAGGTCCCCTGGTCGCGACGAGACAAGATTACATCAACAAAACAGATATAATAACAAGGACACCTCACCAGGCGTAGCCGCACCTTTTGTGCACTGATGCTTCAGACACACACACACACACACACACACACACACACACACACACACACACACACACACACACACACACACACACACACACAAATACAAGCATCCTGGCGGTGAGATGCTCTTCTTGAACAACACCCCACCGCAAATCAAAGACACAACAAAGTCGGTGTCACAGCCGGCAAATCAATTATTCAATGGCATTTCAAAATAACGGTGGATACCCACGGTTGCCATAGACACACATCTGATTTACAGGGTTGTCTTGTGACTGTGATATCTCCTCTCTAAGTAGGACAGAAAAAAAAACACGACCACCGCCGCAAAATGTCAACGGAAACAAAAATTGAGGATTCTAAGTGGCACAACGTTTTATCCATCACATTTTTCTTTCATCTGAGAAATGTGGATTACAGAAGCATATGGACAACACTCAGCCTCTAATGGATTCTTAATCATCTTGCTCGTCGTAATACTCACCAAAAAAAATAAATAAATCAGAATTTACATTAAAGATTACCGAAGCAGGATGTAAAACGCACAGCAGGTCTGAGAAACATGTTAACTTCATCAACAACTTTTCAACTCACTATTTAACTGCACAAGGGGAATGATTTTGTGTCATATTTTAAGACTTAAAATGCAAAGTCTGTGCACATCAAGAAAGAAAGAAAGTAAGAAAGACAGAAAGACAAAAAAAACAGTCTGGCTGCTCCACGTCACAGGTGCAGGTACAAACCAGAGGCATTTTCCAGCGCCGATGTTCACTGCTGGCACAGGTTGACAAGCTGTCGCCGTGCTTCGACAACAGCCTGGAGAAAGGAAACAGCAAAATCAGCTGGGAGCCTTCAGGGTGGAAAAACAACACATTTTTGTGGGTTAAGTTTTGGAGGGCAAAAGAATGACCTTTGTTGTCTGCCTTTTGTCTTTTAATAGATTAAAAAAGGGTGGCGATGAGTAATTTATGAGGTCATTTGTGTTTAATTAACTGTCTGGAGGAGAAATCAATACAATTCTTGACCAAAAAGAGTTAAAGATAGATTTTTTTTAAAACTGGAAAGGAACAATCTATTCTCCTTCTGACAGAACTGTCCTCCTTCCTCACTGTCCTGTCAGAATTTTAGATGACAAGGTCAAGAGGGAGCCAAGAGGTCAAACACACACACAAACACACACGCATGCAGAGCACATCTCTCAATCGGCAAACACCCACACGTTTACCGCGCCTGGAAACATTTCAGTCCCGAGTCCCTTTATTTTTCAAATTTCCAGGCAAATTCTTGATGAGATAATGTTCTTGTGCAATCAGATGCAAATTATTCCCCCCTCCACCATCCACACCCCTGCCTACTCTGGAAATGGAAACAAGAACAATTTGTTGCTCATCAGTGCATGTTGAATTCCGTTATGATTAGATGCTCTGAAAGGAAATAACACATTATAAAAATATATATATATATATATATATATATATATATATATATATATATATATATATATATATTTTTTTTATTTTTTTTTTTTATTTTTTTATTTTTATTTATTTTTTTTAATGAACCAGTCTGATCAACACTATTTTTTGTGCAGAGATGATGTAAATTCATTAATTCTTTGCAGGTATAAACGGCAGCAGCTCCACCCTCTTGTATCCGGTTTGGCGTGGACAGAGAACCGCTTTGCAGCCCCAAACGCACACGGGTTATCGAAACAGTCAGTCATAAAAATGGCAGAATTTTTTACACGCTGCTCAGAACTTGTCGGTGATCTGTGCGGCGCTCCTCTGTCTCGAACAATGCTGCCCTCTAGTGTCTGACTACAGCAGAACTCCGTGCGAAAAGTCACGCAGGTTGAGCTCGACCGTTACTGCGCTTAGCTCGGAAGTTCCGCTGAGGGAAAACACGCATTACTACGTGTGCGTGAGTGTGTCTGTGCGCGCGCGGCCCTTGCAGACAGGTCCGTCATGTGACGGTCATTCCTGTGCGCTCCGTTGCGTTCCTGCTGCGGGGGATAAGCTGCACCCCGTGCCAGGCCGCGACAGCATGTGACCGGCTTGTGATGGACCCCCCCGTATAGGATGAAGAGTCGAACAGCTCTGACTGCTCAGAGCCTCTGTATTGTATCTGCACAGCTGACTGAGGGGAAGAAGGAGAGGAGGAGGAGGAGGGAGTGTGAGAGGCCAGGATGAAAGTCTCAGACCTGGAGTCTGTGTTTCGTTTTAAATACATATGATGAATTCCTGTGCTGTGCAGATGATCGTCATGCTGTGTTGACACATGACCAGGACTCTGTACTGCAGGGCAGCGTTTTAAAGCTTCATTTTATAGCTGCACGAAGTTTGTATGGTTGACAATGGTGTATGGTTCACAACTGGTGGATTCTCAGGACCCACATTTCTTTTTCCTTATACATAAAATAATTGGAATAATTGAATTGAATTCTGTGTCCTGCAAAACAAATGCCCAACATTTTCTCTATAAATACATAATTAAAAAAAAAAAAAAAGCCACAACCCAAACAAAACAACCCAATGCACAACCCACCAGTTGAGGAGCACTGATCTGAACTACACTAGATCAGAAAGTCTCAATTATGGATGTCCCGTGACCCTGAATTGGAATAAGCGGGTATAGAAGATGAATGAATGAATGAATGAATTATGGATGTTTGCTGGTTGCTTCAATAAAGTTGGATGCTCACCTCACAATAGGTGTTGTGTGTAAGTGCATGTGTGATGGAAATAATCATGTGTTAGCACTGGTAGTCACCCATTAAAAAGCAGAACTAACATCCTTTTGGAAGCATGACGACACCACAGACACGTATTTCAACGATGCAAATGTTTCTTTCTGTTTTTCGTGCTGATTGATGTCATTGTGACAAAATAAACGGGGAAAAAACATGAAAACATCTCTGAAATTGAAATGCGTGCATGAGACTGTGAGGTTTGACTCACATTAGGGGCGTGACACGTTGGGGTAATCAGATTGCGCTCTGAATGAGACAAATTCTGTGTAATCAACAGCTGTTAATATTTGTTCTCGTCGTTGTTCAGAAAGGAGTTTTTTGTTCCCTTTACTCACTTCAAGTGCAGTATTTTTTAAATTTCTATGCTTTTCAATTAAATTTTCAAGTTCAACTTAATCAAAGATAACACTGTTTCTTTGCACAGTGCTTTGATTCATGAGCTGAAGTCCACTTCAAATCACTCGCTCTTGTGAGTTTTCAATAGCTCAATTGTCTGTCATGAAATTATCCTCAACCGGCCTTAATTAGTTTAGTTTAGTACCAGAATAACAAATTAGCCCCAAATGTTTAACTATTGTCCAAGATAAAGTGAAAAAGCCCGCAACTTAACTCTTTCCACCACTGGTTTGTGCATTTTTATGCAACTTTACATAAGACAGGATGGTCTAGTTTTATTACGCACAAAAAAAAATCACATTTTTCCTCGATCTACTTCTTTGTGCCTCACTGTCCTGGAAACGCTCACAGTTTGCCGCCCAACACAAGGAGAGTTTCTTTCTCTCCAGTGCACCAGATGACCCACATGAAGGAAAACCATACCAACACTTTTCAAGAACTTCATCTTATTACTGATTCTGCTTCGTAAATATTGTACTTTTCCTGTATATTTTCTCAAGCACTCTCGAACATGCATTCTTTCCAGGACGGACAGCTTTAGCATCAGGGAAGTGGTGATGGCTGTGCGCGTGCACAGAAACACGCACAAACACGCACGCACGCACGCACGCACACACGCACACACGCACACACGCACATTACTGCCTGAGGTCAAGTGAAACTTGGGTCAGCTGGTCTCTCAGAAAGGAGAAAGAACAAGGAATGAGAAATATTATCCTGAGCATGTGATTATGGGATGGTGTGTGTGTGTGTGTGTGTGGTGTGTGTGTAATGTGATGGCGTAGTGTGTGCATGAGACCCCGTTGCGTGAGATCACGCACTCAGAGGGCGGCCCCTAAAACGGCTGAATGAGTTTGGATCAGCCTGAGACTGCGGAACGGCTCTTGGTGTTGGAAGAGAGGAGGAGGCAGGAGGCAGGAGGCAGGAGGTGTGGAGGTGTGGAGGAGGGTTCGGGTGTCTGCACAGATAGGGTTGGAAGACAAGTTTCAAGAACCTGCAAACTACTTTCTAGTAACAAAAATCAGTCGCTGATTTGGTGCAAAAACGCAGGAGCCAGACGGTAGTTTAGTCAGATTTTGGATTTCAGCCCCCCGGAGCCAAAGTCATCGGTGTTCCTGAGCTGCTGGAGCTTCACATCTACCTGCCGTCAGTCTTCTCAGTCAGGATGGCATCGTCCCAAAACACCAGAACTCTGACCGTGAGGAGCCTCTGGGCATCTTTAGCTCTGCTGCAGCTTCTCGGGACGTGTCTGTGCCAGTTTCCTCGTCCCTGTGCCAACTCGGAGGGACTACGGACCAAAGAGTGCTGCCCAGTGTGGGAGGGCGACGGCTCGGCCTGCGGTGCCATGTCCGGCCGCGGCTTTTGCGCCGAGGTGGAGGTCTCGGAGGAGCCCAACGGCCCCCAGTATCCCCACAGCGACATCGACGACAGGGAACGTTGGCCCCTGGCCTTCTACAACCGGACTTGCCGCTGCGCCGGGAACTACGGGGGCTTCGACTGCGGGGAGTGCCGCTTCGGATACTGGGGGTCCAATTGTGCCGAGTACCGAGAGTCGGTGCGCAGGAACATCATGAGCCTATCCACCGCCGAGCAGCAGAAGTTCATCTCATACCTCAACCTGGCCAAGAACACCATCAGCCAGGACTACGTGATCGCCACAGCGAGGAGGAGCGAGATGGGCGAGAACGGAGAGAACCCCATGTTCTCCGACATCAACTCCTACGACCTCTTCGTGTGGATGCACTACTACGTGTCCCGGGATGCCCTGCTGGGGGGGCCGGGCAACGTTTGGACGGACATCGACTTCGCCCACGAGTCGGCGGCCTTCCTGCCGTGGCACCGCGTCTACCTGCTCCACTGGGAGAACGAGATCAGGAAGCTGACGGGAGATTTCAACTTCACCATCCCGTACTGGGACTGGAGGGGCGCCCAGTCCTGCGAGGTGTGCACCGACGGCCTGATGGGCGGACGGAGCCCCTTCAATCCCAACCTCATCAGCCCGGGATCTGTCTTCTCCTCGTGGAAGGTAAAAACACAGGGAGTTTGATTGTGTGTTTGATCGTGTGGCGGTAACGTGAGTAAATCTTTCTAAATTCCTTGTTAAGGGTCTGAAAATTCCTTTGCCACCGTCGATTAACAGAAGCCTTTTTACATCTTGTTACATAAGTTTGTCTGTTCTTAAACCATTCTTAATCTCTTAATCCAATGAAATGCATCGGAAAAATACATTGTCTCCAAATTCATTCTCGAGTTATCCATCAAAAGTTTGAACATTTCAAGAAGGTTTATGGGACTTTTATGCGAGACTGTTGGAGGGATCCCCTTGAAATGTTGAAACACTGAAACTCCACTAGTTTTCACCAAAAGTGTCTGAGCCAGACCAGTGGACGGAGCTCTGCAATATCCTGAGAACCAACGGTGCACTAAATGTGTGTGTGGTTTGTGCCTAGGTGATCTGCACCCAGCCAGAAGAGTACAACAACAGAGAGGTGCTGTGCAACAGCACCGGCGAGGGGCCGCTGTTGCGTAACCCCGGCAATCACGACACCAACCGCGTGCGGCGACTCCCGACGGCGGCCGACGTGGAATTCGTCCTGAGCCTCCCCGAGTACGAGACGGGACCCATGGACCGCTTCGCCAACAGAAGCTTCAGGAACGCCATCGAAGGTCACATTCCTGTTCAACTCATGACTATTCCAGGGAATAACATGACAGAAAGGTGACAGTCGTCCCCTTTTGTGCCCCAATCCGGCAGGTTTCACTGATCCAGACACTGGCATGGCCGTGCAGGGCCAGAGCACCATGCACAACGCTTTGCACGTCTTCATGAACGGCTCCATGTCCTCGGTGCAGGGCTCGGCCAACGACCCCATTTTCCTGCTGCACCACGCTTTCATCGACAGGTGAGATCAAGTACAAACCTCCAATATAGAAAAGCTTATGAATAAGGGTCACCCCCCCACAGAGAGTCGGGGTGACCAAGAGAGGTAGTTAAAGATGAAGAGGGAGCAAGGGAGGATGAAAAAATTTGATTAAAAAAAAAAAAAATTTGGTGCATAAGTAAATATCAAACTCACATGAGCTGTTCACACTGAAGGGCAGCATGAGCAAAATTAGCATGATAGTTAGCACTGCCAGAGAGAAAACAACAGCTTTAACTTGCCGACAGGTTGCTCCTGCTGACGTCTCTGGTGTTATTTCCTGTTTGTTACGTCAACTTCATCAACATTCTCTACCAGTGGTCCTCCTCTTCCTCTTTTTCTGCTGCTACTACTGTTGCATCATCTTCATTCTGCCACGTTACTGCCCCCTTCTGGTACTTTTAGCAATAACATTAGATTACTTTTTTTTATACCTGTTTTCAAGACATTGGCTTGACATTAAGATGAAATCAAGGCTACAGTGTTGAAGAAGTAAAGAATGAGGATGGCAGATACAACACTTTTCACCCAACCAGTTTCAAAGCAAGCTGCATGCAGCACATAACAAATGGGTTTTGGGGGTGAGAAGTGGGGAGAAGGAAAAAAATTAAATATATAATAATCAATAGTTTGCATTCATATTCAATCATTTTAATGTTTCACTCCTTTCCTTCAGTATCTACGAGCGCTGGCTCAGGACCCACCAGCCTCCTCGCACCAGCTACCCACAATCCAACGCTCCCATTGGCCACAATGACGGCTACTACATGGTGCCATTCCTCCCCCTCTACAGAAACGGAGACTACTTCCTCACCGACAAGACTTTGGGATATGAGTATGCCTACCTGCTGGACCCAGGTCAGTACAGAACAAGATTTTTCCATAATTCTCTTTGGTTTTTTCCCTCAATTGTCAACCTGTCTGACTGGCGATTGTGTCCCTCCGTCACAGGCCAGAGGTTTTTGCAGGAGTTCCTGACGCCCTACCTCCAGACGGCCCAGGAGATCTGGCAGTGGCTCCTGGCCTCCGGGCTCCTCGGCGCCGTGCTGGCATCCATCGTGGCCGTGGTGGTCGCGGCGGTGAGGAGGAAGTGGAAGCGAAGCCAGAGGAGGAAGAGGGCGTCCAGCTACGGGGAGAGACAGCCGCTTCTACAAAGCAGCTCGGAGGAAGGCTCGTCGTCGTACCAGACCACTCTGTAACACTGACACCACCCCGCAGACGGCCGTGTGTCCGGATGTACAAAACATTAAAAAAAAAGCAGGCACTGAAAAAAATGAATCAGGTGTGATGCAGCATTTAGAGCTTTTATACATCAGATGCATTTTTTCCCCCAACACTGTCCTGTCAAAACCTCAAACCACAAATTGGTTTTTGAACCACATCCCACAGTTGTGCATTCCATTTTGAACATCCTTTGTGCATCTGGTGTTTTAAGGTTTTTAACCTGTGTTGGCCAATTGGGGAAAAAAAACGTGTGCTGCAGCTTTAAAAGGAAAAATAGAAAAAAAAAACTATTTAACATCCTGCAACATATTGAGATTTAACTTTAAAATCCCATTGAGGTTGATCTGATTTTAAATTGTGGCAGCCGTGGGAAGAAAAAGCCGTATCACTGTGTTTAAAATGAGATTGCAAGTATACAAACAACAACAGCAGGAGGAGGATGCCCCTAATGTTTTATACATTCAGTACGTAAAAATGTTCATCTTCAGAGGCACCAAGAGCTTTTTATTGTAATGTGACGCACAGTTTGAATAGAGACTGTAAGTGCTTTTTGAAACGTACCAAGCGGCGCAATTTAAGACATGACTCACTTCATCTGTTTATTTATGAAGAAAAGCAGTCGGTCGTGTTTGGGTTTTGGACTGTGAAATAAAAATCTATGACATAGAATGGTGCTGAAACAACGTGATCGCCTCCTAGTGGTGTGCCGCTGTGCACAGTCCTGTCTGATAAACCAGAAAGACTTTTTTTGGTGCTCAGTAGAGTTTTGAGGATAGAAAAAAAATCACGCAAGACTCTCATTCATAAAACGTTGCTCAAAGATTTTGAGCCACAAGGAAAGAAACACAAAAAATGTGTAATAAATCACACATTTATTTTATTCCAGACTTTTCCTGGTTCCTTAAAAAATACAATTTATGTTTAAATAAAGTTGACATGTGGTTTAATCCTGATCATGAAAAGGAAAAAAAAATCTTACCGCTTGATTGATTTTTTGCAGAAACACAATAAAAGTTGACTGTTGCATTTGGAAAAAGGGGGGGATACTGAAAACATACCAAAATCAAACAAAACCATGATGTGTACTTCCTGGAGATTAAAAGTCTTCAGCAGACACTGAAAAAAGCCCTGCAGATTTATCAATAGCATAAAATTACAGTTTAAAGACAACAGTCTCAGAGAATACTGGCTGGTGGTTGGTGGAGGTTTCATTCTGCATTGTGCTTCATTAAGTCACACGACAGAATCACAATCAGAATCAGCGTCACTGTGGAGAGAAAACCACTCAGTTTTGTTGTTACCACATTTTTTAGAGCAATGTTTCACAATTATTTTTAGCTACAGTAATTCAGCATGTTTGCTTACAATAATCATTCTCTCTTCAGGTTAAAGTCTTTACAAATGTCATGAATTCACAGCAAAATCTTGAACTACCCGTTAGTTCAAGATATAAGATAATATAATAATATAATGTGATGAAAACATTTTAAAAGCTGTAATAGGCCGGTAGTTGAAATATTCACCTGTAAAATAAAAAGTAAAAACTTTGAGAAGATATTTGACATTAATGGCACCTGTTAACCCTGAGCTATCCAATAATTTTACTTTTTTATTCTGTTATTGATTTTTCCTTTTTGGTCTCTTTTGTGCCTGTTTGGTTTTAAGTTTAGAGGTCCCATATTCTACTCCTCTTCTGTAGTTTTCATCCTCTATAAAAAGGACAACATTGAGGGAATTTTCTAAAACGGCGTGTACGGTGCGAACGCCCGCTTTCTGAGAAGTGGAACATGGAAAGAAACATATTGCTGAAATCACTGACAGGCACCTGATTATTGTTGGAGAACAAGTATATTTTACAGAATATGGGACCCTACTGTAACGATTGCCGCCGAGAGTTGCACAAGTGCTGTGGAAACATTGCTCCGTCTGTCTTGTTGTTGCATCTTCACACAAGGTTTTAAGATGAGAAAACAAAAGCACCGTGTGAACACAAAGCAACAAAATCTGTGCTTAGTGTTTGTCAAGCGACCTGCCGGATAAGGAGTCACATCAAAATCCACAGGCAAAGGATTTTAAAATCCAACTGGCTGATTCGTAGCCAAAAAAGCAAAAAAAAAAAAAAAAATAAAAGTGACTAAAATAAAAATAAGTCTATCCTACAGCCTCTGTAAATGTTCCATCAGCTAAAGGACTCCTTGTTGAACTCGAAGGTTGTGTCGGAAGACCGGGCTGAGTTACACAGTCTGTGCAGAGTTCTGGAGATGCCTTTGGGTCCACAGCAGAAAACTCCGACACGCTTACTGAAAAACACGCATAAATCAGCGTGCAGGGCAAAGGCTTTGCAGTAAGGCTGAGTCTGCTTCTGCACCGGACGTTCACTCACTGTTTGTTGCTCTTGCCGATCTCCTCCAGCAGGGCCTTCCACCTGGGCCGACCCAGCTGCAGCCTGGTGGCCAGCGGCCGGTACTTCTCCTCACGCAAACTCTGGACCAGAGGGCACAGAAGGGACAACAACTGAGAAGTCACTTTTAGCACTGACAAAACATAGTACGCATTTTTCTTACTGAAAATGTATTGCTCTTTCTGCATGGGTCGGTCATGTTATCGCGTCTCAAGGACTTTTTTTTTTAAGAAGCCTCTGCTGTTTCGTGCTTCAGTGGGGAAACAGCGCCCTCCTCAAGGTGGTGGTGAAAATCTGGAACTACATGGAACTATGACTAAAACGGTATTTTTAAATCTTTTCAAAGCATCGATTTGTGGGTTTTTTGCGCTGCTTTCCTCACAGTTCATCAAAAAAACCTATACTATAGTCAATAAAACAACAATACAGGAAATAGAGGGAAAAAGTATTGCTGTCCCCGTCGGGGAATTGAACCCCGGTCTCCCGCGTGACAGGCGGGGATACTCACCACTATACTAACGAGGAGCTGGATACTGTAGCGTAGTATAGGCATTAAGTAACCAACATATGGCGAAGGGCGACAAACATCAACATCAGGCCTACATAAAATGTGCCTAACTATATAACCATTACAATTTTATATCATTATTAAAACAAATTGACAACAAAATGGGGCATTTATCACTGCACAATAGCGTTTGTGTTGTATGTGTGACCCGTACCTGTTGCAGACTGTCTGTCTGACTGACGTAGAGTTTCAGATTAAAGTAGTCCGGTCTGTTTTCCTGCCAGAGCTAAAAGACAGACGTGTCATTTGGTCAAATATGGCAAGACGTCAAAAATACACTTAATAAAATAAAACCCCTGCGAAACTGAGACAGGTAATGTTAGTGTTGAGCCACTAGATGGCAGCATAACATTGTTCTTATAATTATATATCGCTGCAAACGCTGGGAGAAAATGCGCATTATTTGAAAACATTATGTTATTGAATTTATAAAACATATATTATTATGTATGTTAATATTCTGGCCATTAAAAGTCCACGGGTGCAGAGGGAAACACAGCTGCAGTCTCAACTTTGACCTTCTTCTTAACCTCTGAACTAGAAAAACTTTATTTGGCCTTTTGGAAGAAGAAGAAGAAGAAGAAGAAGAAGAAGAAGAAGAAGAAGAAGAAGAAGAAGAAGAAGAAGAAGAAGAAGAACCGCCTCTACAGATTAACAAAATTTGTCTGAATCGAAATACAAATATTTTTTGGAATTTTTTTTTTTTTTTTTTTTTTTTTTATTTCATATTTATGTTCATCATGGGGGCAATCCATTGAAGGTTTTGGAGAGGGGAGGCCCTCCCCAAACACACAGGATAAAACTGATTGGTCGAACACTCTGTCGAATGGATAATAATCTCTTTCGGCCATGTTCACGGCCAGCAAAGTTTTTAAAGGAAACGTGCAGCTTCCATCAAAATTTAAAGAAAGCTGACCAGCAACTTAGCCACCATGTCTGGCAAAGACAGGAAAAAATCACACTGGAGTTTATCAAGATGGACAAGCAAGATCTCAAACAGTCTAGCTGCACTTGCAAGGTTAGTTTTGGTTCCCACACGTCTTGAGTGAATGTGAGAAGCAGACAGCAGCGGGCGGCCTTTGTCCTGACCTTGTGGTGCACGGCGCACAGCAGCTCGGCGAACCAGTAGAAGGACTGAAGCTCCCTGCAGACCCACACAAAATACAGCCTTCGCAACCGGAAGCCCGTCCAGCCGTCACTGTGCAGGGAGCCGGGAAGTAAAGACAGAACATTAGTGAAAGCCAGAGAGACACAAACTGCCGTCTGTTGTTTTGTCGGAAGCATACAACTCACAGCAGAGCGTGCAGCACGCAGGCGAACGGCGTGACTCCGATTCCGCCTGCCACGCAAAGACTGACGTCGTAGTTAAACACCTCTTCTGACGGACTGCCGAAAGGACCGTCGACGTAAAGCCTGAGTGCGCGTGTGTGGAGGGGAGATACATGAAACAACACAGTTAGGTGGAGTGGCATAATTTAAACAGATGAGTTTTGAGTCTGGATTTAAATATAGAAAGAGAGTACAGTATATGTCCCCGATGTCTGATGGGAGAGAGTTGCAGAGTTGGGGAGCAGAACGGCTGAAAGCTCTGCTCCGCATGGTTGTCATAATATTCCATTTAAAGTCTTCTTCCTTTTGGATTCTAAAATTAAAACCCTAAAATGTATGTTATATGGCCATTGACAGTGAGAGGTGATAGTGTGTGGTCTTACGCTGACAGTTAATAGTTAATAGGGAAAAACGGACAGCAGCTCTATGAACTCAACGTAAAACTCAAAACCCTTGTTTGACCATAAAGCAGCTGACGCTTGGTGTGTCTCTTGCACCACTGTCACAAAATAAACTCCTCTCCCCCTGTGACTCACATCTCCCCTCTCCATCTCTCCCAAACACAGGACACAGGAAGAGCCCTGGGGTCAGGGGTCGGGAGGTCACAACCACCCCCCACCCCTCTGTGATTCTGAGCCTTCGTGGGAAATCATGTCAGCAACATCACACACATACACTGAGAAATGTAGAAGGAAAAACGGGGTGGGGGAAACCTACTTGGGATATTTCCTCTGCGGCATCATGGGAAGAATCTCCAGGTCCAGTCTGGACTCGGGGAGCAGCAGCTGAGCGAAGCGCTCTGAGGGCAGACGGCAGAGAGAGGAGGAAATTCCCATGTTCAGGGGCGTCTATAGATGTTCTCCTCTCACATGTGGTCGTGGAGGACCCATAAGGCCAACGCAAACAAACGGACTTCCGTTCCAGCGGTCTGGAAGCGCGTGTGTACTTTCTGTGTCGCGTTGATTCTGGTGTTCGCCTTCCAGAGAGTTCCTTTTGAAGGCTGCAGCATCCTGAAAATATCTGATCCTTTCAAATTAAAAGAAGATCCCGACAAAGAGTCACCGCCGGAGCGATGACATCACTCCTTTTGTTTCGCTATCTGCGCATGCAAAACGTGCCCCTGTGTGTGCACATGTGTGTGTGTATGTGTGTGTGTTTTATTGCAGCATTTACACTTTCCTAGGCAGATAAATAAAACTACGGGAATCAGACTGGCCTTGAGTTATAGTTGTGTTTTCCCAGATAATAAAAGCATAGAACACACACATTGTGCTTGCACACAGTCTCACAATCTCACACACACACATACGTGAATAAAATGCATTTTTTTCAGAAATCAATCTTTGACCCAACCGCTGAGGACAAAACAAACCTGCTTACATCCTGTTCAGTCCAATAAGGAGCAGAGAGTTTGTGTGTGAGTGTCTGTGTGTGGGTGCCTTGGTCTGTGCTATTCAGCACGTGTGTAGCCCTGTGTGTGTGTGTGTGTGTGTGTGTGTGTGTGTTGTACCCACTAGTCCAGTCTCCCACGACTCGCAGATGGATGCCAAACGTTTCCTTGTTCACTGTAGGACACTGCAGTGAGTTAGAGAGCAGACAGTTAGTCATGGCAAAATGATGCGCGCACATAACCACACACACAGACACACAAACACACACACACAGCACACTGATGAAAGTAGCAGAAACACGGCAGTGCTCACAGTGTGGTGACGTACGAACAAAAGCCATAAAACTTTTTCATTAAATTTAACAATGTACACACACACACACACACACACACACACACACACACACACAGAGCCTTCCTGTTGGCAGACAGCGTTACTAGCCTCAGGGGTCTGTCTGCTCTCTGTCAGTGTGATTCTTTGCCCTCCTCCTCAAAGCTCCATAGCACACCAGGCGCAGGCATGCATTGTGTGTGTGTGTGTGTGTGTGTGTGTGTGTGTGTGTGTGTGTGCGAGCACGTGTGATCCTGCGGCACAAAGGTGCATGTAATGTGGTGTCGTCTGCTCTCCTCTGGAAAAACCTGAGAACATTGACAAACAAGGTGAAACCTAATCTGAGTGGACAACACCGCTGTCAATTCAGAACCAGACAGCTCTGTGTGTGTGTGTGTGTGTGTGTGTGTGTGTAGGCTGGAGGTGTGCATGTGCGGCTGCCTGTGTGTGGTGTCTCACGAGTGAGGAATGTGTTGCATAAAGTCTTACTGTTGTCAGGGTGAAGGGATGATTCTCGAAGGAGGAGACACCTGGACAGTTGAGGACAATATACTGGGAGACAGAGGAGGAAGTGGGAGGAGCCAGGAGCCAGGGGGGGTGGAGGTATGGGGGGGTAGATAAAACATGATTATAGTGTAGCCGTGCAGGCAAAGGAAAACCTGGACAACACAAACAATCACCTGGCCGGGACGAGCCCTGAAGTTCTTCTTCAGCATCCGAAGCTCGATGACGTCGCAGGGGTGCCTGACCACCGCCAGGATGGTGACGGGGTCGCAGCTCCGGATGTAGCGGTACAGACGCTCAGCACAGTAGAGACAAAGAGGGCCGGAGACCCACAGCCACGTCTGCAAAGGCATCCCAAAAAATATTTTGTTAAAAATCAGATTTTGGCTGGTAGACTGAACGTGCCTTAAAAGATTTCAAGTTACCCCTTTTGTTAAATATACAAAAGCAGTAACTGATAGTTGTCTGCAGAAGTTTAACTGCTATCGTTAAATTTGCCGTATTGCAACAAGAATATCATCATGGATGTATGATGGTTGACATCTCACCATTGCTGGAATGTAGCCTAATTCCAGCAGGATGTCAGAAAAACTCAAAGATTGTGGGTTGTTTTTTTTGCATTTTTTGCATTGTTTTGCATACCCACAATGCCCTGCAACACCTCCGCGCTCCTCGCTACCTGCCGCAGGCTAATTGCCCCGCGGCTCCTTCAAAGGCCCGGAGAGTACGGTCGGATTTGAGGTGGATTTTATGGAGGGCGTTCGTTGCTTAACGACCACGTGCAAACACATAATCACACACGGCGGACTCACACACACACGCACACGGGCCTTGATGTCCACCCCACCCTAACACACGGTACCTTTAATAACAGGGACAACTCCCTCCGACACCTCCCCAGTGCTCCTCACACACTGCAACAGCCCGTTGACGCGCACAAAAGCCCGACTGTACCTGCACACACACACACACACACACACACACACACACACACCTGGGGGTTGTGCGGCTGGAAGTACGCCTCCTCCCTGCACCTCCTCTCATCATCCTCAGCCGACTCTGGCCCCTCCTGCTTGCCGCTGCTCTGATTGGCTCTGAGGCAGCCGGGGGGGTGGGACTCCACGTTTGTCTGATACTTCAGAGCTCCGCTGCAGGTTAGCACAGGGTTAATAACACTGAATGCAGCTTGATTTCTGGAGAAAAAAAAAAAGAGTGTCACCAGCATCATCACAGAGAGGCCGAGAGCCGAGGACAGACTCACCCGACCATGTGCACCATCAGGATGACGTAGAAGACGATGAAGAGGTTGTGCGTGTACCAGAAGATCTCGTAGCTGAACACCCTGAAATTGATATTGAACTTGATTTTTTTTTAAAAGCACCAAAGAGAGAGATTCTCTGGCGTTGTGGCGCCGGGGAGTGATGAGAGGAAGAGAAAAGGGGAAGAATGAGGAACAAAGACACCAAAAGAAGAAAGACAACTCAGTTTGTTCACCAGCAGACGCTCAGAACTCGCAGTCTGACCAGGCAGGACGTCAGAGGTCAACATTAAAGGGGTCATTAGGCAGGCACACGCACGCACGCATGCACGCACACCAGCCGTTAACACTGCAAACACCGAACATCAATAAACCCTGTATTCATTCTCTTTCACTCACACCTCTTTCATGTTTCTTTCATGTCTCTGAGCATGTTGACCTCAGGGGGGAGAAAAAGTGTGAAAGTGACCTTTAATTTGCTGCTACGGCACGACTGAGTTTCATCACAGGGCTCATGTTAGAAACAACAACAAAAGAAAGGTCACGTTCATCTGGAAGAAACATGAAATGAGTGTGAAAATGGTTGGAGGTGTCAGTTGGTCTGTTTGTCAGCCAAAGGGTTCGTGCACTTCATTCTCTGAATGCACATCTCATGACTGCCTCCCATTTAAATCCTCTCAATTTATAACACATGTCCAAGTTTCAGGGGCTGTTTGTACTATACTCACAGAATTTTCAGTGTTTCGCATGGGCACAAAAAACAAAGGATTGTTGCTGGTGCCCATCCACTAGTTTAAGGTAATTTTAAATGGATTTTGCAAGGGGAGCAGTCAAAGAAATGTTGTTAATATTTCATGAGGGAGAAAAGCCACCCTACTAGGTCACCGATATGAAGGTGATGTAATGTCTTTGTGTGATTCTTTATGGATTCAAGAGCTGTAGTGTCATATTGAGGATATTATGAGGTTTATTCATTTATGGTGGACTAAATATGATGTCACTGATGGCGTAGGCATAAAATGCACGGCCCAACACAGTTGAAACCCTTATTCAGGCCAAACTGGGTGCTGACACCCCGTTGGTTATTTTCCCTTTTTTCCTGATATTTTTTTTATTTAGTTTTTGCATAAAATATACTTTGTTAAAGTTTAATTCAAGGTCTGCTGTCCATCTGCTTTGTGGTTTTGGTTTCCCTCCAGCCTCCAGCCAGTCTGTTTAGCCTGACAGCATTTCCTGTTTTATTTTGAAGGTCCCCCACCCTGTGTTTATCCTGTCTGATTGTATTTATCCTAACCCTTTGTGTGATCTCTGTTCTGCACATGGATCTCTGTTTTCTGCCACAATATCACTTTGTCAGTTTGTCGCTCAGGTACGACGTGTCTGTTGACCCCCTGAGTGAGTCTTGCTGAGTCTGGACTCTGAACTCTGGATCTTCCTTTCCGCTGAGCCTCTGACATTCTGATCCCATCACTGTCTGGCTTCTTAAATTCCTCCCGTTTCTCAGACAGTAACCTGACTGTTCGTTGTCTTTACCGCTTCAGACGGACCCTTATCTAGAGCCATGAGGGCTCTGGGGAATCCCCTACTTGGACTAACACACACACTAAGTCTCAAATAGCTGCAGGAGGTAACACACACACACACACACACACGCCGGTTGACCTGCTCTGACCCAAGTAATGACAGAGCTGTGAGTGGAACACTTGGACTCCAGTGCAGATTTGTTATCTATCTCTCTATCCATCTATCTATCCAACCATCCATCCATCCATCTATCTATCCATCCATCCATCTATCCATCTTTCTATCTATCATCAATCCATTCATCCATCTATCCAACCATCCATCTATCTATCCAACCATCCATCTATCTAGCTAACCAACCATCCAACCATCTATCCATCTTTCCATCTATCATCAATCCATTCATCCATCAATCCATCTATCTATATATCACAGCATCGAGACAAAACAAAAAGCAATCAGAACTCGTGATGTGTGTCAGGTGGATTCGGCGTGAACCTACCGAACGCAGGAGGACGAGGACGTGAACATCAGGAATAGGATGAGAACCAGCAGGACGCCCGTGACTCCTGGGACTGGAGAGAATCAGCCAATCAGATGGGGGAGGCCACATTTTACGCCCCGCGACACAAAGCATGACGTTCCCACAGGACCGCCGCACAAACAAGCAAACATGAAAGGAGAAATGTTTGGAGTGGAAAAAGCAGCGTGACTTCCTCCGCTCTCCTGGCGCGGAGCCACTCAAATCTGTAACACATTTTAGCCACCTCAGACGTTCTGCACACAGAGTCGTATAGGAGGAGCCTTACTGGTGGTCAGGATGATCAGCTTGGGGTCCTGAGGAGGAAACACCACAGAGAAAGTCACATTAGAACTTTAGAACAGCAGCTGGTTTTTATTCCATGCAATTTGTGTAATTCTGCTCGCTTACAAGCTCAATTACTTGATTCGAAATTGGAACATAATTTCAGCTTTAAATGTTCAGGTCTCATGTCCCCGCACAACTTTAGACCTTTCAGACCTTTACTTTTCAGATATCTGCAAACGTCTGGATTACTTAGCCCTCTGTTTGCATCCTTCACTTTTAGCTTCTTGCTAAAACTCATGTTTCACGGCTATTTCCACATGCATGATAGTAGTTTATGTTTTCAAAGGCCCATATTTGATCCATTTTCATGTTTTTATAATAGATCCTGGACTTCAGTGGACAGTTTTGCATGAACAATCACTAGATCTCCATAAAACATTATGCTGCATTTAGCCCTCTGTTTACAACCTCCTGATAAAACTGACTTGGGACTTGGGTGGTTTCAGAAGACAAAGCACAGACTTCATCGACAGTTAGAATATTTTACCAAAGTGAATTTTGCAGTTACGCAACTTTCGGTAAATGCATTCTTTGGTAGGTTTGATTTTTTGAAATGCACCTGGAAAGCTCAGATTTTGAGGTGAAACGTGTCCCTGCTGAGCTCAGTAGGAAGCACATGAAGCTAATGAGCGTACACGCAGAGTGCAGACATGTTTTTCACGCCTCACCTCTCCTCTGTAGCGAGCCAGATTCAGAGCCGGGAAGTCGTCCGAGTAGCTCGCACTGAAGTTGACGACATTCACCAGGTGGGCCGACACGTGCACCACTGTACGAGACAGAGAGGAGGAGGAGGAGGAGGAGGAGGACGTGGGTTACACAACACACAACCGAGGGCACGGCGGACTCACAACATCTGCCTCCAAACACAAACACAGGCGGAATCTAAACTGTGCAGGTTTAAGTGAGCAGCCAGTGGACGAAAAAACTTCTTTGTCTATTCAGCAGAAAGTCAGCAAAACATCCTCCCAGCTTGTGCACTCGCACACACAAGCTCGCGCACACACACACACACACACTCCTGCCTGACATCACTGGTTAACCATGCAGCTGATGGAATTAGAGGGCGTAATCATGAGGCACAAGGGTCCTTTTTTCCCCTGCAATCACATCCTTTCTCACTCCCACAGCCTCTCGCTCACTCTTTTCTCCTGCAAGAGTCAATGTCTCTCGACCGTCCCTGCTGCCTATAAGAACAATAAAGTGTTGCCTCAGAGAAGGAGCGTGTCTTTGTGTGTGTGGGTGGTTAAAACTGAAAACTCCCGTGAAAGTCAGACTCGTTCACGTCGCGGCTGAAGGACCCAGAGCAGAGTCCTGAAATGCAATGACCTTAAAGAATCAGCGTTGTAGACTGAGGTGGGTAAGGCCAGTTTGCCAGAAGAAAGCAGGAGGGGAGGGAAGACGCAGACGCACAGCTGCTGGGGGCTCCCATGATGTCATAGGACAAGACAAGTACTACACATACACACACACACGCACAGTAAAACCACCAGTGACCAGCTGGACGGACATCCCAGCTGCTGCGTCTGGAACGCTGAGCCAGCAGCGCCTTGGCTTGTTCATCACACACACACACACACACACACACACACACACACACAAACTCGCGCGCACACACACACACACACAACAGTGAGATAGGTGAAGACGTCTGGCGATGATGTTCTACCCGAGAAGATGCAGATGGCGACTCCACAGGCCACATGGAAGGTTTTGCTCTTGTCCAGCAGCCGACGGGTCTTCCTGCTCGACACCTGCACACAACAAACGTCTGTCAGGTGACACCGAAAACATCTCATGCCATCAGTTCGGTCCCAATGTAGCGCATTTTCATCTCAAACCTCACCCTGCACACGGCAGTCGACCCTGTAACCCCACCCTTCAAACCAGACATAAGGAAGAACTTATGCAGCGGTCATGCATCTTTTCAATTTGCTCGAAAACATCTCTCCTATAGAGACCTATAGACAACAATCAGCGACAGCTGCTGGCGCCATCGGCCTGTGCCTTTCAAATTGGGGACGCTAAAAAGCTCAAATGTTGTGTCAAGCTGTGGCGCTGGCTTCTCGTACCGTGTGTGTTCCTCGGATGAAGGTGAGCAGGGAGCGGCACATGGGCAACAGCACCAGGCTGCAGTTCAGGTTGAGCACGGCGGCAGACGCTCTGCTGATGCACAGGCCCAGCTGCCAAGCACAAACACATTAAGAAGAAACAAAAAACATCTAGTGAGAAGGAATTTGACCCATAAATCTACTTCCTGGTGGTAAAGGCTCAAAGTATTTTGTGCATTGGTGTTGTGTGTCATGGTTGACAGGAGGAAAAGATTGCCTGGTTCATAATAAGATGTTATTGGTGATAAGAGTTTTGCTGCAGCATTAGAGAAGGTGTGAAGGAACACTGCTGCTGCTGCTGCTGTTGCTGCTGCTGCTGCTGCTGCTGCTGCTGCTGCTGCAGGGAGTTCTGCAGAGATCAGCTGACAACAAGCCGGCTTCATTGTCCCAAGACTCATTCACACTCACTAGTACAATACTTTGTTTGTACAATACTCTGCCCACTGTGTACTTACCTGCGTAGTGCATCAGTTCCCTGAAGGCTGTGCACTTCAAAGACCACCGTGTACATTTTAAAGGGATCGAAATTAAATGTCAAAAAAACATTAATATAGTTTTGTTTGATAAAGCCAGCAGAAATAGAAAACTGGACTGTTAATTTTCTATTCTGACAGAAAAAATTAGGCTGCAGCTCAAAGGACA
The DNA here is from genome assembly GCA_009823395.1 of Thamnaconus septentrionalis. Classification (NCBI taxonomy): domain Eukaryota; kingdom Metazoa; phylum Chordata; class Actinopteri; order Tetraodontiformes; family Monacanthidae; genus Thamnaconus; species Thamnaconus septentrionalis. The sequence continues at coordinate 5,867,175 of CM020510.1, read as the reverse complement.
CTGATTGATCTGTTCACCTTTCGACTGGCTGAAATTGATTTACATTCGACATGTTTGACATTGTTCTGCAAGAGTTCAGGCCTGATATCGCACTAATCCGTTATGAAGGATCTGGATGGCTTTCTTTGGGGTAAAATCAACGGGGACTCACACTGGCTTTAACCAGCTCACCAGTGTCAACTCTAAGAGGCAGGAAAATCCCCCCGCCAGGCCAAAGAACAGGACAGGTGGTCACACACTGGGAGCGCCAGCCATCAGATCAGAGTGTGACTCCACATTTAGCCAAAGAAAGTTAACGCCACTTTAAAATGTAAAAGTCCGAAACCTCTAGCATTCAAAACCTTCCCGCACACAGTCACTCATCAGGGCTTCACACTCTGAGGCAGCTGACGGCAAAACCCACAAGCGGGAGATCTGATATCCTCTTTCCTATTCCTATACACATACACACATACGCACACACAAACACACACACACACAAGCAAGTGTGCATTTAAAACATGCATCGAACAGAGGTGCTTTTTGAAGTTTTTTCAAAATTCTCCTCAGATGCCTCAAAGTTTTAAGAATACATCTTAATCTTGAATGATGCACACATACAGATCCCATTCACACATACATGCACACATGCACACACATACACACACACACACAAACTTGAGCCCTCTGGTGGGGCTTTCAGTGGAAGCAGCGGCGTGCCCACACTTGCCCGCTCTCTGTCTCTGTCTGTGTGCGGCAGCAGCAGTTCCGACGTGCTGCTCTCTGGAACATCTTACTTTTTTTCTAAGTTTTTTTAAGAATCTCGCACATGTTGAGTCAACCGGTGCTGGCTTGAAGTCTTAAATCCTGCTCGTCTGTCTCGTCTTGCAAAGCCCCAACAGAAAGCTTGTTCAGTCTTAAAATATTGAATCGAGAAGGGTCTATTTATCACCCAGTAAAAAAAACATATAAAACTTTTTATATGGTAACAACATCTGATTAAAAGGTCAAGGAACAAATCATCTGGAAATCACCTGCATTTGTTCGGTGCTGGAAAAAATAATTACACACTAGATACACACAGAGGAGATATTCAAGCAGAAGAGACGCACTGGTGGCCAGCTAGCCGTGTCAATGATAGTAACATAGTTTAGTATAGTAGACAGTAATATTGATATCAGGTTCAGAGGTGTTGTTGAATTCTATTTTAATTGATGAAAACAAGGTAAAGAACCTCAGAAATGTGGGCTTTTAAAATTGTACAGTAAGTGATCAATTGTACGACTTTTGCACTCATCCCACCCGCACACACACACATTGTTTTAAGTTACAACTGGGCCTCATTAATCCTGTGTGCGAGTCAACCAGCCATCGCAAAGCCCTGACATAGTGATAAAAATAGATTTTGGGGCCACAAAGGTGCCTTGATTGTCTCAAGTGTGTGTGTGTGTGTGTGTGTGTGTGTGTGTGTGTGTGTGTGTGTGTGCTTGTGTGTGCGTGAGGCTCCTACCCCCAGCATGTTGTAGAGGTAGTGATACTGCAGTCCGGTGGAGTAGAGCAAGAAGGTTCTGATGAAGAGCCAGGTGTTCACTCCCAACCACAGCATCTACACAGAGTGTACAGACAGTACAGATTAAACACACTACAGTACAACACAGTCATGTGCACACCAGGAGGGACTGAAACAAAAGCTTTATCTCCCTCACGAACAAACACTCCAGTCTGGAGGTGTTTTGGGTGGATTATGCTTCAGTATTTACAATGATCCTGCAACAGCATGCACATTTTTTCCCGTTGTGTCACTCAGTGCTGATAGAGAGTCTGTGTGGATCCAACAGCACAAAGTGGACAACAAGAGAACTCTGACAGTCTGACAGGTAAATTCATCTACAAAGTGGCTTCAGTCTGAACCCACAGCAGGACACACACACACACACACACACACACACACACACACACACACACACACACACACACAGGGTCTGGGAAAGAAAAGTTGAGCGTTTTTCCCCACCAGGACCAAGTGTTTTCCGCCCTCGTTGGCCAGCCAGCTCCGCATCGACACCTCCATGGCCGCCTACGAGCCTCGCTGTGGCCGCCGTCACGTCGCCCTCTGCCCCGCTGCTTTGTCTCCCTCTCCGTCCGTCCGCACACCGGCCGGCCGGCGTCTGTTCCCACCCTCCGTCCCACCCTCCGACCCTCCAGCACGCCTCCGTTACGCCGAGACTCCCCGCCCGCCTCGCTCAGCTGCCCGGAGCGCACGCCGACTCCCGGCCGCCCCACGACTCTCTGAGCCCCGGCATCCCACCGGCCCGGTTTCCGCCCTGGGTTCGGTTGTTTTCCTGGAGTCCCCGAAGAAAACGGGCTTTGGCACACTGAGTCAAACTGGGTGTGAGGGCGACTCAAGTTGGAAAACTCAGAGTACAAAAAAAAAAAAAAAAAAAAAACCACCGCGCCACATTGCTCGTATATGACGCTAGGGGGCGCAATACGTTTTAAAATCCCCCTCTGCCGGAAAGCACAAGTTGTAGGAAGGTGCATTTTTTTGTACCAACAAAACAAATGAAGCACAGTTGATGCTTTATTAAATCTTAGCTGAGTCTATAAAACAGCAGTGTTGCGGCTGAACTGCAATTTCAATTCCCACAATTATGTTGTGGCTCGACTACTTTAAAGGCTCATTTCTATGATCACAACTTTAGCAATCCCTTTACGAATTATACTTTTTAATTCTATCCTTTTTAAAACCATAAACAATGAATAAATCGTTGTTCATTTTGGCCAAACGAGGTTAAGTTAAAGCCAAGGTACCGTCAGAATAAATGGGTGCACAATGTTCAACCCCAGAATATCATATATATTCTTAACGGACCTTTGAGCGGACTTTGTTGTTCATCTGCCGTAAAACGTGAAAGAAACAGTGAAGAAAATATCATCATCTCCAAGGCTATAATTCTTCCACAAAAACAAAATAAGACATTTTTATTCTGCTTTTGGAAAATACCACTCTGTCTCTGTCACTCTCTCCAAGCAGATACCACTGCTAGACTACTAGCAGAAACATGCCACTAGAGGGCAGACTCACCTCAGGATTGTAAACTCAGACAGGTTCAGGAACGTTCCCATTAATAGAATCAGTTGGTATTTGACATGTAAATTAAAGGGTCAATGGATGAAGTGGGGGTAACAGGCATGTATTGTTTCTTTTGTCTTCTCGTCTTTCAATGGAAAGACTGAGGAAACTGATTGCAGGGAAGAAATGGCACAAATGGAAACTATTGTAGTGGTCGATCAGTCTGAGTCCCAACCACCAAAAGAACCACATCTCACCTAGTTAGTCTGGTTATGCCAAAGGGCAACCTGAAAACCAGGATTTCCTGGCTTGAAACCGGATTGATTTATAAAAATAAATAATAAAATTAATTTTCACTGTTACATTTAACCACAATTAGTATTTTTTTTTTAACTCTGTTCTTGATTATAAAAGCATTACTCCCTTTTTTTCTTGGATGATGCACTCAAACGCAGTTGCAGCAGTGTCACAAGTATGGCTGTGTATTTTATCCAGCCACTTTAAGCAGCTGTTTTTGATTAAAAACAAAAAGGATTCCAGACAAACAGCTCACCACTGATTTTATCTGCGTCCTCCCACATTCCTGAAGGATTCCCACCAATAGCCAGCACTTCACGCTCCAGCCTGTCACATGAAAGAGCTACCAGCCAACCCAGCAACCCCCCACTCCTCCTCACCACCGTGGACCAAACCAGAGCGGGTCAGCCATGACCAAAATCCACGATGGGCTACATACAGGGTCGGGGAAATTCCTGTCAGTGACCCATAATCAACTCCATGTACGTCATCTTCAGCTATATAATGTTTGAGACAAATGTTGCCTCAGCTGCTTTTGGTTTTAGGCCAACTTTCCTTTAAGAAAAAAAAAAGAAAAAGTTTTCAGTTTCAAAACAGTCCGAATGATAAACTGTAGTGTTGACTACCGTTAAATCGTGAATTCCTTTCACATTAAATTGTAAGAATAGGATTGAGAAATTGAGCTTGGAGAAGAAAAAAACACATCCCAGATGTTTTGCTGCCTGTAAAAGCCATGAAATACAACCTCCATTGTTATCACATCATCCATATCTCAGGTCTTCAGAGGAAAACTGGGTGTTCATCTGCTCTGTTGACGACTCAAGTTTGGTTTATGAATTATGGGCAACATTTGTCATACTTTTTTTTTGGACTTGTTTAACTTTGTTCCCATCATATTTAATTACTGGACAGAGCTGCACTGCTGCTGCAACTCATAACACAGGCATTAAGCATTAAAGCAGACTCCACCTTCTCCTGGTCGGTTGAAGCTGTCATGAAGCAATATTCAGCCAAAAACTGTCCTGGCATTCATAAGTCACAATTAAAGTAATTCAAGAGACTGATTTGTTTCCCCTCCTTCATCACTAGTGACCTCACCTCCCACCTTTGAACAAAACTCCCCCGCCGTCCCTCTCCCAGATACACACACACTCCCCTGCTCTCTCTCCCTCTGCCACGCCCCCCACTGGTTGAGCAATCATTGTCCCTCACTCTCCCACTCTCACTCACCGTCTCTCTGCAGAGTCGGCTGTGTTGTCGAGCAGGGAGAGACGTCTTTCTGGACTCCTTTCCCCCCTCTTCTTAAAATAAGAACACAAAAAACTAAAATATGAAAAAGGAAGGCAGGATGATCCGGTGGGTCTGGTGGACCGTGGTGGTGACGGCTCTGTTCCTGCTGGGCTTCACCGTAGGTAAGATGAACACTGACACAGCGCAGAAAAATTACTGGGACAAACAAGCCATCCAATGGAAGCACAGTCAGCACTGTGTAGTTGTAAACTCTGCATCACAAGTGTTATTTCATCTGCCTGCTGAGCTGTTGGAGCTGCTGTTCACGCAGCTTCAACATGATCCTGGTACATTTCACATCTGTCTGAGTTTTGCACATCGTGTGAGAGGAGATACCCAGCACATAACAGGTGGCTGTTATTGGTGAAAGTAAATATATGTACGTGTTTGTGTGACTATTCGCTGTATTACTTTAATCACTGGTTGGTTTGAAGGTTTGGAGGTTAGATAATCACACAGTTTGATAATAATGGTCATCTTCAGAGGACTGTCACTGCTGTTAAACTACCTATCATGTTTTCTGTGTGTGTGTGTGTGTGTGTGTGTGTGTGTAGGGTGGTTTGCGAAACCCACAGGGCCGCAGACTGCAGGCAGCAGCACTGCTCCTCCCAGCCAGTATCTGAGAGAATTCCTCGATGAAATGAAGCCACACAAGATCAAGGAGCATCTGAGGTAAAAGAAGAAGACGAGAACACAGAAAATTCACAAACATGCTGTCTTGACCAAACAAATATTTAATTAATATTTGTATTTCAAACAATAATACAATAGGACAATATGAACCGTCATCATTAAAGCCTCTGAACCAATCAGGAGCCTTCAGTCTTTCAGGATATAAGTGCAAAAAAAAGAGAGAAAAAAGAGAAAAGAACTGAACTGAATCATCTGTCTCCGTTGTGGGAGAACGGCAGCAAAGTCAGCTTCTCTCACCTGCGCCTGATCTGTTCGCTTCACAGGAAGTTCACCCGACTCCCCCACCTGGCCGGGACCGAGCAGAACCTGAGATACGCTGAGGAGATCAGAGACGAGTGGCTCCAGTTCGGACTGGACTCGGCTGAACTCGTGCCCTACGACGTTCTGCTCTCCTACCCAAACAAATCCCAGCCAAACTACATCTCCATCGTGGACGGACTCGGCCGAGAGGTACCACGTCTCCACCTGGGAACAGTAGGGGGTCAAAACATTGGCGACATTGAGGTCTACAAAATACTGGAGAATGAATGCACAGAGAAAAGGTTTATCAGAGCCAAATAGTGTTGTAGTCAAGACCGCACAAACCGAGACCAAGACATTACCAAGACTAGAGAGTATCGAGACCAAGACAAGACCAAGACTTTATATGTCAAAGAAAAATAAAAACAAAAAAATAAAAAAAAACATTTGCTGCTTTGCCAACTATTTTGAACCATTTTGAAAAAAAATACTTTGATTCATAAAATTAAAAAATAAATTAACTGGCAATAAGGGGCTGCGTTACTCTGGGTGTCACAAACTGAGTGTAAAACAGCAGCAGCTGGATTCTTTTCTGTCATTGTAGTGTTGACTGAGTCTTCATCAAAAACCCTGAGTCCTGGCCAGCCCGAGATCGAGACAAGTAAAAATGCCTCAGAGTCCAAGATGAGACAGAAAACCTTAAAAAGTTGCCTTGAGACCAAGACCAATCTCGAGTACTAAACACTTGTTTCTGACTCAGAACTCCTGATTAGTAGTGCGGTTCTCCTGGTTAGTGGCTTAATACAATAACAAAACAATTGCACATAAATGAGTCCGTCACTCTGTTTTGCTGTTGGCTGCAAATCCGACAGATATTCAAAACACTGTCACGACCCAGCTGTTTTATCTTGTCCCAGTGCAAAGGCAGCGAGTCTTTAAGTCCAAGGTTCTTTTATGGCCTCAGCGTGAGATAAAAGCGGTTGTTGTGCCTGTCATAAGGACAGGTGATGATCCCACAGTGTCGCTGAGATGCACGGCAGGGAAACATCGTGACAAGAAGTGACTGCTGATACCTGCAGTTTTGGCTCGTCTTTCTGCAAAATAAAATTATGTCATTAAAACAAATGAAAGCTTTTAATTTCTAAAAAAAAAAAAAAAAAGCACTTTCTAGTAAAAAAAAAAACACCATAATGCCATCAGTATTTCATCACATCAGTTTTCCTTTCAAAGGTTTTCAACACGTCCTTGGCTGAACCAGCGCCTGCAGGTTATGAAGACGTCGCCAACGTCGTGCCTCCATACAGCGCATTCTCTGCCAAGGGACGACCTGAGGTCTGTGCAGGCACCGGCACCGTGCAAAAGCACCAAAGTCGTAAAAATCTCTACAAATTTCCTCATGTCCTGGTTTGTCGTTCTCTCCAGGGGGACTTGGTGTACGTGAACTACGGCCGCACGGAGGACTTCTTCCAGTTAGAGAGGGAGATGGGCGTCAATGTCACTGGCAGGATTGTCATCGTCAGATACGGGAAAATATTCCGAGGTAATAAGGTATGAAAAGACGGCCTTGACTAGCGGAAGATTCTGATTCATTTTTAATGGTACATCACTTTTTTTTTTTTTTTTTCCTGCAAATGTGGCTGAACCTTCATCCGCGGGTCATTTCATAACCTTCCGTCATGCAGCAACATTTTTTTTCTCCCCAGGTGAAGAACGCCGTGTTAGCAGGAGCAAAGGGGATTATCATGTTCTCTGACCCTGCAGATTACTCAGCTGCGGGAATCAAGGTTGGGCACTGTGTGGGGAAGGAAGGAGTGTGTTTGTCAATACTAGATAAACTTTACCTTATATCAAAATTACTCTTTACAATTATTTTTCTTAATAGGCTGAGACTGATATTGAACACAACATCAGCTTTATACAGCTTTACTGGTGTGTGTGTGTGTGTGTGTGTGTGTGTGTGTGCCCTACCCTGATGGATGGAACCTTCCAGGTGGAGGAGCTCAGAGAGGTAACGTCCTCAACCTGAACGGTGCCGGGGACCCTCTCACGCCAGGATACCCAGCCAAAGGTGGCTCCATCCTGCTGTAAACTTCCTGACGCCTATTGCAGCCTGAATATATTTTATCTTTAAAAAATATTCACGCTGTTAATTTCACTCTCTGACCAGAATATACTCACAGACTGAGCCTCGGCGACGCAGTGGGCCTCCCCAGGATTCCTGTGCATCCCATCGGCTACCATGATGCCATTCACCTGCTGCAGTAAAAGCCTTTTACACTTTGTGCAGTTCATCTAGTCCTCAGATTTGAAATCCATGAAACGCTGTTGTATGTTGAAAACTAAACCATCTTCTCATCATTTACCATTCAACAGGAACATGGGAGGACAGATTCCACCCAACAACTGGAAGGGAGCGCTGAATGTCTCCTACAGAATTGGTCCGGGCTTCACTCATGACTTCCAGAGCCAGTGAGTTCTGTACTGCAACAATTTATTTCCCCTGTTACAGTCAGAACCGTAGAATTTTTCCCTCCTCTCTGATCTCCACTCCATCAACTCCGCTGCAGTTACTCTGCTGTGTTTTGAGCGTTCGATTTGTCTCCTCCTCCTTTGTTACTCTTGTTTTCTGGCTGAGCTTTAATGGCCCGGTGGCCCTCAGCCAGCTCAGGCACAATGAAGGTCTTTGTACCTCCAGTGAGCAAGCCACATACATTTACAGGTTGGCAAAAATAAAGCCTGTAGTATCGGCCCCCTGTGAGACAACAGTGCTGTGTTTAGAGAGTGGTGATTGCTGATTTCTGTCATTAAAAGTAACATAAATAACTTGGTTTTATTTTACTGCTCCATCGTAAAGGACCTCAGCTGGATCTCAATTAATTCCCTGCATTCTATTTGTTTGTTGTTGTTTTATGGAGTTATGGAGTTTCCCTTTTCTCTTTTCGCATGTCAGGAAAGTGCGTATGAACATCCACACTGATAACAAAGTGACTCGCATCTACAATGTAATTGGCAAGATCAGAGGAGCTCTGGAACCAGGTACATCATCGTAATAAAACTTCAAGATGTTTTTTTTTTTAAAATCACATTTTACACACAGATGACTGATGATAAATCAAGGTCAAGTTTTGCTTGCCAAGCACAAAAAGGGTTAGCAGGAAGATCAATAAAATTAATAATAGTCTAGCACTTGTTGGGAAAGGCAAGAATTATGCCTCTGTTGATGTAATAAATAAGTTTTAAACTTTTAACACTTCAAGGCACATTTATCAATGTAAACAATCTGGAAGCTAATATGTTTAAAGCTAGAGCCAGTTTGCACAGTTCATGTAATTATCATTACCATTGTTTTGGAAATGTTCTTTTAAAAACTGAAAAACTGAAAATAAAGCTAAAAAAAACAAACATTAAAAGCTATAGGTTGCCTTCGCAGCCCTGGGAGGGCCAGTGAAAGCCTTGCATGTGAAATAATAACTAACATTGTGTGTTTGCACAGACAGGTATGTCATTCTGGGAGGACACCGCGATGCCTGGGTGTTTGGAGGCATTGACCCCATGTCTGGTGCCGCGGTGGTCCACGAGAACGTGAGGAGCGCCGGCAGGCTGCTCAGTCAGGGTGAGGCCTTATGCTTGAAAGGGTGAAGGCAGTGGTGACTAATTACTTTTGCTGCCCTTTGACCTCATAGAAAGAGAGAGATTTCCACGGCGGGTGGCCCGCTGCTGGGTCCTGGCGAAGACTCACAAACAGTGTGTGTGTGTTTGTGTGTATGAAAGGCTGGAGGCCTCGGCGGACCATAGTGTTTGCCAGCTGGGACGCAGAAGAATTTGGACTCCTGGGGTCGACTGAGTGGGCTGAGGTACGTTCCTACACCGCTACAATACACACGTGCCTTCACAAAACTAGACCACTCTTTTCCTCATCCGGACAGGACAACGCAAAGATGCTGCAAGAGAGAGCTGTGGCCTACATCAACGCAGACTCTGCCATCGAGGGTGAGTGTGTTTGAATGCCCTGTTAGTTAGATAAAAGATAATAGGTTCTTTTTGGATGTGTTTAAATGCATCTCTTTGTATTCCAGGCATGTACACGCTGAGGGTCGACTGCACTCCGTCTCTGCACACACTCGTGTATGACGTCACCAAACAGGTGCACATTAAAGTTTCTATAAATAGATTTGGCTCATGGCCTTTGCACTCATCATCGTTTCTCTATATGAATGCATGCAGATACGCAGTCCAGAGGAGGGAGAGGAGGGTGTCTCTCTGTACGACAGCTGGCACAAGAGGGACAACTGGACGAGTGTGCGCGATGCACCGAGGTAGAAAGCCTCTCACTTGTGCAGAGCTGTGGAACCAAAAGTCAAGAAGTAATAGTGCAAATCAGTGAATCGGAGTCTTTTGTCCTGTTTTGCACATTGCAGGATCAGTAAACTCGGGTCAGGCAGCGACTTTGAGGCTTACTTCATCCGCCTGGGAATCGCTGCAGGCAGAGCCAGATACACTAAGAACAAGGTGAGACACGAGCATACACACATCCCCTAAAAAACGCAACCTGTGACCTTATATCTGCGCGCAAATTAAATTCACAACCGAAACCAGGAAAAACTTTAACTTTCACAGGCATTTTAACTGTTTATGTAGTTATTGTCTTTGCCACAGGGAGGAGACAAAAGCTTCACACTGTTGATGATGCAGTTGATGCCCATGCAGTTTAATTAATGGGGAACTGCCGTAACTGGAACAATTATAGTGCGTGTGTTTGCACTCCTAGAAAAGAGAATTCTACAGCAGCTACCCGGTCTACCACAGCGTGTACGAAACCTTCGAGATAGTGCAGAACTTCTACGACCCCTCCTTCGAGAGGCTGCGTGCGGTCGCCCAGGTGAGAGGTGGCCTCGTCTTCCTATTGGCCGACTCCCAGGTGCTCCCTCTGGATGCCAACGAGTACGCCGCTGCACTGGAGAAGTACGCGCATAGCATCGCACAGGTGGCGCAAAGGCACCCCGAGGAGATGAAGAAGTACCAGGTGTCATTCGGTGAGATGATTCTATCCACTGTTAACTTACTTACTGTTAACCACTAACCTCCTGACTCCTCTGGAGGAAAGCCTGTCCTGTTTAATGTTTTGACCTTCCTGTGACTTCAGATGCTTTGTTTTCTGCTGCGGAAAACTTCACCGTGGCTTCCAGGGACTTCCATGAGCGACTGCAGAACCTCAACAGAGCAGAGTGAGTTTGTGATGATCACTTTAGTTCACTTTGTGTCTGGATCACACAATAATAACCACTGGCTACATCCAAAAAAAAAAAAGTAACAGGTCCAGTTATGTTTCATCAGTTCTTTGCAGGTTCGCGTCATGAATGACCAGCTCATGTACCTGGAGCGAGCCTTCATCGACCCCCTGGGGTTACCTGGCAGACCCTTCTACAGGTTAGTCACATGACACCTTTCGGGGGTTGCATCTTATTACTGATTATAGAAAATGGTTTCACAATGCAAGTCAAAACTGTTTGGAATCTAATCTCCTAGAGTAACATCAGTGGAGTTTTTTTTGTTGTTGCTTGTTTGTATGTAATAATAGTTTTATATTTCATTGTCATACATCGCAAGATGATCAGGGCAGGAAGTGATTGGCATTTCTACTAGAAGAAAATATTTAAAAAGATTTAGTGGCATCTAGTGGTAAGAAAGCATACTGCAAACGAGTGAATACCTTTACACTACATTCATAATGTGTTTGTTTTTTTTTATCAAGAAAAGGTCATCGTAAAGATTTCAATGTTGTCAGTGCTGCTGTAAATCAACTGATTAATTTACAACTTTGATTTACTTTTCTAATTAGGAAAAAGTAGGTCTATGGCAAAACACAGTGGAATTCTAATATACTTAAAATCCCCTTTATAATAGCCATAAAATGTCATTTGAATTACAACTTGGTCCAGCAAGTTTTGAATTAAGTCATCAAGGTCAGTTTTAATCATCTTGTTATATGTATATATATATATATAATTTTTTTTTTTATTATTTTTTTTTTTACCTGTATCCGTTCTGTGACACGACTTCCTGCCTGTGTTTTCAGACACGTGATTTTCGCTCCCAGCAGCCATAATAAATATGCAGGAGAGTCTTTCCCCGGGATCTACGATGCGTTGTTTGACATCAACAACTCCGCCCAGCCCGAGAAGTCCTGGGAGGAAGTTAAGCGACAAATCAGCATTGCAGCGTTCACCGTGCATGCTGCCGCCATGACTCTGACGCCTCCTGCCTGATTCAAGCACAATTTACAACTCTCTTTTGTTCCTCAGTTGAAGGGAAGAAAGAGTTAGGGACGGAATTTGAAGGACTGTGTGTGGACTGTTGCGGGACTGGTTTACTGTTTAGAATTCTCCAAAATCCTGTAAATGTATGTAAAGTTATAATGTTGCAAAGTTTAAAGACAATCTGTTTTCGTGACGGCACGACACTCAGTGGGTTTCTGTTGTATAACTTGTTAATTACATAGTAGTACGGCTTAGATATGTTTCACATGTAAATAAAGAGAATTGTTAAAAACTTGAGATATGTGTGACATACATGGGAATGTAAAGTTACTTGGAAGAAAATCTCATTATCACCGTCACACACGAAAAAACTCGCAGATGTCTTTGGATGGTTTTTGTTAACGTTTTAGTTCTTTTTTTTTTCCAAGACTCATTGTTTATTTGCACATTAAAAATAATTTTGATGAATTTGATGCATAATGTCTTTGGTGCCAGAATTAAAAATGTTAGCAATCTTATCAGTTTGCCTGTGCTTTACTTTGATTTTTTTTTTCCTCCAAGGCCACAAATATGACAAATGTTGTAAATGTAGCGAATGCAACACAGAGAGCGTTGACACGCAGCCAAAATGTGACGTAACATTAACAAAAATTTAAACATTTAGGTCAGTTGCTCTATCTGGCCCTTTACCTCAATCACTTTGATGTTACAGTCTTCAGTTCTCTTTAGTTTGTTCAACATTTATTAATTTTGTTTATTTGTTGAGTCATTCAAAGTAGTGGAATTAATGTGAAGAGAAAAAGTTTCCATAAAAACTAGCCAATGCATGTAAAAGCCATCCAGCAAAAGTGTATGTTCACAGTCAGCTGTAGGTAAACTGTCTGTTTCTCAACTAGCTTGTACCTTGTAAGCTGTGAGAAGATTTAAGGAAAGTGGTTTTCCTACCTCCAGTTGTTCTGGACCCTTCGACCTGGTCTGGAACTGAGATTTGGGGCCTTTGGATGTCCTGTCAGAGGGGAACCGAGCCCTTCCGCTCCAGGGATCCAGCGCCGGGTTTTGCATCTCCCCCATCCATCCGCCCCACTCTGTGTGCGGCAGGAAGTTGGCTTGAAAAAAACAAGGACGGAAGCTCAGTTTATCCCACACTAAAATGGATTAAAAAATATTTTTGAGGCGATCGCGTTTTTGTTGTGGATGCGCAGCCCTCCGAGGCTCGGCAACCTCACCGAACGATGATCAACACGGCGAGGAGCGGCGACATCATCCACCTGAATGTCGGGGGAAAGAGGTGAGGAAGTGGGGGATGTTTGGGGAGTGTCGGCTGGTAGTAGCCAGCCCTTCCAGTGAATGTGTCCCCGCTGTTTTTCGGCAGTTAAAATATTTTCGGGCAAAATCCTGAGATGCTTTAGTTTAAATTTACACTGTTTCTTATTATGTTTTTTCCCCGGTGCTTTTCGTCTGAATAGCATTTATTATTGTGAGCTAGCGTGTAGCACCGTGTCGTTAGCTCAATGCTGGAGGAGTCTAGCAGCGGTGTGAACCGGTTATCGACACGCAAGAACACATTACACATCGAACTAGAGCTTAAAAACAGAAAAGCGAGACTGGAAGTATGTTGGAAATGCTACGGGTGGCATTGGCCGAAGCTAATATCTGTACTAGTCGCGGCCAACTGCCCTTCTGCTCCGATTAGTCTCTCAGGGACCGTCAATAACTTACTTCACTCATTGAAAACGAATGACAATGCCCTCGTCCGTTGACGTCCTAACGTTGTACGAAGTTTTCATATAATATAAGAACTGCTGTACTACCGTTCATTTATTTGTTATTTTGTTCATTTTTATTTGTTTCCAGGTTCAGCACCTCCAGACAGACCCTAACCTGGGTCCCAGACTCTTTCTTCTCCAGGTGAGTACGGAACACGAACCCACACAGAAACACTTTCTTCAACAAGGAGAAAAGAAGCTATTTGCAGTTCGTTTTGCTGTTTATTGTGACAGGCTGTGTTTCTTCAGTGCACTTCTAAGGCTAACAGCTGAATGTTTGTGTCTCCAGCCTGCTCAGCGGCCGGATCTCCACCCTGAAGGATGAAACTGGAGCTGTAAGCGCCTGCTGAACTTATTTTTTCTCACCGACTGGCGCCCTGACCAGACTGACTTTTCGTCCTTTCTCTCATCCTGTAGATTTTCATCGACAGGGACCCCTCCCTGTTCGCCACCATCCTCAACTTCCTGCGCACCAAGGAGCTGTACCCCCGCTCCACCAACGTGCACATGCTCATGCACGAGGCCGAGTTCTACGGCATCACGCCGCTTGGTGAGACCTCGGGGAAACCCGCCAACCTCTGATGCTGTTGTGCTGTTGTCGGTGTGTTAACCATGATCTCCTGATGTCTGACAGTGCGGAAGCTGCAGCTGTGTGACGAACTGGACCGCTCGTCCTGCGGGAACGTGCTCTTCAACGGCTACCTGCCTCCACCAGGTACAGCCCAGCACTACCTGTCCGACCAGATTTCTCTGATGCGGTCATTTACCGACCCAACCTCCCAGTGATTTATTATTGTGGCCCCGCCCCAGTTTACCCAGCGAAGCGGCTGAACCGCCACAGCGTGGCCGGCTCGCAGTTCATGACGGGCAGAGTTGTTCCCATGGAGAGGGCGCCCGTCAGGCGCAGCAACACCATGCCGCCCAACCTGGGGAATTCTGGGATACTAGGCAGAGCCAACGTTGAGGAGAGGGTTCCAGGAGGTAAACACATCATCCAGATATACTAAAGCCTGATGTTAATAACTGTGTTTAGACCGTCAGTAGCTGCGTTTCCATTACAGTTTTTCACAAAATAAAAGCGATATTTCTAAAATTTCAACAAAAGCACAATTGCAATTTGCAAGTGTTTTATTGAATGGTGCGAAGCCATAATCCTCGTAAAATCTTGTCCTGCAAAATTTACGAGAATTACGTTTACTTTTGTTTGCTGTCAAGAATGGTTGTTCTATTTTTGTCTTTGATTATTTGTAAAAAAAATATTCCATCTATATGGGTACGTCTGAAAAACCACCTCATGAGAGCATCCAAACCTTTTAGCCATATTTGAGTTTTTTTCAAGTTTAGTTGTCTACACTGCTACGATATTTAGGTTTTGCACAATTCTAGATATCATGGAAACGCAGCGAGTGTGACTGATTGTGTGTTGTCATATGTTCTCTGTGTGTATGTGTGTGTAGGTCAGGTGTCTGATCCCGGCATGGTTCGGATCATCTGTGGGCATCACAACTGGATCGCCGTGGCTTACGCTCAGTTTGTCGTCTGCTACAGGTGAAAATATCCAAAAAAAAAAAAAAAAAATCCTGCCCACCAACTTCATCTGCAGGGATTTTATATTAATTCCAAATTTCACAAGTATTGATTTCACTTCACCCCCTGCGCTGCTGTCCATCCCCCAGGGTGAAGGAGTCGACCGGCTGGCAGCAGGTCTTCACCTCCCCCCGCCTCGACTGGGTGATCGACAGAGTGGCGCTCAACGCCAAGGTGATGGCCGGCTCGCTGGGCGACAACGACAAGATGGTGGCCGTGGCCTCGGGGATCGACATCATCCTGTGGTCCATCTGCCCGGACGGCAACGGCAACGAGATCGGTGAGAGCCTCCGTGACCTCGGGACCTCAGGGCGTGATTCCCGCGTCTGAAATTCTTGGTTTTGATGCAACAAAACTGATTCTGTCTGGATTTCTTTCTATCCCAGGCGTCTTCAGCCTGAACGTGCCGGTGGAGGCCCTTTTCTTCGTCGGTAACCAGCTGATTGCCACCAGTCACACGGGGAAGGTGGGAGTATGGAACGCCGTCACCAAACACTGGCAGGTGGGTGTTGCCTAGAGTTGCCTAAAATACAGAATTGTGCCGTATTTGACATTGAAATGGTGGGTCCCACTTTGAATTATTATGGGGTGGGGTTTGTCCCGTATTTCTGAGTTGTCTTGAACGTAAATTTATTTTCGATGCAAACTCAAGTTCATTTCCATAGAGTTTGCGTTCAAAATCGTAATCTACGTAGCTGCAGGGGACATCATTGTGCAACCCATTCACAACAATTCCGTACTGGCTGTGTCACTTGCGTAGAGTAAGCTATGAATCAGCTTTTTTTATTGGATTCCTTTGTAAAAGATTCAGCATTCAGCGTATTTCTGAGGTCTCTTGGCAACAAAGCAGTTCAAACTATGTGAACCATATATTTTTTGAAACCCTATTTGAAGTTAGGATTTACCACTACTGACAGCCACTGGCCTGTGATGGTCATGGCCCCGAGCACTGCGGGAGGCCTCCTTTATTTTTCTGAATGAAAGTTGGCAACACTAGTGTTGCCTTCTGACTGCACCAAGTTCTAGAATCCTTTTGGCCTTTCCACTGATCACTACATCATTTTCTGGCCCACAGAACCAAGACGTGGTTCCCATCAGCAGCTACGACACGGCCGGCTCCTTCCTCATCCTCGGCTGCAACAACGGCTCCATCTACTACATCGGTGAGTCGGGAAGCGTCCGAATTTCACAACCTGAGCCGCGCAGAACATTCTCTGCCGTTCTTTGGGTTAGTAAAAGGGTTCCTTTAAACTCTGTCAGACGTGCAGAAGTTCCCGCTGAGGATGAAGGACAACGACCTGCTGGTGACGGAGCTGTACAGGGACCCGACGGAGGACGCCATCACGGCTCTCAGCGTTTACCTCACACCCAAAACCAGTGAGAAGCTCCTCTCGACTCCTCCTCTCACTTCACAACAACACTTTTTTGACGCCTTTTAAAGATCATATTCAAAACCAATGGGAACTGTACCTTTGTTTCCTGTGTGGCTGGCGGTCTTGTGACCAGGTGACAGTGGGAACTGGATCGAGATTGCGTACGGCACCAGCTCCGGGACGGTCCGGGTCATCGTCCAGCACCCGGAGACGGTGGGCTCGGGGCCGCAGCTCTTCCAGACCTTCTCTGTCCACCGGAGCCCGGTCACCAAGATCATGCTGTCTGAGAAGCACCTGATCTCAGGTATGTCTCACACACACACACACACATCCACTTCAGCCAACCAGCTCCTGTTGCGCTGACATGGTGGTCTCTCTCTATCTCTCTCCGTCAGTGTGCGCCGACAACAACCACGTGCGCACTTGGACGGTGACGCGGTTCCGAGGGATGATCTCCACCCAGCCGGGCTCCACGCCGCTCTCCTCCTTCAAGATCCTCAGCCTGGACGACGTGGACGGACACGGAGGCTGCAGCGCCGGCACGGAGATAGGTAACACACACACAGGGACACACACAGTCACACCAGCTGAGCAGAACATTTAGGTTCTGAAAAGAGGAAATAGGCAGAATTCTACATAGAAACCTAAAACAATGTGTTCTGTTATTATTATATTCTAAAATGTACGGGGGAAATAGATTACAAATGACATCGGTTGAAATATTACACACCTTATATAGTTTTAAAAAAAAAAAAAAGAATATTTACATTATGCCCACACTTTTGGAATCACAGTTATTTAAATGTGTATAAAATATTCTTCTTATATCAATTCAACATGTCACATCTTATCTTCTTCTTCGCCATAAGCCCTTCGGTCCTCACAGTCAGCGTGTGTTTTGCAGGTCCGTATGGGGAGCGAGACGACCAGCAGGTGTTTATCCAGAGAGTCGTTCCGGACATCGATAAACTCTACGTGAGGCTGTCGTCCAATGGGAAGAGGTGAGAGAACCGACTTTGACCGGAAATCCAAAAATCAGTTTCTCTGCTCAAGTTAATCCACTGACTGTTGGTGTGTGTGTGTGTGCGTCAGAGTGTGCGAGGTGCGCTCGGTGGACACCACCTCCATCACGGCCTTCATGGTGCACGAGTGCGAGGGCTCGAGTCGCATCGGCTCGCGGCCGCGCCGCTACCTGTTCAGCGGCCACGGCAACGGCAGCATCCAGATGTGGGACCTGACCACTGCCATGGACATCGCCGGCAAGGTCGACATCAGAGGTGAGAGGTTCTCTCCGTGGGTCACGCATGCCGCCATTGGCCGCGGGTAGAATGGGTGGGGAGTGACGTGGCTGTTGATTGGTCGTCCTGGCAGCGCTGGGCGGGCCGACGGAGGAGGAGCTGCTGGAGCTGCTGGACCAGTGTGACCTGGCTCTGACCAGAACGCCGGACAGCACGCCCCGAGCCTCCACCTGCAGGTACACACACACACACACACACACACACAGAAAACGTGCTGGAGCTGATGTTCATCTAGGGCTGTGCGATTAATATATTTTAAATCAAAATCGGATTTATGAGTCAAGACGATGTTAAAAAAAGGAAAATTTTCAAATCGATTTTCCTCTCGCTTGCTTCCAGGCTGTGCGCCTCTATTTACAAAATGTATAAGTTTTGTCGTTGTTCAAGATGATAGAAAACCTTTTTTTTTTTTTTTTTAAAGTGATGTTTGGTGAAAGACAGTTAAGGTTGTTTTTTTCCTTTTATTCTTTTTTTCAACTTTTCGGACCTCCTGTCTCTGCAGCCTTCACTCTCAGCTCAGCGACTCGTGCAGGATGGAGCGATTCCACTCTGCAGCGGGGCGAGGGGGCGGAGCTTCAGGCTCCTCGGCCTCCCTGTACGGCAGCCTGCCGCGGCAGGCCCCGCCCCCAGTGCCTCTCAGCAAACCCAGCAGAGACTCGGGCCCCTCGGCCACGCCCCCGCCTCAGGCAGGCCCCGCCCACAACCAGAACCTCTCAGCCAGCCCCCGCCCCAGGCAGCCGGAACGTGACGGCTCGGTGCGGCGGGGCAACTTTGTGGAGGTCTGCCAGGAGCGAGCAAAGGGCTCCGAGGCGGCGGCTGCAGCGGCAGTGGCAGCGGGGGGTCCCGGGTTCGTCGTCCCGCCGGGGTCGGAGGGCGTCCGGCGGAGCTTGGCCGTGTGCAGCGAGCTGGAGGCCCGCTTCGGACTCAGGACCGCCAACACATTCTCTGTGTCGCCGGGGTCGCGCCACTCCCTCGGGGCGCCGTCCTCGCTGTCACCCTCGCCCTCGTCCTCGCTGCATCGCAGGGCCATGCCCACCTCCCCCACCAGCCCCGCCCCTCCCCCAGCCCTCAGCCCCACCCGCTCACAGGCGTCGGTGTCACCCCGCCACGGCGTCGCCGGGCCTCCTGCCGACAGCCCGACTTCCCCCGAGAGCCCGGTGGCTGCCACAAGTCCCGCCCCCAGCCCCAGCTCCACCCCCGGCCCGCCCACCAGCCCCAAGCCACACATGAACGAGACCAGCTTCTGACTAGACCTGCAGGACGCCCAGCACTGAGTTCTGTTCACAGCAGCTAGGTGGTATTTTCATTTTCCTCAAAGGGCTCCTAACATCTGGCAGTTTGTTAGGTGTCCAGTAGAACTCCAATAGAACTGTTGCCATGGTGACCGCATGTCTGGTAGTTCCAAGTTGTTGATGATCGATGTCAGGTGGGGAATCGAGGGTGAAGCAGCAGCAGAAATAAACTTCCAAATCCCAGGAGGTTTTAACGTTGCACCTGCTGCTTCATCATTCAGCTTTCCCATCGAAAGAAATAACGCAAAAAAAAAAAAGGGCTAACTTATACATTCGACTGACTGTTCAGTAGGCCCCGCCCCCACTGAGTTAGAGAGTTCGAAGTGAGAGATATTCCATGTTGCAAACAGCCAGTTATCCAAAATATCGAGCAGCAGATAAAACTATTTAATGAAGCTAATCTTGTCATGTGGGATTTCATCTGGAGCAGGATTTTGCCAATTTTTCTAACATATATATATAGAACTAGTGGCATGATAAAACTGTGAGTTTGTGCATAACTTAACTGACTGTTTAGCAGCTAAACTGTACTTTTGAAGTGAGAAAAACAACTGCTGTGACTATTTTCTCCTATTTAGTTCCATGCAGTTTGAATTGATAGTAAATCTGCAGTGGGCAGGGCTTCAGTGGTAAATTGCTATGATGTCTCTGCAGTGTAGCATTGTCAGCAATTTGATTGTGCAGGCAGGTTCCTGTTTTGGAGCAGCTGATGGAGAAAAGTGAAGTGTTGAGAAGGTTTAGAAGATTGTTCTGAAAAAAAACATTTACACTGTTCTTTTGAGAGGAAAAAAATTCATTAACTTAACTGTTTTGTCAAAAAAAAAAAATGAAGCTGAGTCTTTTTAACAACCTTTTCTAAGAGCCTGTTTCATGAAGTTTGTATAGAAACTTATTTTTTTAATTTGTATGTTTGGTATCCTTCATTTTGATAACTTTGACTTCAGCCAATAACATAACCAGCGATGTTGCTCAGTTCAAATCTAGCAAAAATAAATATTGATTTGTTATTGAAAATCTGATTCTCTGTGCCGTTATTGTTAGACTCTCGTTATACCTGGAACAAAAACTATTTGAGTTGGTAGGATTGTTTGTTAATATGGATTAAGATAAAATTATACTGTTGGCTAGATTATTTACAGGTATTTTTATGTGCCTTCCTAAACTGCAAAATTGAAATAGAAGTAAGAGGCACTTTGTGTGACTAAAGAGTTGGAATTAAAAAAATAAAGTAAAGTCTTTATTCCAAAAGCATTCTATGACTAGAAAAATAGCTGACACAATGAATATTGTTTTAAAAAATAAATCCATCTTCATCATACAATACAAATCATGTTGGAAAAACAAAACAAAACTGAACAAAACACGGTAAGAATAATGATGCAGGTGACTGACAAACTTAGTGTAAGGTGTAGCAGACAAGAAGAAGTAAAAGGAGGACTCCTGTGGTTTCTGGGCAGTCTAGAAACAGATTCTGGCATCTGTCACTATGGATTACAACTGAATTTTGCATTTCACGAGACCTTTAAGGTCAAAGAACCAGCTGAGGGTGATTCAGCATCTGATCAGGATCCTCCTACAAGCTCCTCATTGAAGAGAATATCTTATATTTTCACCTCGCTGCCACCATAAGCCACCTGGGGTGATCCAGGGTGTCGTCTCAGGGTGGTGGCAGCGGTGCGAAGGTAAAGAATCCGGTTCAGGACTTGGCGTCCAGCATCTCCAGCAGCAGCTTGTGCAGAGGGATGCGTCGGTGGCGGTGCAGCTGCAGGAGGGCCTGCACGGCTCGGCCGGCCGTCTGCCGCAGCAGCGGGAGCGTCATGAGCAGTCGTCCTGCTCTCCGCTGCTCCCTGCAGGACGACTCGTACTCCTGCAGGGCCTCATGCAGCTCGTCCTGGAACCTGTGCACCGAGTCCGGGCAATCCAGTGGGTCGGCATCTGTGGAGCAGATTCACATGGAGAATGAGCCGCAATGAAGACCACCTGCGCATATTACCCCACATTGAAATACACTCAAACACACAGAGGGGCCAAAATGTAAAACTTGGACATACTTGGTCTCAGGCCAACACTGATATTTTTTGAACAATCCTTCCTCTAGATATAACGGTGAACCTATTTATATGGGCCCAAACAGGTTTTGCTTCAACCTGAATATGGAATGCGCAAAGCTTAATACTATATAATAAATAACTTAATATTGCACACATGCAAAATGGAATTTCAAATTAAAAAAAAAAAATCAAAATAAATAAAATGTCATCGAAAATCTACCACGGGCTGGTAAGACATTGAAGAATAAAATAACATCAATAAACCAATTAAGTCATAATAATATCCTTTACTGACCGTCCTGTCTTGATTGACGCACCAAAATATCAACAGAGCATTCTGGGATTTGTAGTGCTAGCAGTACATGTGCTGTATAATACCGACAAGCCAGCAGCTGCCAAATATGATTACACTGCTGACCAAATTTTGGCCGTGGGCCAGAGTTTGACACATATGCTCTAGTCTAGACACTGCAATGGCGTTAGCATTAGCAGCATTAGCAATGTTGCTAATTGAGAGAAAAAAGTGTGGGAGGAAAGTTGTCGCACAACCCAGACAAGCAACATCCTCTATTGTGTGAAATATTGATGTGAACTGAATCCCTCACACACACACACACACACACACACACACTGTCCTCCAGCAGACAGTTAACTCTTCATAGATCCAGAAACGAGTCTATCAATAAAGGTTATTGATCCACGTCTCAGACACTGAGAGACTGACCAGACCTCGAGTCGGCGGCGCCAACCAGTGTCCCCTCACCGGGGCAGACCCACACTGTCATACATGGGCGGTCACATGACACATTCACAGAACAAGAGTGCTGTGAGGTAATCAATACTGCGAGGCTTCAGCTCTCAGCCTCTGATCAATACCAATAACCCCGCCTCTTGGGATCAATACGCTCAGACAAGCCCCTCCCTCCCTTCCAGCTTCTCCAGTCTTGTAATTGTTAAATCAATATCGGGGTGCAACTGGGGCGCCACAGCTGGGGGCGGAGCCTGCGTGTCAACAACCGGGGTTAAAAAGAAAAAAGAAAGAAAAATGGTTTCATGACTAGAAGAATTGGATGTGTAGCAGCAGCTGCGGCAGCTGTACCTGAGTTGGCCAGAGCCACGGCTTTCAGCGCCACCGCCTCCTCCGCGCTCAGGTTCATGGCGCCGTACTTTGCAGTCAGGTGACGCAGCGCCACGTACAGCTCGGCCAATCCGGCAGCCTGGCACTGCGTCTCATCCAGCCGCAGGTTCTCTGCAAAGGCCAGCTCCTCCCCCGATGTGGCCTGCGAGCGCCAGGCCACGCCCACGAGCAGCGCCTCCATCCAGCCGCTCTGCAGCAGCGACATCTGGTCGACCAATGAGAGGCGGGCGAATCCTGGCGCAAAGAGAGCGGGTTTTTGAAGAGGGTTGAGATGAAACTTTTTTTTAAAAGAAAGGTGAACAGTAAAATCAGATACACCCATAGGACAATGGTTGAGGGAATGACTTTCAGCTACACTATAAAGAACAAACTTTACAAGTTCTGGAAATTATGGAAAATGTTTTATAACTTTCTTAAGAATAACAATATGATAGTTGGATGGATGATGGGAAGGACTGAAGCCACAGTATCCCCCTTTTTGTCTCTTCTTCTTTGCTTTTCCATTGATGTGTGCCTTGCTATGTTGTATTTCATGTCAGTTGAAGAAAACCATAATCAATAAAGGTGAACAGTGGATAGGTTAGTACCTGGAATCTGTTTGGCCCAGCCAATCAGAACCAGCAGCTCTCTGTTCAGAAGGTCGCAGAGGGTCAACAGGACGCGCAGGCTGCTGTCATTGGTCGACTCGTCCTCGTGGGCGGTCAAGGGGGCGGGCTCTGTCAGCAGCAGGTGCGAGATCACCCTGTTCCCTGAAAAGACAGGAGACGGTCAACCAGGGCGGGTGAGCGGCGGGAGGTTCTGGAAGGCTTCCAGAGAGAAGGAGAACTTACTGTTGGTGAGGGCAGACGGGTACGAGCCTTTGGGGTACAAACTGAAGCCCGTCTCCACCCGCCGCCTGTACTTCTGCCGTCCCCCCCGCACGCGATCCAAACGCACACCTGCAAGACAGCGGGGCAGATTTCCCTCTCAGTCGACTTCATTCCCCCAGCAGAGAACTATGGAAGCAGCAGGAGAGGCAGTGGTTGCCAGACTGAGAGGACCTACCCTCCCTCATCATCCCAGCCTGCAGACACTTGCGGAAGCGGCAGGCCTGGCACGCTTTCCTCCGCCGCTTGGTGATCTCACACTCATTCATCACGGGGCAGCTGTACTCAATGTTGCCTAGGAGACGCAAAAACAGGAAGCATGCTGAAATGAAATCACAACCCGTCGAAAAGTTGATAAAGCTTGAAATTCAGCTTTTTGGAACGTGAACTGAGCCGAGTATCATTTGATTTTTTTTTTGCTACCTTGCATGCAAACGTCCACCATGAGAACAAAACTGTGATTTACTTTTAGTCTTTCTGTCTGTCTGTCTGTCCCAGTTGTCATCCTGTTCCTTCTCACAGAAATCTATACAAGTCTGTCTGCTCCCCTTGCCCCCTCCAATAATAATTACTGGGGGGCTTACAGTTCAATTAGCAGATATTGATGAGTCCAATTAAAGATGGTATTCATGCTGCGAAAGTCAAAACAAAAAAATCCTCACTCGGGCCGGCTCACGAGTTGGCAATCGATCGCCGCAGCACACTATCTGCAGCTGATGGGTGAGCTCACAGCTTCACACACCAATCAATAAGGCCGCACTGATCAGCTCCGCCTGCAAACCTATTGATCGTGTCACACACACACACACACACACACACACACACACACACACACGCTCACACAATTCAGCCCCACCTTGTATGGTTCTCTTGAAAAAGGCCTTGCAGGCTTCGCAGGACGCCACCCCATAATGATACCCGGAGGCGAAGTCCCCACACACCAGACAGAGTCTCTTTGGCCCGGCGGAGCCCATTGGGGTCAGGTAGTCGCCCCGCAGGATGGAGTCCACCTGCAGGAAGGTCAAGACACGATTGCTGTGAAATAAAATCTGTTGTTTCAGGAGGGAAAATCCTCTTTGCGCCATAGGAGAGTGTTTAGTTGCAATACCACAGGTGGCCACTAAACAAAAAATGGTGCTCAATGAGCAATTTGGTTTAAAAGATGTATGTGGATGTTTAAATGAAGCTCAAAAAAAGGCACTTTTTAGATTGTGGATTTCGACCAAAAGTAAAATTTGAACCTTCTCAACATAAAAACTTAAAAAATGTCTCTTTCCGACGATGCTTTTGGACTTTTCAGACAAACTATCGTCACCTGCGCTGAAAAGGAGCCCATCTGCGGCGCCGAGAAACATGTTGCAGCCTCTGACATCAAAGCGTCGCCTCCGAGGCTTCCCCCGCTGGAACTGGATCCCGTCGGGGACTCAGGTTCCGGGATTCCACAGTGGAGGCTGAAGGAGGAGGAGCATGAGGAGGTGGAGTCGGCCGGGCTCGGGAGGAGGAAGGCCGGGTGAGCCGGGCTGAGAGTGGGCGTGGCCTCCAGGCCGAAGGAGGGACTGAGAGGGGAAGAGTGGAGGAAGGAAGACGGAGACTGGTCTGCATCAGCCATGGAGGAGGAAGAGGAGGAAGAGGAGTCCAAGAGCCTGAAGAAGAGGAAAAACATTAAAACGCTGCAATGATAGACACTTTTTGTAAAATTTCATCAAAGGGAAAATAAAGTATATTCATAAAGGAGATACATTAATAATATCCCCCAATACTTTTGTACTATTGATTTTAGTTCATTCATTTATTTCTTGTACAAATCTGTTGGCAATTATAAAGCCAAAACATCTCAGACACCCTCTGGTGGCTGGCTGCAGTATGGGTCACAAATCAGGTTTGTTTACAGACAAACTTTTTATGGATGGATTCCTGCAGTTGCTGGAGACTGTGTGATAAAAATGGACACTACAACAATAACGCTTTGGTTCAGTGCTGTACTGAGATGATTCCATTCAACATTGGGGTAAATATTAGAACTGTAAAAACTCAAATATTTACAGTATATACAAGTGTTGAGCTTTTAAAAATTCATATATGTATATATATGATGGTGTGACATTATTTTTGACTGAAAGTATCTGCTGACATACTTTGTTGATGCTCAGCAATGATGAAACAACATCAATCACTTCAGTATCTTGAAAAGAGATGAGGATAAATGAAGAGTCGCTACTAAAGTGAAGTTCTTACCGCTGTGGGCTGACAAAGTGACAGTTGTCTGTCAGACAGAAGTCCTTCAGGTCCATCCTGAGCTGGCTGGAAAAACTCTGAGCGTCGCCTCCAGAGTCTGACTGAAAATCTTCAGCGAGAACCTGTTTGAAAAGTCGTCAGCGATGCGTTGGCTCACAACCCACGCAGCTTCCCTGATGCCACTTTCAGGTCCGATAACAGAGAGAGCAGCGACAAACAGCAGCAGCAGCAGCAACAACAACAACAGTCAATTAATAAGTTTCCTGGGTGTCTGAGCAGCCGCGTGAAGCTCGTGGGTTATATTTATCAGCCTACTGAGCAGAGGATGAACAGGCATGGTCCAAGGAATCAGCCAATCAGTGTGAGGCGTGCACACCCCTCTGCCTGGAGTTGGGAGGGGGAGCTGACTTCTTCTACTATCATCTCTATTGATTGGACAGTGACAGATGTAGGCCACGGCCACTCTGGGGGCAATGTGCAGCTTAAAACACTTTACATTGCTGTCAATAAAATAAATAAATAAATAAATTCTGAAAATGCACCGGACTGCAGTGAATATGAGAGAACATCTTCAATGGCAATAAATAAAGAAAATACTTGACAAAAAAGTTTTACGCAAGAGAATAACAGATGAGAACGATAAATGATCAAAAAAGATAAAAAGATTAAAAAACAAAAAGTTTTCACACTGAACATCAACTGCGTCATCACTAGAGAAATTCTGCAGTGCGTGTGTGTGTGTGTGTGTGTGTGTGTGTGTGTGTGTGTGTGTACATATCAGTATTAATAAGACCTTTTGCATTTTTACACTTTTTCAGGACACATAAAAGTCCTCAAATATTGTGTTAAAGCTATCTCTATCAATATGTGTTTATTTATTTACTTGCAGCATATTCTTACCCCAGCTTTATTTTTTGGCTAATTGCAGGTCTCCTGGGAATACTGGTTGTCTGTCCTCCAGTTAAAGAGATTCCAGAGACTCCAGTTTGAGCTTCATCCTGTAACCAAACCACTTGGAAACACGCAGCCAAACACTGGTAGCAGCTGAAACAATTGGACAGACAATCAATGAGGCAACTGACAGGCAGCATGTGAGTAATCAATACCAAGTTAACTCTCCCCCTAAATAGACTTACAAAAAGAAATAATAGATCAATGAGGTTGATACTGTAATATTTATGATAACATGCTCCTATTATTTGTTTGCAAAATTTTTGCAAATTTCAAAAAAGGTTAGTATTTTAGCACAGAGTGTCTACACAAGTAAATTAAATGCTCATTACACTGCAAAATTAGAACTGCTTTATCTCAATGACCACATTTAGTGAATAAAAACTGCACATTTAAAGGAAAAATGCTCAGCTTTAAAGGTAAAACATCATTGCTGAATACAATAAAGAACAAGTGCTGAGTGAATTGAAGTGTTGCAAACTTTGTCTTTGGTCAAGGTTGCTGTGCAAAAAAAAAAAGGGTTTCCATCGTCCTTCTGGTTATTTCAAAAATGAAAACATGGCCGGTGAAAACAATGGAAGGCATGTACGGACGGGGTCACGAGGAAACACTGCTGTTGTTCTCTCGAGTTCGTCCTGTATGGTTTCAGGTCTGAACACACACACACACACACACACACACACACCCAAACACAAACACAAACACCTTATCTCATCCACAGATGTAGAGGCAGCTAAGAACTCCCACCTACGTCTGTTCCATCAGAAGAGATCGACTCATCTGTGCCTCTTGTCTGCTGGTGTGTGACTGTGTGTGTGCGTTTGTAGATATAATAACATCTGTAAACTGGTTTTATGGGCACGTCAAAGGGAACCAACTGTTTTGGTGGACTTGCCTTTGAACCAATGATAAATAACTTTATCATAAATATTGCTTGGGGCGGAAGGGTTCAGCGCTATAAAATAGTTTTTAAGTTTCACTTGATAGTTTCTGCCGTTCTAGTTCCACTCCAAAGTTTTCTGGGCCAGTTTTAAATCTCCACTCACTCAGGTCCAGCCGATGTGGGTCACTGTTCATCCCCCTGACCGTCTGAACCAGTTACACCATCGAGACGGCGGCTGCTGCATCACCGCCATTAGCCGACTTTCATTTCCTCGAGAATAATTCTCGGCCACAAACGCCTCAAATTCACGCATAAGAAAAAAGACCGACAGATTGTATGGCACCACAGACCGACATTTTGTCCCTTGCTGAACTTGAATGACTCGCTCTTATAAACTGTTCAAAAGATATGCAAGGAAATGCAATGACATCACAGACTGCGGCGACCGCCGATTACCGTCACAGGTTTTGATGTTTTTGTGTGATGTGCTTATCAGCGGCAATGTTGTCTTTTCAATCTGCGCCGCCCTGACGCTTTCTGTTTGTATACACGCACACACACACACAGTGAATCATGTGTGCGCGAGTGGCAACAAACAGTGGCGGAGGCGAGAGCTGATATTCTGCTGGCTCACAGTTTCAGCCAATGTACTGGGTGAAGCCGCTGTAATCTCTTTAATGCTGCCCCAGGTGAAAGTGTGTGTCTGAGTCTGCGTGTGGACAGATTGGCCTATAATGTAAGTAGGCTTAGAGGCCTGGATTCTCCATAAACTGAGGAGGCATTAGGGTTATGAAAGCAGGTGGAGGATCAGCGCTGATCAGCACGCGAGCATCACCTGAGGTGACTGGTTCTCAAATCGTTCTCAAATCTCAAATGCTCGGTTCATTAGGCTGCAAACTAAAAAAACGCGGAGGCTCAATAACACCGCACCATGTTTTTGGAGCTTGTCCAGCAAAGCAAAGCAAAGTCGTATGACCATAAAATATGGAACATTTAACATACACTTAAGAGAATCCCGGCAGATGGTGAAGTTTTATATTTACTGATCCATTTGGTTTTCAACGTCACGACCAACGGCTGAGGCCTCATCGAAACAAAGAAAAAAAGCCAAAACAAGTGGGAGTTTCAATAAATCTGTGTGCAAATATATTTTCATTTCTTCTCATACAACCAATAAAAAAAGTGAATCATTGACCATCAAAATGAACCATTAGAAAGAAAAAAAAACCAGACATTGGAATTCAAACAATTACACAATAATAATCTCAAAAGGAAGATACAGTGCACTTTACACATCACACTATAGATGTTGAGGAGGAATGTTGTGTCACGCCACGTTAACTTCATGAGGAAGCAAAAAAAAAAAAACAACTACAAAGGCTACCAACTTACTGTGCTACTTTTTTGGCGAGAGGAAATGGAAGAGCCGATAAAACAACTTGACATGAACAAATAAAATATAGAAAATTGTAAAAAAACAGATCCCAAATAATCACTTGATTGTGTCGGAGATGACGTGGAATCTAAATCAGCACCACTGCTCGGTGTTTAGCTGTAGCCGAAGTGAAAAAATAACAGGGTCAAACAATATTCTTCTTTTTTACATACATAAAGCTGACATTGTTTCCATTGGGTGAGCTGATCAGATTTTATTTACAAACATGGATATTTTAAATCACGACAAATCATCTGAATCCCGTCTTTAAAAAAGCAGATTCTTCACATGCGGCAAAATCCACATTGACTCACAGCTATAATTTCAACAAAGACAAGTGGATTATAACGCAGCACTGCTCTGGGTGACTCAGTGTGGCTGTGAAGTCTTCTTTCAACTGTTAGCTACATGGGTATAGAGTCGAAAAACATATAAAATATCTTTGAAATATGTTTTTTTTTTTACAGTTGACTAAAAATTGCAAATACAAGATCATCTGTCATTTTCTTTTGACAGAGCGGTTTGTATTTTACACACACATTATTTACAGAAGAGGATTAGGGCCACAAGAAGAGAACAAAATTAAGATAGATTTTTTTTTTCAAGTTTCCAATTCGAGAATAAAGTTGACTTAAAAAAAAACGAAATTTCGCGAATAAAATCGAAATTTCGCAATCAATGTCAATGTGAAGTAAGTCAAAATGTCGAGAATAAAGTGGAAAGGCTTTGTGTGCAAGTCTAGTGGAGTACTTCCATTTTCACCAGTTTCCTGATTACTGTGGGTGAACCTTGAGTGATACACCTGTTTTCAGCAGTTTACTTTTAACTGTGGGGAACTGGGTTAAACCTCCATCCATCCAGTCTAGTCGCTGGACTTTGTCCAAGAGATTTTCACTTTATTCACCAAATTTTGACTTTATTCACAAAATTGAATCTTTTTTACGTTGACTTTTTCACGAAATTTTGACTTTATTCACGAAATTTCAACTTAAAACTCAAGATGAAAACTTAAATAGAAATCTCCTTCCTGTAATATTTTTCCCTCATCTTGTGGCTCTAATCCACTTCCATACATTATTAGACTGTTGCAAGTATCTGCACGTAAAAAAAATAATCTAAAAATGGCCCGACTGACCGTGATCTCCACATATTGAAAACTGCACCAGACTAATGCACGTATGAATGCATTACCGTCAAGGCATTAATAATTGGATATTGTGTTGACAGACGTTTCCTTCAAGGTCAAGCTTTCTGACCCCGAAACAAATGGAGCAAATAAACTAACAACGTGGTCTGCTGACACATACAGAGGGATAATTTGACTGCTTAGCCGAAGCTCTTAGCCAAATTATAGTGGAACACTCACTTAGTCGCAAAAGGTAAAAAAAAAAAAAAATCCTCCAATTAATTTTTTATTATCTACATTATAACATCCACTCCGTCCACATTATAGTGAACAGAGAATTGAATTGCCCTAAGGAATATGCACTTTAAACATAGCGTTTGGTTGCCTTTCGAGTCCAGTCCAGTCCATTCTGCCCACACATGGAGTCTTCACACGGTCAGCCACACACACACACACACACACACACACACACACACACACACACACACACACACACACACACACACACACACACACACACACACACACACACACACCCAGTCCTTCAGACCGGCATCGCCCAGTCTGGTACAGTCCACCAGATCCACACCAGCCCAGTGCAGGCCTATGCCACCACGCAGTGGTTGGGCCTGCGCGACATGATGTAGCCCCTCCTGCAGATGCAGCGGAACGAGCCCTCGGTGTTCACGCAGCGAGCATTCACACACGGGAAGCCCACGCTGGCGCCGCCCTCACACTCGTTTATATCTGCATAAAACACGCACACACAAAAGAGGGAGTGAAGTGATATTAAGACTTGTGAGGTCCGCACTTTGGCCACAGCCACATGAGAAAATCATTCGTCGTGAACATGACTTTAGCTGTGTGCAACCTTAAGACAGACGCTTCTCACTCCAAGAGTGAACGAGGAGACGATCAGAGCTTTTTTCTCTTTGTCGGGAGCCTTCAAAACGTACCTATACACGTCATGGTGGTCATGTCCAGTTCGTATCCCTGGTAGCAGTCGCAGGTGTATCCCTCGGCCACTCGGATGCACCTGCCGTTCTCACAGCCGTGCAGGATGCCGCAGTCGTCGGCTGTGCTCAGGCCGGCCGACTCGTAGCGCCCTGCCGATAACAACGGACGACAATCAGCTTATGGCCCCCCGGCCGTAGTTTGCCCACGCCTGCTCTAAAGCAGCACAATTAGTTTTTTAGTTATGTTTTTATGTACATATCTATATTTGCACGAACTGTGGCGTCTGTAGATTTAACTTAAATGACACAACAGCCTGGTGATCTTCTTCATCCCAATCACTCACTCTCATACACTCGACTCGGCGCCCCTCCTCTTCCTCCTCCGCCCCTCCCAGTGAACGGAGGGAAGGGTGGGCCGCGCCTCCAGGACGAAACGTCCTCCTCCTCCTCCTCCTCCCCCGTCTCCCGGTACAGGCCATCGGGCAGCGGCGCCAGGCTGAGGCGGGCACCGTCGGACCGGGACGGAGGAGGCCGAGCCCCAAACGCTGTCTCGGCCCGGGGGTCCGGAGGGAGGCGGTACGAGGGGGGCCGGAGCGGAGAACCTTCGGGGGTGGCGAAGTCTCCCTCCGAGTAGAAACCAGCACTGACAGACAGAGATTTATAAACTGAGTTATTTCATTTACATTGATGAAAAATAGTGGTGATGTTATTTATAGTGTCTATATATAGTACTAATATAGTGCATGTGCATAATACTCGCTGTGCCTAGGTATAATATGTAGAATATGGTAATAGTGCTGCAATAGAATCGTAATACAATTGTAGTAATGTAATAGTTGATAATGTTTAATAGCTGCATAGAATATCTTGTTTTAATGCGTTTTGATAAAGACTGTAATGAAATGCAGATGAAATACAGGGTGAATCTTCCTCCTCCTTTTCCAGCATATTTAATTTTCTGGATTTGTTTTCTTTGAGTATTAGGCATGCATTTCTTTTCTTACTTCATTCATGTTTTGTTTTTTTGTTTTTGTTTAACTGATTTAGTACTTGTGATTTTTATGCTTGAATAAAGAATTCAATTCTCAAAACTGGCTGAGGTTCCAGAAGTGTTCTTACCCAAAGTCTGGCCTTGGATAGGCTCTGTCTGGCGGGCCGTAGCCAGCAGGCGTCCTGCCTCCAAAGCCCGACCTGCTGCCCTCTACTGGTGAGTAATCATCATAGTCTCCATCATCGTAGTCCCGACCAGGACTCACAGGCGGGGGGAAGGCATCGGCACCGTAAGGAGGGAAGTACGGAGGTCCTGAAGGGAATTACACAGGGTCAAAATACACAAAACAGAAAATCTTCATCACAGCAGCAACAGCGACAATAATAACAACGACTTTATGTCAAGGTTTTTACATGTTAAGTTAAAAATTCATGATAAAAAAAGCATATTAAAATAAATGAAAGATGAGATGGATGAAATGATAATCAGACATGTGAGCAGAAGCAGAGGCCTGTTCAGTCTCACCTCCTCCTCCTCCCCCTCCTCTTCCTCCTCCGCCTGCTGCAGTTCCTCGTCCTCCTCCTGGTCTCAGTCCAGTTTCTGGTCCAGGGAAGTCTGGATAAGTGTCCGGGTACACGGAAAGGAGGGAGCTGCACAGACTGGCATACTCCTCTGTGAAATACACAGCAAGGTTATTATTCCAGCAGGTGAAATGCATTTTGAACAGTCTAAAGGTATTTTTTTGAAAAAACTAAAACTCATGCCCAGCTTGAATTTTAAATTCCTGTATTTTTATTATTAAATAAAGTGAATTTTGGTGACGGTTAATCTCAGTCTTTAAGCTACGTTAAGCGTTTTTAGAACCCTTTATTTCCCCTTTATTGTATTTGTACACTGCTTATAGAGCTAGATTCAACTAGATTCGAGGAACCCCAAAAATCCTTTGGATCGCTGTTGATGCACTTCAGTAGTCTGCTGCCACACTAGATAGAAACAGGGCTCAGTATCACGTTATAACATGAAACTTTCAAAAAAATAATCATAATAAATTGTCACAAAATAACATGACAGTTTCACGTTACAATGTGATACTGAGCCCTGTTTTTTCTAAGGTGGCAGCAATGCGCTTCTGTACAAATGTAAACCGTAAAAAGATTTTTTTTTTTTTTTAAAGCATAAAATCCTGACTGAACCAAATGGCACAAGTGAATTACCGGAGTCGGTGGCTGGGCAGAGGGCGCACTCCATGCCCCAGCCGACCCCGTACAGACAGCAGCAGTCCATGAAGGTGACCTGAGCTCTCAGCAGGGGGCTCTGACACATCAGGTCGGCGGTGACTTGTTGCCAGCACACCGACAGGTTCTCATCTGCAGCACACACAAGAAGAGCGAGACACAGAGGGGTCGCTCAAAAGGAAGAAGGAAACATCACGTTTGTCATGTCGTGTGTTGGCCTCCGGGGGGCGGCCTCCTTGCTGTCTCTCCACGGCTTACCCACGGTGAGGTGGGAGGAGTTGACGCAGTTGCGCTGCGTTTCGTCCAGCACCAGGGGGGGCGGGCAGCTGCAGTAGTACGAGCCCACCGTGTTGACACAGGCTCCGCCCACACAGCTCTCCTCCTCGCACTCGTCATGATCTGTGGCGAGCAGGAGAGACTTTGGTCATCCAACTGCGTCAATCAGGACAGGAAGTTAAATGAAGGATATTATTATGACTTGAAGCAAACCTGTTTGGGTCCATATAAAGACTCTCACTATCATATCTGGAGGATATGATCGTGCATAAATATGCATACGCACCCACACACTCCAGCAGCGTGCTGTTGTAGACGTATCCGCTGGTGCAGTAGCAGTTGTATCCGGGGATGTTGTTGACACACACTCCGTTCTTGCACACCTCCGGCTGGAAACGTTTGCACTCGTCTACGTCTGAGAGAAGGAAATAAAACAACAACAACAAATGAGTCTGGATGTTATTTCATCCCAACACCCCTCGGCCGAGGTGTGTGTGTGTGTGTGTGTGCACGTGTGTGTGTGTGTGTGTCTCTACCTCTGTAGCTGAAGGCTACAGTGGACGATCCAGTGGTGATGTATCCTCTCCCGCTGGGACACAGAGTCAGAAAATCAGCTGCACACACACAAAGAGAAGCCGTCAGTCACCCAACTGGTCCTCATCAGCAATGTCCATGTTAGGTACCTTGCACCCAACTTTAATAAACTGCGTCAGCAGCGTCAAGTGGCGGACGTGGCCCTCACCTGAGTCCACGGACGGGCAGGCGTGATACTGGCAGCCGAGGCCCCAGCCCTCGCCCACCGTGCAGCAGCACTCCTGCTGGCTGGTGTTGGTGGCCAGCACGCTGCAGGTGCCGCGCTCGGCCAGGTTGTAGTAGCACTCCCTCAGCTCGCCGGGGCGGGCGGGAGGCAGGGGGGCAGCGCCGCCGCCGCCGGCCCCGCCCCTCCGCCAGGGCGGGAGGGCGAGGAGGGGGAGGACGAGGACGAGGACGGGAACCCTCGCAGGATGTCTACAGGGGGGTCAGTGAATACATTTACATTTCACTTCACATCCTAAGAGCATGTGACAAAGAAAATTCTTAAATCTTGAATAAAAAAAAATTGCCAGAGTGTTGTGATTTTTAATAACTAGCGGCTGTGTTAAAGGTCCAGTGTGTGAAATTTGGCTTGATTTACATCATAGAGCAACAAGGGTCTCGCTCCTAGTTTGCTGGCAGATTTTAAGGAAGCCTGCCTAACAGTGCCCTAAATACGAATACGGGCTTCCTTCAAAATGTTCCACCCTGGACCTTTGAGCGCAGAGCAGCAGGCACCTGACGGGACGGTGTCCAAGCAGCGTCTGGTGGCGGCGTCAAACTCTTGTCCCGGACGCTCGCACTCGCACATGAAGGAGCCCTCCACGTTCTCGCAGCGGGCGGGGCCACACACACCGGGCAGGGACACACACTCATCTTCGTCTGGGGCACGACACAGAAGTTTGATGAGGAGGGTGGAGGAGGAAGGGGAGGAACACAGAGGAATAGAGAGAGAGAAGCGAGAGACAGGAAGTGGTTGAGGAGCAGGCGGAGATGATGTTTTTGTTTTACACAATCGCTATCCTAGTAAACATCTGCTCTAATTTATAAAGACATAATAATAACATAGACATAACATAAATATAAATAATATAAAAACATGCAAATTATTCATCAATCAACTTCTCCAATGCAGTATCTCCTGGAAACACGCTAGCTGCTAATGCTACGTCACTTTTGACTACTTCAAATATTCCACACCGACAGTAGCTGCGTTTCCATGACCCCTAGAACTACACAAAACGTAAATATCGCAATAAAAAACTGCTAATGCAAACATTAGCAGTTTGAAAAACCTCTCAAATATGGCTACAAGGTTTTGGCGCTCTCATGCGGTGGTTTTTCAGACGTATCCATATGGAGGTATATCGCAAAAGTGTCATGAAAACACTATTTTCGCATTTACACGCTGGACGTGACGTACTGGGTCACGTCATCAGTTCACTTCAAGTGTAATGTTTAGATGGAGGAGGAGACGTAATATGTTTTTTATGGCTTATGCGCTTCACGCCATTCAATGGAAACACCTGCAAATCGCAATTGCACTTTGTCGTAATTTTAGAAATATCGCTTTCATTTTGCGAAAAACTGCATTGTAAGCGCAGCTAGTGGTGTGTCTCTGAAGGGGTCCGTACCTACGCAGGCCTTGCCGTCGGTGGTGGAGATGAAGCCCTGGTGACACACACACTGGTAGGTTCCCATCAGGTTCTGACAGGAGGCGTGTTCCCCGCACACCGTCAGGTTAGCGCACTCGTTGATGTCTGATGGAGAACGAAGAGTGAGGACGTTCCCAGGTTGTGTGTGTGCGTGCTTGCGTGTAGCGCTGAGACTCACCCACACAGTTGCCCGTCGGTGTGACCCGGTAGCCCGGCTCGCAGGACGTGAAGCAGCGGTAGGAGCCGATGGTGTTCTCGCACCGCTGGGACGCGCAGACTGACCCTTCAGAGGAGACGCACTCATCGATATCTGAGAGGGACGGGGGAGGGGATTCGACCAATCAGTGCATTTGAACTGTTTATTAATCTTTATTAATCCAACCATCATCACCAGGACATCATCACTTGAGGGTGTAGTCGACTCCATTGTCCTTCTCTCCTCCTTCCTCCTTTATTCGCTTAGTGAATTTTATACGCTAAGCACCTCATGCTAGGTGTGGACAGGAAAAATTCACATTTTGGCGTCGTTTATTCGGGTCGCTTGGCCTATTGCCCTTCAGGGTGGACACGCTGGTCAAAAAAGCAAGTGTGTGTGTGTTTGTGTGTGTGTGTGTGTGTGTACCGAGGCAGGCCGTCCTCTCTGGGTTGGTGGTGAAGCCGCTCTGACACTGGCAGTGGAAGGAGCCCTCGGTGTTCACACAGCGACCGTCCAAACAAACACCGGGCTTCACACACTCGTTCACGTCTGGGGAGCGGAACGCACGCGCACACGCACACACACAGACACACACATTAAGGATCATGTCATTTTTAGGACGTGCCAAAGATGACATCAGCATTACATCACCTCCTTTTACAGGAACATTTGTTTCTACTGTATCTGCAAACGCTCAGAGAATATGGCTCCGTTTGGACCAGTGACTGGAGGACTTGTTCCCAAATAGGAACCAGACCAAAGAAAACTAACTAACACACAGGTGCAAATCAGATTCATTACTGGTTGGGTTGTGTTGTGTGTTTAAATCCCTCTAAGAAAACAGGCCATTTAAAAGTGGTTAACAGGCTGTTTCCATGGCAACCACCCCAGCACAAGCAGATGATGTGTGCGCCACCTGAGCCCAAAGAGTCAAATGGAAAATATATAGATGTGGTTTTTGTAATCACAACATCAATCCTGATACAATCAGCTGAGGCTTCATATGATAAAACAATTTATTCTATATACGGATTCGGTCAACAGCCAAGATGAGAAGTTTCATCATTTCAACAAAAAGCGACAACTCATAAAGATTCAGACGAGGGGGAAAGAAGACTTCAGAACTCATCCTCTGTAATGGCTTCAACACATGTGACATCTGATTTCAGAAACATGTTCCATTCTGACCTCGTCATGGTGATTTTTATTTTCCCAAATATCCAACACTTCTACATCTTGTTTTTATCTGCTCTATGGCTCAGAGTGTCTTATTCTGATTTATTATTTTAATATAATTTGTTTTAACTTGTTTATGAATTTGTTACTTAGTATGTAAAACTGTCACATAAAGTTGTTATTTATTACCGCTGTTTTATTTCACAGAGAAAACTCTGCTAGACTCTCTGACACGGACTCACCCAGGCATGACGTCCTGTTGTCGCTCAGTGTGAATCCCTGGGAACACACACACATGTAGGACCCGGCCGTGTTCACACACTCCCCCCGTGGAAAGCAGAAATCCCCTTCCAGACACTCGTTGATATCTGATCACACACACACACACACACACACACACACACACACACACACACACACACACACACACACACACACACACACACACACACACACACACAGATTCTCCGTCATGTTTCCAGACTAAACTCACTCTCACTGTGAGACCAGACAAACCCTCCTGGTGGCGGTGAACTCACCTCGGCACTGCCTCCCCAGGCCGGAGGTCCGATATCCGGGGCGGCAGTCGCACCTGAAGGAGCCGAGGGTGTTCACACACACTCGCTCTGCCTCGCACGCGCCGCTGCTCGCACACTCGTCAATATCTGGAGCGGTGCAGAGGGGCGGCGTGGGAAGAACTCAATCAATGATTCTGAAAGACTCCAGTCTGACACAAAGTGAAGGACTGCCACAAAATAGGAGTGTGTCTGTGAGTGTGTGTGTGTGTGTGTGTGTGTGTGTTTCTCTGTGTTATCACCTTTGCAGGAGCCGTCTTGGAGGCTGTATCCAGGCTGACAGGAAACACAGTGGTACGATCCCACTGTGTTCACACACTGTTGACCAGGACACTGGGAGGCCTGAGCACACTCGTCCACATCTAAGACACACACACACACACACACACACACACACACACACACACACACGTTAAAGTCAGCCAATATGACAGCACTAGAGGGTTGGTACCAAATGTGTAAATCTTTATTTTTATGCCTGTAGTTTTATTCTCTTTTATTCTCTGTGTTATATGTTTGCTGTTGTATCCATCTAACTATGGAGCCTTCGTTTGAAATAAAGAATAAAGTAAGTAAAGTAATGTTCTGTGTGTTTTTGTATTGTTGTGTGCATGTGCGTGCACGCATGCTTGCCTGCACACTTTCCGTTGACAGAGCGGTAGCCCTGCTGGCAGCTCACACAGCTGTAAGATCCCTCTGCGTTCACACACTGCTGCCCAGGACAAGGGTCGCCAGCCTCACACTCATTAATATCTGCAGAAAAAATGGCCAATGGATGAATGTGCACGTGCGTGCGTGTTTATGTGTGTGTGTCCGTGTGTGTTTGAAATGGTTTTTATTGTTAAACGCACCTGCGCACTGCCTGTTGATGAGTGTGTACCCTGCTCGACATGAAACGCAGCGATATGATCCCAGAGCGTTCACGCACATCTGTCCGGGACACTGAGATGGGTCTGCACACTCGTCCACATCTGAACAAACGCAATCCCACCCAGAGCCACACGCTGATTGACTTCATCCAAAAAAATATGCACATTACAGATGCATCCAGGCAAGTATACATATTTACGAGGGCTGTCGAAGTTAACGCGTTAATCAAACTCCTGCGATTAACGCACACACGGCCTGTGCCTTGCCAGCTCCCGTAGTTCCACAAAAGAATTCTTATTGTCTTCTCCAATTTTTCCAAAAATATAAGAAACACAATAAATATCTTGTTAAGTTATATATAGAGCATGGTAAAAAATTCACAATCAATTTGTGATTAATTGCGAGTTAACTCAGGACACTAATGCGATTAATCGCAATTAAAAATTTCGACTGACAGCCCTAATATTTACATAACGAATTCTAAAAATAAGCGTATTGTATGTTGACTGCATAAACAGATCTGCCTCCTTACCTGTGCAGGTGTTGTTCTGGAGCCTGAAACCATGGCGACACACGCAGCTGTAGCTTCCTGGCGTGTTCTCACAGCGACCGTTGGAGCAGGGAGCCTGATGGCACTCGTCGATGTCTGCAGACAAACGTGTCGGAGAGACTCAGAAGAGAACCTGACCGCTAAATTCAGTCTTTTCTCACATGGACAACTGAGAATATCCCCCAAAACTTGGCTATGCTGAACAACAGATTGGTAAGTTGCACACCGGCAGTTTTCTTACATTCGATTTATAATGTAGTATTTGTTTAAATTTCCTCTTTTATCCAGTTTAATGACCCACAAGAAAAAAAAAATCTGAAAATCCTTCAAAAGTCTCAAAAACACAAATCAAAGGCACAAAAATATTGAGCTTTTTTCTTAAAAAAAAAAAAAAAAACTAAACTCACTCAACACCACCACAGAAGAAGAAGAAGAAGAAGAAGAAGAAGAAGAAGAAGAAGAAGAAAAGGTGCGTTCAACCTGTGCAGATCCGGTTGAGGAGTCTGTATCCGGGCTGACAGGACACACAGCGGTACGAGCCCTGACTGTTGATGCACTCCTGACCCGGACACTGGAGGGCGTCATCACACTCATCCACATCTGAAGCACACAGCAAGTACATTACGAATAAATAAAGCCCAATTATATATATATGTATATATATATGTATATATGTATATATATATATATATATATCTTGGTTTTTTTTGAGTTTTTTTTGGATGCTGGTCACTTTCAAAGCTGACGCTGCGTTGTGTCCTTACCTGTGCAGGTGTTGCCGCTGAACTTGTAACCAAGGCGACAGACACACCTGTAGCTGCCCAGCGTGTTGTCACAGCGGCCGTTGCTGCAGGGATTGTTCTGGCACTCGTCCACATCTGAGGGGGAGACGGGGCGACTCGCTGTCAGATGTGACATCGTGTCACGGAAGCAAAGCCAACAAACAGGAAGCAGACGTCACCTTGACAGCTGGTCTGCTGGTTGCTGCTCCTGTATCCAGACGGGCAAACACACCTGTAGCTGCCAGCTGCGTTCACACACTGCCCCACTGGACACACAGCGGGAGACTGCGTGCACTCGTTCACATCTACACACACACACACACACACAGATGAACACGTATCGTGTTAATATGAGCTGGTTAAATGGATCCTGTAAAATCAGAAGTGAATCATGGTAATATCCGCATATCAATTAGTATCCAAACTATTTAAAAAAAACAAAAAAAAACAGATAATAAAGAGATGTGTGTGTGTGTGTGTGTGTGTGTGTGTGTGTGTGTGTGTGTGTGTGTGTGCATGCACACTCACCTTGGCAGTACGTGCGCTGAGAGTTGAGTTGGTAACCTGGATCACACACACAGGTGTGTTTTCCGCCGGGCTGATCGACGCAGCGTCCGCGTCCACAAACAGCCGGTCTGCTCTCACACACACTTCGCACTGCTGCGCACCCACACACACACACAGATACAGACTCCTTACTCTTGTGCCATTTATAGTTTTGTGTGTGAACTGCCCGATTAGCAGTGACTGTTTGTCGTTTGTGGCTGGTGCTGCTGTGATTTCGCCGCCCTCCTCGCTTTGCTTCCGGAGAACAATGTGGTTCAAATTGTGAATTTCATGTTGGTATATGATAGAAAGTGGAATTCCAAAAAAGGGCTTTCAACTATTTTGGCTTCTCAAAAAGACTGTTGCCGGCGAACATGCGTTGACAGGTATGCCTGTGTGTGTGTGTGTGTGTGTGTGTGTGTGTGTGTGTGTGTGTGTGTGTGTGCGCGCGCGCATGACTTCCCACACAAAACAAAGACAGATGCCTGTTTGCCTGTTTTGAGACTCTAAATAATAACAGAAAGCAGAATACAGTGAGTCCTCGGGGTCTGCAGTCTCGCTTCGGTTACAGCCACACTCTGTGTGGCGGAGGAATGCTTTGATGTGCAGCAATCTTGGCGTTGTCTCGGCGCTCCCTCCGCCCCAGCGTCTACTCACTCTGGACTCGGCTCGTGGGCCTGGCAGTCGGAAGAGGGACTCCTCCGCTTGGCCTTGACCCGTGTCCCTGGTTGTTGGGCTGGGCGGACAGAGAATCGCCTCGAGTTGACGGTTGAACGGGTTGACCGCTCGCTGAGGACAGATTAGATTTGAGATGAATTAATCGCTTCCTGTTTCGTTTCTTACCAGATGCAAAGTGTAAGCTTGACGACAGAGTAGAGCAGATTGTCTTTTTTGTCTGTAGGATCGCAATGACCACAAGGATGGAAGTGCAAACCTTAAGGTAGCAATAGTATAGGTAGCAAATAATGAATAAACAAACTGATACCTTGCCTCCCGATGGTCTGAGGCTGCTGTCCTGCTTGTGATGAAGAGGAATCAGGTTGGTTCTGTGGCGTTCTAGGTTGGTTTGGACTCCATGGTTTGTCCTGTGTGGTTGTAGTTCCAGCGCTGCCTGGTTGAACAGGCCTGGAGACGGAGGGATTGGCTGGACGGGTGTGAGGCTCGTGCTCTCCAGGTGGTGTCTGGGGCCTGGGCTGGGACTGGGGATTCTGGGGGCGTGTCACTGGAGATAAGGGCCTGGGCTGAGGTAGGGACTGTGGTGGTGGAGACTGGGGCCTTGGCTGAGGTAGGGTCTGGGATGGTGGAGACTGGGGTTGTGGCTGAGGAGACTGGGGCCTGGGTTGGGACTGGGGAGTCTGGGGTCGTGTCACTGGAGACTGGGGCCTTGGCTGGGACTGGGGAGTCTGGGGTCGTGTCACTGGAGGCTGGGGCCTTGGCTGGGACTGGGGAGTCTGGGGTTGAGGCTGAGGAGACTGGGGCCTTGGCTGGTACTGGGGAGTCTGGGGTCGTGTCACTGGAAACTGGGGTTGTGGCTGAGGAGACTGGGGTGGACTAGGTCTGGAGTGGGTATGTGTATGTGTATGTGTACTTCCAGTTGACCCTCTGCTGGATCCAGTTACTGAAGATGCATCAGGTCCAGCTCCGGTAGAGGGTTTCTGCAGCACTCTAGAGGTGCTGCTGCTGCTGGAGCCAGCTCTAAAATCTGAAAAGGAAGGAGCAGAAGAATAGAAGCTGATTCTGCAGCAAAATCTTGTACGATTCTGGTTTAGCAACAACACAGGTTTGAGTCCAGCAAACGCTGGGGTTTGATCGAAATGGTGTACCGTGATTCCCACTGCCGGTGTGGGTTACCAATGAAACCCCTCTGTTTCCCAGCTGCTCAGTGGCTCTCTGGTTGAACTGGAGAGCTGAGGCTGAGTACTGATAACCAGGACCGGCTGGACAGATCTCCCTAAATGCCACTATATGCAGAGGACAAAAAAAAACACAGTAAGAAGGATTTTTTGCATGTTTGTTCAGGATGTTAATGGACAGTACATAACAATTGTCCATTAATTGTCCATTAGTCAAGCAGCTGAATGGGACCTACCTGATTGAGTAAGGGGTCAGTGAGTTCGCTGGAGGAATGTGAGGTGTGATGTTCATGTTTGCATTTCAAATTGTGACACAAAGCTAGAGTGAGCCATGATTTTTTGCCAATTATCACTGGGCTAAAACAGCTGCCCCTTGTGGGACTCAAACTTGCACACTTTCAGGCCTCGTTGGCGCAGTAGGCAGCGCGTCAGTCTCATAATCTGAAGGTAGTGAGTTCGAGCCTCACACGGGGCAACTGTTTTAAACAGGTCATGCAAAGCTGCTTTATTACAGACAATGCAATGCAGACATGGACATCACACCTCACATGACACGTACACTGACCCCCAACTGAATCAGTTTTACTGAGTCATGAAAGGACCATTGTCAACATTGCTCAGCTCTTATAAAATAATATTTTGTTGGTTTGTGATGGAGCTCTTTGTAACCTGTGACAAAAAAAGAACAAAAAACATTGTCTTTCAAAACCTCGCTTGTACATGAATGCTATTTTGTTGCAACAATTTTCCACCATCTCCAGGCCTCGTTGGCGCAGTAGGCAGCGCGTCAGTCTCATAATCTGAAGGTCGTGAGTTCGAGCCTCACACGGGGCAGTGTTTTTGATCAGGTGACAATAAGCTGCAAAGCCACGTGCTTTGTCACACACAATGCAATGCAAACATGGACATCACTCCGCACATTGACCCCCAACTGAAACAGCTTTACTGTGCCATAGATGGGACCATTGGCAACATCACTCTGCTCTTGTAAAATAATTTTCCGTTGGTTTATTAGGGACCTCTTGAAAAATAAAAATTGTCTGTTACTAAAACACCATCATTTCCCACCTCCTGCAGGCCTCGTTGGCGCAGTAGGCAGCGCGTCAGTCTCATAATCTGAAGGTCGTGAGTTCGACCCTCACACGGGGCAACTCTTTTAACCAGGTGACAAAAGGCTGCAAAGCTGCTGTATTACAGACAATGCAACGCAAACATGACATCACATCACATGACATGCACTGACCCCCAACTGAATTAGTTATACTGAGTCATGAAAGGACCACTGCCAACATCGCTTAGCTCTTGTAAAATAATTTTTCGTTGGTTTGTGATGGAGCTCTTTGTAACCTGTGACAAAAAAAGAACAAAAAACATTGTCTTTCAAAACCTCGCTTGTACATGAATGCAATTGTGTTGCAACAATTTTCCTCCATCTCCAGGCCTCGTTGGCGCAGTAGGCAGCGCGTCAGTCTCATAATCTGAAGGTCGTGAGTTCGAGCCTCACACGGGGCAACTCTTTTAACCAGGTGACAAAACCATGTCTCATTTGTGTGTGAATAGGATAGAGCCACATCTAAAAGGAATAGGGTACAGGTGCTCAATGTGCAAAATCTGAGGTACAATTTAATGTCCGCATTTGCATTTCATAATATTAGACAAGCTTTGTTGTGAACCATTTGAATTTGCGGACTATTTCCACCTCGTGTGAGGCTTCATGTAATGGCATCATCTCATTTCATGAGCTTTTAAATGAATTTAAAATTCACTTAAAATTCCATGGACAGTTGACCAACCTGATCCAAAGTAGGGACATCTCTGGCAGTCTGGGCCCCAGGCTTTCCCAACTCGACTGCAGCAGCAGATCTGTTTGGTGATGTTCCTGAG
This sequence comes from Thamnaconus septentrionalis, assembly GCA_009823395.1. Classification (NCBI taxonomy): domain Eukaryota; kingdom Metazoa; phylum Chordata; class Actinopteri; order Tetraodontiformes; family Monacanthidae; genus Thamnaconus; species Thamnaconus septentrionalis. Next base: position 5,823,227 of record CM020510.1, on the reverse strand, counting down.
GATGTGAAGGGAGCAGGATGACGGACCCTGACCCGAGCCCAGAACGCGGAAGCACTGACCCTTCTCTTCTGATATCACGGTGTGGGCTGCAGGAGACACACGGCAGAGCAACAAAGTGAGTAAGAAAAAAGAACTGCCTTAAGCTCATTGGGAAATCCATCGAGGTGTGGACAAAGCTCGACATGCACAACCAATAACATGCTGCTCGCTCCCAGCGATATAGCCAAACAGAGACTTAGCAGCATGCTCTGACATCACGGCCGCAGTGCTTCCACGAGAACATCAAAATGAAGCAAAAGTTTGATTTTGTAGCTAGCTACGGGTCTTTACTTATCTGGAACCAGGACCAAAAAACACAATTTTAATCGAGCTGACTTCTAACATTCCATGTTGGAACTATTCAGTTTTTGGGTCACCCCACAGAAGGAAATCTGGATCCAATAATGGACAAGCAGCTAACTGATGGAGGGAAGTACATTGTTTTTTATAACAACTACACTAAGGAGGAAATTCATCGTATCATACTAACGATACCAACCACTAACACTTATGGCCCAGTCTCAGGAAGCCGAATGGGATTTGCACATGGTTTCTACATGGTTTAAATGCTGGGTGTTCCCACCAGCTGTGGTGTAAATACAATCTCTGTGCAGAAACCACGTCTTTGATTTCTCGAGGTTTTGTGGTGGGCTGTGGCTTTCACTTTCCAAAAAAGGAAGACAAGCAGCACAAGCAGGAACAAACAGCCAAGGCACAGTGGAGCAGCTGAGTCTCCAAGAAATTACATTTCACTCAACATATGATCATTTACTGTTTTCTTGAGTATTGATAAATTCTCTCATTTCATTTAAGTGACAAAGTGTTATTTAGACTTTTGTTTTTTTTAACCTCAAATTTAACTGAAATTAGAGGGCAAAAACATGTAATTTCCAGGAGGCATAATACACACAGTTTACGACTAAGAAAGACAAAGAATACACACATCACACAAACAGTTGACACCTATAATACATACACATATCATCCAGCCAGTTTGAGAGCAAAAGAGAGGTGAGACAATGAACAAATCAGCCTTGATTATAGTGTTGTCATTAGTTACTAGGCGGACCAGCATCTTGCAGTAGAGCCACGCCCATTTTTCCTCTTCCTCCTCCTCCTCCTCTTCTTCAGTGCCGGTCAGAATAAGCAGAGCACCAGTCAGGCTTCTCAAAACCCATCTGAGCCCCAGACTTTGGCCTGATCTCGCTGCCTTTCAGCAGAACAAAGCGTTCCTCTGACGTTTAGTAGGACAACGATCCAACTGACATCAGCTGGTTGAAGAACAGCCCTCGCCTGACTTCTGACTGGCTAATAAACAGACGTTGTAGATATTTATAGGGCCGAATAGTCAAGCAAAAGCAAAAATAGTCGCTGAAAAAAATACATCATCTCATAGGCAAAAACTTTTGTATTTTATTATTTTCTTTTAACAGCCCCACGTCACACAAAACCCACTGTAAAAAGAACCTGTGGCCCATCAGTTCACCGACAGGTTGCTCCACTTTTGCAAAAAGTTAAAGCGAAAATTGTCTGTTTGGCACAAACAAAATGAAATGGAACATTTTGTGATGTCACAAATGGCCCATATACCTGTCCCAGGTTAGTGACAACACTCCCAGCCAGGTACCTACTTTGAGAGTGCCTTGTTTTTGTCTTCTTGAACATGAAGAAAGCATCAGTTTCAGCAGGAAGCTATAAACAGAGAGCTAAATATCCAATTTTTATTTCATTGCACAAGATTGCAAAGAAATAAAATAATAAATACCTGAAAAATGGCAGTAATGCCTGTATGCTAATAATATACAGTACGTAACAATACAGACATGAAGCTCCACAAGGGAGAAATAAACTGAAGCTTTGGCAATATAAACAGATTTAGGCAGCGAGAGCTCAAATGGCTCCAAGAAGTTCTGATCTGGAGTCTGTCATATTCCTCACTTCATTCCCAAGCCGGCGGCGTGCACATGGGGTTTGTTTACGTGCGTACGTGCGTACGTGCGTACGTGCGTACGTGCGTGCGTGCGATACTTACAGATGCAGATTCCATGTGTGGCGTCGAGGATGAACCCCAACCTACACACACAGCTAAAGCTTCCCTGGGTGTTCACACAGATCCCGTTCTCACACAGCCCCGGCTGGAGGCACTCATTCACGTCTACACTCACACACACGCACACACACACACACACACACATTACTGCACATTCTTCTCTTTCTGGCTAATTGTGCAACAGCAAAAAAATGTGGATTATACTCTGAAAACTTCAACAAGCAGAGTGCAGTGCGTCGGATGAGGACAGAGAGCTGAAACTGAGAGGAGACGCCTCGTTTGTAACTTCAGCTCCTTCAGGAGTTCTGTGTGCTTGACCAGCGGAACTCCACAGAACTGAAGAAAGTGACCCAAATAACAGCCAGACACTGAATCAAAATGCGTGTGTGTGTGTGTGGGTGTGTAAAGCTCACCAACGCATTGCGTTCCATTGCCCCGCTTGTAACCAGCAGGACAGCTATTGTTGGCCTGACCTGAAGAGCAATCAGGTTGATTAATATCTACTGCATGACACGACGAAATACAAAGAAGAAAAATCACAAAAATCATTTTCAAATTGAACCAACGGGGATTTGTTATCTCCTCACAAAGACAAACTACTGTCATTCAGCAGATGGCTTTGTTTGTTTTATGCAACTCTATTTAAAATAAACTAATAAATCCTGAAAGGAGATCATCAGAAAATGGATAAATATAAGAAACAACCTGGTGTGAGTTGTTTGACTCTCTCTGGCTATGTTTTTGTGCGACCGTTGTCCCACAGAGCAGCATTCCATTGCTGTTAGTCAGCTCTGCATGGACAAAGCATCACTACTGACTCGGTCCATGCTGTGTGTGAGAGTGTGTGTACGAGTGTGTGTGCATGTGTGCACAATAATTTCGGATAGTTATATAAGCTGCTCCTGGTGGAATGCCTCCAGCATATTTCAGTAATAAAGTATCCTAGGAAAAATATCCCTCTGTGTATGTGTGTGTGTGTGTGTGTGTGTATCAGAACTCTCAGTTATTGTTGGTCAAGTCTTATCTGTACCACAGTGGTATTATTGGAAAAACATTATCACTATCTTTAACCTCAAAATAAACTTTCCGCGGATGTCTTCTATCGGAAAGTTTCCAACAAAGTACAAACACTATATATGGATGAGTGTGTTTCTGTGTGTGTACCTGTACTGTCAGAGGGACAGAGGACGCAGTCGGTGATCCCCCAGGCCTTTCCAAGCCCTTTACAGCACATTTCCCTGCTCCTCAGGCCAGGCAGAGGAGAACTGCACTACAGACACACACACATACACAAACGCAGGGTTCACACACACAGTCTGGAAAAAAAATCCAAATCATCACGGGTAAAGAAAATGGATGATTTGATAATAAAACATTAATTGCATTAGGAAAACGGTTCTCGCTGAGTTTTTCCACCCACCCACCCACCCATCCATCCATCCAATCATATCCTGCACTCATGATTGCAGGGTTGCTCAAGTTCAGTTCATCTAAGGACAGCTAGCAGGTATGTACAGTTTCCTGAAATCTGTGTGTGTGTGTGTGTGTGTTTTGTTTTTGTTTTTTTGAAGAAAAAAGGTATGATTTTAAGCTGCAATACTGCAAGTGCCCATTGGGCAGAATGGACTACGCTTATCCTGGCACACCGGATGGAAAATTTCCTAAAGCCATTGGATTTATCTTAAATCTCCATCTAGCAACCACCGAGGGGAAGAAAGCGATTGGACAAACCTCAAATTCTAAGTCAACCAATGAGATTTTTTTCGCTGGCATTTGGGGCAGCAGATTTGAAACGGTCAGTGTCTTCTTTTGTGGTTTTTAAAGGCAGCAAATAGCCGTTGGCCCTTCCTGCTTTGTCTTCAACAACAAAACCACCTGCTGGTCCCGCAAGCCAAAACATTTTGAAAGAACAAGAACATCTGTCTAGTCTCTTTTGTGTTAAACACATTTCATCCTGAAGAGAAAAACCTTCATAGTAGCATAAAAGTTGTTGAGGTCATTGTCATTAAGATGTTTTGGCTCAAACTGCTGAAAAATAATAGTAGTAATAATAACGCAAATATTTTGGCACCGTTGTGAGCTGCCAAAACATTTGGCCTGTGCAAGTGAAGCATGTTCCATGGCTCAGTGTTGAACATTACACTGGATCGCGACTGACCCGTTCACCGGCAAAGCTGTTTTTTTTTGGAACGTGTGACAGCGGCTACTGCATCCAAACTAAGGCTGCTTTGTGTTAGCGGCGTGAAATACGGCCGAGGAAGGACGGGCGTGTGAGCGACCGCTGCCAGGGAGCTAATGTAAACCAGCCTGCGGCCACAACATAGCGCCAGGTCCCGATAAATCTCTGCTGGACGGTGACATCAGCAGGCCAAGGCTGAGGTTTCACTGTGAAGTCCATCCTTAATAATCCCTGGTATTTGACTGCTAGTCAGGAATGTCAACACAAAGTGGCCTCTGTTGCGACCGGGTGTGTCAAGGTAAAAGGTGAAGCTTTATTTTCCTTATCCATTATGCATTATCAGTGCGCTGATTTTTCCCAATGGCCACTTGAGGTACTGCAGCAAGGCAAATCTTTCTATTGTAGATTTTACAGTTATGGTCTTTGAGTCGTTTAAAAAAAATGACAATGGCAACAAAATCACCAGAAAAGAGTTCATTCCCAGCGTGACCTCTGTGTGTCTCAGCTCGTTCTGATTGGCTGCGTCCTGACGTGTCTGTAAGTGACGTTCTCCAGAATCATTCAGATTGGCCAAATAGATCAGGTGAGTTACAGAGGCATGATGGGAAGTGACACTACTGCTCATGTTAAAGCATGCTGGACCCTTAATGCAGAAGTCAAAAACTTTTTCGGCGTATGCAACTTCATTGAAATGAATGGGCCGCCATCTTGGAGTCTGGGGCCTGGGCTGAGTGCGCTGCCATTTTGGATCCTGAGTGATATTTCTTGTGTCATTTTCTACAAACACGCGTTTTGTCCCCATTCCAAAATGTCGTCAACCCGTAATTATCTGCTATTTCTCAATGTGACTTTCAGAAGTCAAAGCTGTTGAAATCAGTCCAGTGTGAACAGGAATTTTACAGCTGTGAAATGGACACTAACGTCACCCCAACAAGCACGAGAAATATCCAAACACCAAGCCTCTTAATGCACAAAGTCATCATCATAAAAAACCAACTCTTGTCAAACAAATACTTTTGCAGACAGTTATTCCACAGGGTTTTGTGTGTTTTTTCATGCCTGAGTTTGCTCACAGTAATACACCAACTCCATGTATTAAAATGAGTAAATGATGTCGTCTCACCTGTCCGTCCTTCACCTCCCTGAAGCAGTACTTGAACCCAGACTGCTGGTTGTACGTGCCGCCTCCCCTCAGCGTCTGCGCCTGGATTGCCCCGATAGAGGGCGCCGGAGCGCCCGCCGACCCCGAGGACGAGGAGGAGAAGAGGCTCTGCAGGGCAGGAGCAGATCCTGAGACCTTACAGCAGAGAAGGTGAAAGGAGACAAGAGAGGTCAAGAGACACGCTGGCATGAAAACAAGGAAAGTCAGAGGAAAAGTTTCTGTTACCTTCAGCACCTGATGGATCTTCACACTGGCCTCAGGGGGGTGCTGCACTCTGACCTTCACCATGGAGGGGGACGGGGCAGGCGCTGCACAGACAACGCTTTATTGAATTAAGCACTAAAATTCAATACTTTTTTTGTTCTCACTAATCCTCTTCATAATACGGCACAATGAGACAGATTACAGGACTGATTTCATGAAGCTTTGAACTTATATGTCTTTAAAAAAAAAAAAAATTGCACCTGATTTAGATTGCTACATTGTTTTTATCCACAGGTATATTTTTAATTTCTTGCTATTTTAATATAATAATCTTTTAATTTGATGAAATCCTATATACTTCTATGTTTTTCTACTGAAAAAAGACAAATCGCATATATGACATGGCTAACTGAGGAGCGAATAAAGCGAAGAGTGTTTGTGTCATCAGTGTCCTGGAAATGGAAGGAGTGGGAGGGAAGGATGATGGCTTGGATTTGGGAGGGAAGGTCAACATTTCATTGTAACACATGCAATGTTTGGTTTGACTAACTGGCCATTTCCTGTACGTACTGTAGGCTTTAATACACAATACAATAATAAAATCCTCCTCACCTCCAGCCACGGTCACCGACTCGTAGTGTTGTCCCAGCGGCATGAGGAACTCAGACTGGGTCAGCTCCCGATTGGCCGTCATGGCGGACAGCAGCGCAGGTTTGACCACCTCATTGGTGGAGGAGGAGGGCGGGGCAGCACCGTTGGCGGCGGCGGCCACGGTTGAGGCGACGGGGATCTGGCAGAACTTCCCGGTGAAGGTTGGCGGGCAGAGGCAGCGGTCCGACTGCAGGCACACACCTCCGTTCTTACACAGCAGAGGGCAGAGGACTGCGGGGGAGCAGAGAGCAGCCACATCAGCTGGGGTGGAACTCCTTGGACACTTTTGAATAACAATGAACAAATAACAACTGAAAAGTGAATGTTTGGACTGGTTACTTGTGCACAACAGGGTTTGGTTACAACATTCTGACGATGAAACACACCGTTTAAACCAGTTTCAAACAATAATACAACATTGTCCAAAAAATTTGCTCCTCCTAATTGTTTAATAAGCAGAAAAATGAGAGCCGCATGTCATAAATTTATTCCAGTTGTGATATGTTTCCCCCTTTGACATTCAGAAACGAAAACCAGAACAAAAAAATTATGTTCAATAATTTTTTGGAAATGAGAAGTTTTGACATTTTTCAAACAAACCTCCATTTTAAGAGATGATATATGAGTGACTTGATAGTAAAAGTTGATTATTTAAACTCTGATTGGTGCAATAATGTTGTTGTTGTTTTCTTTTGTACTATGTAAGTCCAGTTTGATCAAATTGTCATGAAACTTCATTCTCTCCCCAATGTGTATTTAATACATAGTATATAGTAATATAAGTGAGACAGAAGTATTTGAGCAGGCCAACAGTACTTCAGCAAATATACTGTAAGAGGCTTCACACACACACACACACACACACACACACACGGTGGACCAAGGCCAACACTAATACACATCCATCATGTTTACGGCCGCCCTGGAAACATATTCAGCTGTTTACTCTCAGGCTCTTGCACAAACGCCCCACCCCTTCCCTCCACTTCCTCCTCTGGGTTGCCAGGCGACCGCGGGGTCCTGTGCGAGGTCAGCTGATACATAGATAACAGAGGTGAAGCCGGACCGGGCGCCAGCAGAAGCCCAGCCAGTCACCTCCTCCTTCCCGTCCTGCAACGTGTGCAACAGGATGTGGCCGTGCCATTACCCAGAGTTCAACAAGGTGTTGCCGGCCCAAAACGGATCTTTTTTTAGAACAAACATAGTATGAATGATTGGTGTTTATTCATCACTGAAGGCTAAACATGCATGAACTGGATGTCAGCTGCAGATTGGGTGTATCTTGTGTCCTTCTAACCCTCACCTAGGGTCGTGGGATTTGGAATGCGACTGAAATGTACGATTATTCCAGAAACAAGTCATGTTGCAGGAGAATTCTGGAAGCTCTGATATCTCTGAAGGACAGAAAGCTTTTGCAGTCAGTGCAGAGATTCTCTAAGCTTTTGTCACAAAGTAATTGTCACAAAATCTGACAATTTTTCAGTTTGACCTAAGTAAAGACAAATTATAAAGTGTTCCATCGGATGCACCAGGGTGAGACAGCAAAAGCTAGACCATGGATATGGAATTAGAACATCCACAGAGGAACTTCTGTGGATCTTCTGCTTGTTTGTACCAAATGGTACCAGCGAAGTGAATTTTGGGCCTCTGTTTGAAACCACACGTATTATATGTAACAGAGTATTACGTAAAGGTTTCTCGTGTGCATGTCAAGTGTGTGATCTGGATTGGATCTGAAATGTTTATACGACAACAACTCAAACAAACACGCCACCACCGGCACCACCACCACAACCACCCATTTCTCCTTTGGGAGAGCAATAATTTGATTGGAAGAACTTCATGTTCCATCCTGCCTCGGAAAGACTTTGTTACCCTAATAATGACACCAAAACCAGAGCAGCTTCAGAGATGGAAGAACAAGAGCTGGACCAGGCAGTACACAATATAGTGACTTATGAATGACATAATGATGAGATAACGCAAAACTGTTGCCCATGGTGTAATAGTCTTTCTACATTTTTTTTTGGAATTGTGTTAAGCTTATTGTGAGTTCAAGTATGCGAGCAGTGCAGAATTTGAAGTGTTTATTCTTCAGTGTCACACACACGCGCGCGCGCGCGCACACACACACACACACACACACACACACACACACACACACACACACACATACACCCATCCATTGCCACACACGCAGCAAGATGCGGCATGTGTGTGTTGCTGGAAACACACTGACCTAATTATTACCCTGGACATCGCCCTGCAGATGGACTCCATCAAGACAAACACACAGTTTGGATGAGCTTTGGGGGGGTGACGGGGGTGCAAAAGAGAAAACGAAAAAGACAAATGGAAAAGGAGTGTTTGCGCATAAACAAGACAAGATTTAAGGGACGCAGCGACGTAAACACACAGGAAGGCAGCAAGACGAGAAAGATCTGAGGTGGTTGCGCTGTGGTTCGACGCTGCATCCAGTGGAGATGATCCACCGCAAAACACAAGTGTGAAGTGTGTGTGGAGGGCAGAAATTTAACAGGCAGACATTTAGACAAGCTTAATTACCAAATATCACCAGCAGGTGTCCTAACTGAGCCCAGGAATGGGAGCTAGCTTGCATTAGCATGTTGATGCCTACAAACAAAGTTTTAACTTGTAATCACAACAGAAAACTGCTGAATCTTTTTGAGTATCGTAGTGCTGCACAAACGGCAGCATTTGTTCACACTAGCTCCCTCTGGTGGATATCGAATGGATAGCGCCTTGTGCACAACTAATGTAAAACATCTTAAATCCTAGGGTCACAGCAGCTGCTGGCATTCACTTCGTTACTTTATTTTCTATCACAACACCACACATTGAAACATGAAACAGCCTGCTCACCTGGTGCTAACAAGTCATACATTTTTATTTAAAGTTAGCAATGGATGTGCAGAAAGCAGGCACCCCAGGACAGGGATTCCCCTTCTGACCTCATGATGTCACATCCTCCCTTCTCTTCATTTGCAGTGTTTGTGTTGTGCTTGTGTTGTGTTCACTTGTTGAAAAAAAGAACACTGCCATACGTCACCACTTGACTTAAGGTCCACACATCACCAGTGAAATATCCTGGGCACACGAGTGTGTGTGCGAGAGAGAGGCGGGCTAATGACAAATGAAAGCCATATGTTTCCTATCCGTTCACCCCGTTTTGGTTCCCTTTAGTGCCTCCTTCCATGTGATTGTAGCTAACACACTGGCCGACGCTGCTTGGTCTCCAAAAGGCAATGCAAACATGAGCCTCCATCTCTGCGAGTTAATGAGCATTAACAATGATGTTTGCTAGTTTTTCACCAGCAGGCATCCAGAAGAAGAACTGTCATGGATTTAAGATGCTGAGGCAACAAATTTCAGATAAACATACGAGCAGATGTGTAAACAAAATGGTTTATGACGAACCGCTTCTAATTTATAAGGAGTTATAATGTACATTTTTTGCTCATGCGTAATTTTTGTACAAATTACGCTTAATTACGGTTATGCTTCCACCAAAAACAACATAGAGTGCCTTTTAGCATCGAGCAGCTTATTAGTAAAAGGAGCACAACAGCAGGATAATACCGCCCCCTAGTGCGCTGTGATGTGATGTGATGTGATGCGCAATCTTACCAAACTCTACCCAATGCCAGTCAGCTGTGGAGAAAAGTCTTTTTAAATGAGAAAATGTTCATTTCTAGTCAAAGTGAACACACAGCAGCCTCCACGTTGTCCTGATTTTCTTTTTTGTCTCAACTAAACCCTGTCCTATCGCCCCAAAGGATGCTTATTAGCTTCGCCGTATTTGGTTCCTCTGAAAATAATTCAGGATGTAGAAACTTTCACAATTGAGTTTTTTGGTCAAGGTTGAGCTTTTCTTTTTGCTCTTTATACTAGCAACAAACATACAGTGTATCCCAAATGCAAAATCTGTCTAAAAACTGAGTGGAAGTCCATTTTATGAGAGTGTCACTGCTTGTCGACAATGATTGCCGGATCAGCCCATATTGATGAGTTGAAAACACCAACCTGGCATCAATTCACACAGCGCAGCTATTCACTGGCTCCTCTTCACAAGTCGGCCAACCATCAAACAGCTGCGGGTCACATGACCCGCAGCTGGGCCGGATTTTTATGGCATTTGCTCTGGCAGCGTTTTCTCTGAGTTTAAGTTCCTCCTTTGTTCAGGATGTCGGAGGGACATATGTTCACATGAGACGGGACGCTGCTGCTGTGAATTAATGAGCTGACATATTCCATCCCAAAAAAAAAAAAAAAAAGTTCCGTGACTTGGCTGTGATTGGTCACTTGGAGTGCTTTGTGTTTGCGATGCTGCTGCTGCTGCTGCTGCTGCTGTTGCACTGCTCCAGAGAAGTGAGGACCCACTTCCAAGTCACGGTGATGATTTACAGAACCCTGCTCACCCCGAGGCACCGGCGGCTCATTAAAAACAGCTCACCTGTTTACACTTAATGTGGCCTAATTTTCCTACTTAGCCTCACGGTGACTCGTTCTCATTTTGCCCTGCTGTAATCTAGTTTGCTGCCTCTTCCTCTCTTTAATTACGACCCTCTGATCGACTGCCGGTGATGCTTTTGTATTGAAGACATTTCCACTCAAAGTTTTCCTGTTCTTGCGTCCAAGTACATCTGCATCGAACCGAGTTCCTCTGGCAGCGATGCAGTGATTGTGAGCCTCACCTGCATCCAAATCTCAGTGGTACCATGAACGACCAGTGACGCATGCATCCATCCATATTCTAATCAGTGCTTCTCCTGCTCTCAGGGTCACGGCGGCTGCTGCAGCCTGTCTCAGCTGTCTGAGGGTGAAGGTGGGGTCACTCCCTGGGCAAGCCGCCAGATCACTGCAGGGCCGCAAAGAGAAACAATACCTGGAACACCTGGACACACGTGGCGAGAACAGGCGAGCTGCACACAGAAAAAGGCCTCGGGCTTCGAACCTGCAACCCTGTTGCTGCGAGGCAAAAGTGCGAACCGCTGCTCCACCGTGTCAACAGCGTCCTACAAGTGAAAGTCTGTAGCTGCACCGAACCAGAAGCCAAACTTGCACGGGGACAAACCCTGATAGTAGCATTTTTAAGCATTTTACAAGCAAATTAACGAGGCCATTAAACTTGTCTGAGTTGCCGGCAAGAGAGACGCTCCCAAGGTGTGATCCCAATTTGACTGTGAGCAGCCTCTTCACTCGGAATTGTGAAGTATTTGTCTTGTTTTGATCCTGAACCCGATTCTCTGTTAGATTCATGCTGTTCTGCACAACATTTCTAATGATAATAATAATGATGCATTATATTTATAGAGTGCTTTTTGAAGTCCTCAAAAATGATTTACAAAAGTACCGTTAAAACATATCAGAATAAAGTTTCCAATTAAGAAATACTTGGAGGTTAATATCAGTTTTAGTTCAAAACAAATAAGTAAGAAAAAAGTGAGAACATTAAAACAGTAACTAAACCTGGTTTAAGTAGTGATTTGAATGATGGCAGGTCAGTGCGGTGATTTCTGCAGTCAACACTGAGAAAAAAAAAACAGGATGGTGAAACTCACAGACTCTGAAGCCCGGTCCATGGGAGCCGTCTCTCCTTCCTGCTCCTCCTCCTGCTGCTGCTCCTCCGCCTCCTTCTATACGGCCGCTGCTGCTGCTGCTGCTGCTGCTGCTGCTGCTGCTGCTGAACAGCGTGGTCATGTTGCCTCGCTCGCAGAAGTTGACGCAGCGCCCAAGGCTGCAGCGCACCTTGCAGATGGTCGGCGTGAACATCACCCGGACCCTCTCCACTCCTCCTCCTCCCCCTCTGGTGGCGCTGGTGGCGACCTGTCCGTCAGCTGGCCGGGGAGAGACGAGGCAGAGGGAGATGAGCCACAGAGAGCGGCAGAGTCCCGGCCGTGCCATGTTCCCACTTTGCGGACTTTGGGAGTTTCTGAGCGCGAGCTGCATCGTCCGAAAAACTTGTAGAACCTCGCCTGTCCCCCTCCTCCTCCCCCCTCCTGTCAGACTCTACCCCACTCACTCCCAGCCATGCCTCCCCCTCTTCTTCTTCCTCCTCCTCCTCCTCTCCCTCCCTCCCTCCCTCCTTCGCTCTGCCGCTGTGGAGTTATGAAAAAAATGAGCGTTGCAGGAGTTAAGGAAGGAAGGAAGAGGAAAAATGAGCCGATGCCCCTCCACCCCCCACACTCCTCCGCTCTCTCTACAGTGTTTCCCCCCCAAACACTCCTGTGTGTGTGTGTGTGTGTGAGAGAGAGAGAGAGAGAGCGAAAGAGAGGAGGGGTGAGTGTGTGTGAGTGTGTGAGAGAGAGATAATTGAAAGCAGTGTGCCGGACCGGGCTCGGCTCCAAACAAAATGTTCGACAGAGATGTTCGGCGCTCTCCTCCGCTCGACCTCCTTCTTCCATCTTTTCCCTCCTGCATTCATCGCTACGACTCTGATCTCTGCACGGCGTTTCAGAAGAGACCTCAGAACAGCGTCAGCTCCCGATGACGATGATGTTGCTGCTGGTGATGACGCAATACGCCCCACCGGTCACCCTCTAATCGCCATGGCTTTGGCTTTCAGGGGCCCATGGACCTCCAGAAACTCACTCACCAGGGGAAACACTGACCACCACCGACACCTGGTCACACAGCGGCATGGACTGTTAGCACTCTGTTTTCAGTCTCCCCACATGCACTTACAACATGCATGTGTGCGCGTGTGTGATGTATAAGCAGAGCAGCATCACACCGCCGTGTTTTAAAGTACACTGTAAATGTACACTGAGAAGTGAACGTTTTTAAATGACAAATAAAAAAGTCTAAGTCTAAGTCTAAGATTTAGTGGAAAAGAGCCCGATTGTTCCTGCTGCTGTTTGTTTATGAGCTCATGTGCTGAGCGAGAGACCACATCACACACGTGCGTTTGTGTGTGTGTGTGTGTGTGTGTGTGTGTGCGCGCGCGTGTCCACACACACACATGCACGTGCATGCACCTGGAACTGTGAGGCTGAATGACTGTAAACCGCTAATTTAGGATTACGACATTGCAATGACACATACATCTCTTCTGGCCTCTGCAGCAGTTCTGCGTCTTTCTCTGATTTTCCAGATTGTCACGCTCTGCCGTTTAGCCCCATGTTTGCATTTTGCAATTTGCTGATGGGGGGTTGTTGTCTGTGTTTGCTACTAAATATCTAAAGGCAGATGATGCTCTCTGAACGGATTACAAATCTCCATAACAAAGAGGTTTGTGGTATTGAATATGTTTTAGCCTCAGTTGATAGGGTGGTGATAAACTGAAAGCTAATAGCGTTAGCCTTTGTCTCTTTGCACGATAATGTCCGAGAGGCTTTTAGCCTGATCCTTAAGTTGTAGATCCTGAGTCCTTTAGCTTTAGAACGCAAGCTGGGACCCATTAGCGTTGGTCTTGGTATGTAAGTGTGACGATATTAACTCGGGCGGTTAAGTCTGTTAGCTTTGCCCCCCATTGTTTTAGCCTAAGAACGTAACCTTGGACCCGTAGGCTTCAAGCTGAGTGTGTGAGGAAGACAACATTAACTCGGACACATAAATCTGTTAGTTTTGGCCTCATTCCTTCTAGCTTAAGACCGTGACCCTGGAACTGTTCGCATTAGTCTTAGTAAGAAACACAGGCCTGTTTGGCTTTAGCCTCAGGCTGTAAGTGTGACAATGTTACATTACACATATTACCATTACATTAACCTATAAGCTTCAACACTGATGAGAGCACAACCTAACACAACATTGAGAATATTTGGGGCTGTTTGGGACCATTACCCAAACTAGAATAATTCTCGCTGCCAATACGAACGTCGTAGAGACATGGGACCAAAACTCACACATGTATGTGATCCTCACCTACATTTCAATTCCTCAGGCCGAGTCTCTATCTTCGACAGAAAAGGCACAATTTGAGCTTGTTTGCAGGTATGTGCAAAATGATGCAAAAAAAATTAACCAATTTTTAAATTTTAAATTATAGTTATCTCTGCACATAGCGAAAATCTTTTTTTTTTTTTTTAAATGTGTTTCTATGAACCATTTAGCCATGAGTTTTCTTTTCTCTGGGGGCACGAATGCCACTCAGTCCTTTCTACAGTCAGACAATGACAGGAACTGTTTTGGGGTCTAATCGCAGTGATCAAGGCTGACTACGGGACTGTATTAACTCTTCTTATCAGACGCTAGCACACTCAGCTCCTGGCATTCCAGCTCCATTAAATCACCTTCAGCTTATTTTTTTTTCCAACAGCCTACAGCTGACAGACGTGACCCGCCTGTGTACGCTTTCTGTCAGTGGCAGTGTATCTGATAAACACTAGTTATTATACAAAATAATGACATTGGTGCTTTGGTATGTGCTTGGAAACGCCAACATTCAGGATAACGTGTCCAAACACGATACCGCCTGATTGTCATATGCGCCGTCGTAACCCTTGTGCACAATCACAACACATGCACAATCAATAAACAGTCGGAGTTATGCAATTTGGTCAGTTTTTAAAAGAAGAAATTATGCTTTTATACATACATTTATCTCTGGACATAAATTCCAACCTGAAACTGAACAAACAGGCAAACTTCAAGGAGGCTGAAGTTTGCCTTTACACATAAACACAGCGAAGATGGCAACTGCTGATAGAGACTTTAAGCGTCTCTGCCAATGAAAGAGACTATTTTTGCTATTTGCAGTATTTCTGGGAGTTTTTTTCAAAACTAACAAAAATCAGTTTTTATGCAATACTTTTTGCTGCATGCGTGTCGTGCAGAAGAACTGACCTGGGGGCATGAAGTGAACCGTGTACTGGCCCTTCTGAGTGTGGAAAGTCCTCACGTGGGCTTTAAGCGAGGACGACGGCGCAGGTGAGAGTGAGGAGTTTGACGCCGGGGGGAAGACGGTCGTCGGTAGAAGTTTCTTCTTCTCTTCCTCGACGTGCTTCATCAGCAGCGCCGCCATCTTGTCGCCGTTGCCTCCCCGCGAGAGACCTTTCTTCAGGAGCACCGCCTGGGCCTCTCTCAGGCTGTCGCAACAGAGGACACACGTGCAAAACACCACAACACTTTCACTCTCAAAGAAGCATGAAGACGGTTCGAGCTAGACGTTTAGTGGAAGTGAAAAGCCAAAAAAATGCTAATGAAAGACTCTTGACCTACTTTCTAATAAAGAATCCACAAACATGCCGAGAGAGATTTAACGGAGGAGCTTTTTCTCTCTGTGACATGAGCTGACTGAGGCAGCTTACGCACTCTCAGTCAGAGATGACGCCATCAGCAGTTACATCCTGCCTTAACATGAGAGGGACTGGAGGCCCTTGAGTGGACGCGCAGTTGTCTCCGCGCGGCCGTACAGGAAGAAAAGACTTTCAACGTGATGACAAACATCTGGGGCACAAGAGCTGGAGACTAAGCCTCATACAGAAAGATGACAAGCCTTAAATCGATGGTGATGAACGAGGCAGCAGGGTCGACAGCTTTTGCAGCAGCGAGCGCGGGGGTCAAAGGTCAGCGCAAACGGAATTTAAAACATTAGATCGAGTTCAGTTCAGAGTTTTGGCAAAAATATTTATCAGCTGGATCGCAGGAATGTTCCGTAAACGGGTCGCGTGGTAGGTTTATTTTTCTGGCCGAGATTGAAAAAAAAGAAAAAAAGAATTCTGTTTCTGTCAGACAGATTTTTAAAGGACCTTTGGCAGCCTGATGAAAAGCAGGCGGCAGTGGCTGATAACTGGAAACACACCCACGGACGCCCTGCAGTCTGATGCAGGTTGATATTTCATCCCTCTTGTGTATGTGAGCGCCGTGCCAGGATGGACGGCGCAGATAAATGGAACGTTTCTTGGAAGAAGCTGGAATGAATGTGGGGAGGCAGGCAGGCAGGCAGGCAGGCAGGCAGGCAGGCAGGCAGGCAGGCAGGCAGGCAGAAGGCAGGCAGGCAGGCAGGCAGGCAGGCAGGCAGCCGTGTGAAGACGACTTTCTTTTACTTTGACTACAGGAGTTTAGCTTCTGCCGTGGGGTCAGGGGTAAGCAGCTTTAATGTGCACGTGTTACATTGCAAAAATCTCATGGCACACTACCAAAGAAAACATTATAAAATGACACTTTTTAACCTAAAAATGACAATATAATCTTAATTTATTTATACGCACTCAGTGTGAAACCTGGACCTTTTTAGAAGCACACAAAGCTGATATCCTGGGAGGACAGGAGGCCTTTTAAAGCACAGTCACTCAACAATGGAATGTTATTTTTTATTTATTATTTCATTTCATTTTTTTAGAACAACTTAGTGAAATTGGATACTTTTCATGGCACACCTGACATTAGTGATTTTTTTTCCAATGAGTTTCCAAGGATTTTAACTCTATACAATGTTCAGGTGATCCATCATGGCCGTGTTCAGAAGTAAATTAACCATAAAACAGGGGCAACTTTGACAACATCTACTTCGAGTGGCCTTTAAACATGATTTTTTTACATAGGAGCAACTTTTAATGAAAAGATTCTCCTTAAACTACATTTCCCACCATCCTCTCTGTGGATGAGCCTGTGGTCAAGTTTTCCCACAGCTGGTCCTGACCCTGTGACCTGCTGACCCCGTGACCTCCTGGACCCCTGACCTCTGCGTTGTGTTTGATTGTTAACGCCGCGGAGACTCGGCGTGAACTCAGGTTTCACACGCAGACTTCACACGTCTCCTCAGAGATGCGAGTCAATGAGCCGTGTTTGCAGGATATGTGACACCAGCTGCTGCAATCAAACAGGAACCATCGGTCCACTGATGGAGGGACGCTCTTAATGAGAGAATCAAACTGAACTTTGATCCATGGCTAAGTAAAGACATTAATACAGTATTTACAGTGAGTGCAGGTAGACGGCTCCACCTGCTGTCCATATAGTGAAAGTGCAGATTTCCCAGATACGACTAAATACGGAAACGCATCAGTGGGAGTAAACTCTGAGGAAACAGAACGCGTCTTACCTCAGCGACTGTTTCTTAGCACCTCCGCTCTTTACCTTCTTCTTCTTCTCCTTCTTCTCCTCCTCCTCACTCGTCACATTTAACTCCACACTTTTCAACTCCCCAAGTCCAAGATTGGCCTCCAGATTAAGTTTGTTCTCCAGACTAGGAGCAGCACTGGACCCTTCATCTTCTTCGGACCTCCAGCTGGACTCCATACTTTGGATTTCTCTTAACTTCTGGGCCACCGGAGGCTCTACAGTAGCTGGTCTGAGCGAATTCTGTGTGACTGTTCCTTCAGCCTGTGACCATAAAACTGACTCTACGTCCGGGCCTTTTGTTTGCTCAGGTTGAAGATGGTTGACATCAGGTGTGGCCTCCTCAGCTGTCCGTCTCACCTGTGGACTTTTCCGGGAGTCGTCATTCATCAGGAACGTCTCAGACAGACCTCCTCGCTCCGCTTCAAAGTGTCCAAACTTCACAGTGGACTCAGAGAACTTGCTTTCCTGGCCTTCAGCTTGAGGATAAAATGTTTTCAGGACTGGTTCTCGGGTCTCTCTCCAGTCCAGCGTCACGACTCGACTGCTGCTGAGAGCGGGACCGCTCCCTGCTCCTGGTTCAGGCGGACCACCGATTGAATGGGCCTTGATTGGAACCTCACAGCGGCGGCCACGGAAACCTCGTGGGCACACGCAGCGGTTAGGGTGGCGACAGGGGGCGCCCTTGTGGCATCGGGGAAGACATCTGGCTACAAGAGGAGCGAAGAAAGGGAGGATCATTGGAAGAAAAGTGGATGTGCAGGAGGAAAACAGTGGCAAAAACACGGAAGAAAACAGAGTCATTTATTTCTACTAAACAACACAACACACTTTTGTACAAAGAAGAGTTTGCAAGGTGTTAGATGTCAGTCAGGGCTCAGAGGACACCAGCCAGCATGTGTTGGTCATGGAGGCAGAGAGGTGCAGCCTCAAGCTAATAGCTAAGCTAAGTTAAGCTAGTTAGGGGACATTTTGTTATGATGATTGCAGAGCCGGACCTCTGTAGACTAATGTGCTTTCTCTTTCTTCAGCAGGAAATAATCTGCATTTCCTTTGACAGACGGAACTGTGAGTGTGCATGTGTGTGTATGTGTTGTGCGTTTGTGTGTATTTGTGTTACTCAACCATTTCCTCTCAGTTTTCTTCAGGACAATGTGACCCTAACACTAAAGCTTTACTTCGTGGGTCCAGAGCCCACTGGGACTTAGCTTGCTTTGCGTATGTGTGTGTGTGTGTGTGTGTGTGTGTGTGTGTGTGTGTGTGTGTGTAAGCCTTTAGTGGGTTAAATCTGGCTCCATTCACGAGTTTCTGCTCTCTGCTGAGCTCCATAATCCTGATCTGAAAAGAACTATTTGGATCTCTGTCTTATTGTACAAGTGTGTGTGTGTGTGTGTGTGTGTGTGTGTGTGTGTCAGAGTGAGTCTGCAGTGGGTGGGGAGGGTCATGGAGGACGTGACATGCACTCTCAAACACTGGTGTGTGTTTTGTGAAGCCTTTTACATGGGTTTGGCTCACAGAGGGCATCAACCATCACACACATTTCTCCATCAATATCATGACAACACGGGATAACACAGAAGAATGCAAGAGAAAAATTAATCGGCATGAGTTACACATGTTCAAAACAGGACCCACCCACCCACCCTAAAAACAAAAAAATTAAACGTTGCTGTCTTTACTCACGTTTTGTGCAACGTCTGGTTTTCGGTGACAGCGCCCATCCAATACAACAGCGCCCTCCACAGACATGAGGGCTGCAAGACAGACAGAGTTTGGACATCAAAGACTGAAACAACAGTGCAATTGTGTTTTGGGTAGAGAAGTCTAAAACTTAGGTTGTCTTTTTTCCAGAGTCTTTTTATAGCACGTTAAGTTTGTTCATTGTCAGTGTTTTGGTGTTAATGCTACAGCAGCTGAGAAGTCCATTAGCCAAGTTATTAGCTAATTGTCAGAATGGAGGAAGAGGTTGAAGTTGTTGTCGTACAATTGTCAGTCAAACTGACTTTAATAAAGAAGACTTTATTTAACAGTCAATTGAGGACATGGTTGTTGTCGGACCAGTGGTTCTATAGCCCAACAGCCTTCTGGGAAAAGAAGTCAATTAGCAGATCAACAGTGGCTCAGTCATTGCAGCGTCTTCACAAATACATGTAACAGGAAGCGTGTGCATTTGTGTGTGTGTGTGTGTGTGTGTGTGTGTGTACGCGCAACAAACTGCAGAGGGTAAAAAAGGCACCACCACCACCACCACTTTGAAGTTTTTTTGCATTTTATTCATTCTGTTGATTTTACCACTCGCCAAGTCAAACAAACTGTCCACTCTGACAGCTGCTGCGAAACAGTTACAGTCACAACAAACGACGCAGCGGCCACAGTGAACATGTCACTGTACAGTAAGTGGAGCTGTGGAGACGTGGTCAGCGGAACATGACGGCAGGACGGAGAGCCGAGGCTGTGTGGACACAACTTCACCGCGTGGGATTTAATCATTACTCACAGAGTTCTGCCCGTATTGTGGCCGAGGCAGGAGGCCCCGCTTCACAGAGCAACACGCACAAACAGCAACAGATGTGTGTCCACACACTCACACACAGCCGATTAATAAACGTGTGCACACACATGCACACAACACTGAACCTGTATACACACAGACTGTCTGGTCAGGTCTCACAATCTCTAAATATTATTTATAGTGCAAGAGGTGGAGGACTCGGGATACGTGTGTGTGTGTGTGTGTGTGTGTGTGTGAAACTGTGCATTAGCATATGTCGTTTTCATTTTTAATTTATTGTCCATGTTAATGTCACCACCTGGGCTTTAATGTTGCCAATGTAACCTGTAAAGCTCAAGTTTGTACTTAATTAAAAACTGCAAGACCCAGCTTGGGTGGTTTACATGCTGGCTTGTTTGAAAAAATAATAACAAAAAAGAAGGAAAAAACTTAAATGAAGATGACATCTTCACTTCCTCACACTTTCCACAGTGAAGCCAAAATACATCACACACACCAGGTACTACATGGCCAATGCCTCCATTCATCATCTAATACTAAGAGATTGGAGTTAAATCAAGTGAATATAATATTGACCAAATGAAAGAAGGCAAAGGACCTGGGGCATAACATCTCGCTAGAAAACACATGGTAATAATGTCATGCCGACAAAGTCAAGTTAAAGCCAAAACGCCCCAGGTGATGACAGCTTCCTAGCAAGAGGCGCAAGAGGTCTAAGGTAACGATATCATGCTAAGAAACAAAGGATAACATGTCTCAGGTAATCATATTTTCCTGAAACAACACTAAAACCAACAGACTGCAGGGCGGGTCATCTTACAGGCAATCTAAAGCCAAAGCCTAAGAGTCCATGGAAATGATTTCATGGCAGCAAAGGGGACAAAAGTCATGTTAGGTTATGAGAGTGAGGCTAAAGATCACAAGGTCCCCTGTAACAATATGGCCTGAACGGCAGGAGTTAAAACTAATAAGCTTGACATCATGATATGATTTGAACAAACTGGAGCTAAAGTTAGCATGTGGAAACGCTGCCATGCGGTGCCAGCAGGTTTAGGCGAACACAAGCTAAGATTGTTTCAAGGACACATTGACAAATCAAAATCATAGTGGCTGTACGTAAAACACGCCTGTTAGCAGGCAGCAATAAATGAAGACTTAAAACATATTCATATCAAAAGTTAATAAAAATCTAAATGAAATTAAATATTGTTCCAATATATTCTCAAAACTTAGGTGCAGTTCTTGCTTTTTAGACAAAAAGTTAGATTGTCTAGTGGTTCAGTATTTTCTTCACAGAGTGTGGACTTCACAGAGACTGGCTTGTTGTTCTCAGTGTGAGAGGAATAAATGGGAAATGTTCTCTGGTAGCCCCACGTTGCCTCTGTTTGCCCACTCTCAGCGGCACCTTGGGCTTCAAACAAACCCGACTCCTTTCTTCTTCCCGTGAGAACACTGAGACATCTGTTGGCCTCCACTTTTTCATCTGCTGAGGAAAGAAAACAGAAGCTCGCAACTCCAAAAGTTTCACCACAGCTGCCCTGAAGCGGCCTGAAAACAGGTCACATTTATAGTAAAACGTTTGTTTCCCTGTGCACAGCACTACAAGCAGCATTTCACTGATTAGAATAACGATTTAAGTCAGAAAAATTGGCATTTGCCAGAATTTTTTTTATTAAGTTGTATGTTTTGTCAATCCAAAAAGCCTTTTAACAGAATTATATATGTATACTTTTTCAAAAGACTTTATACAGGGTTGTACAGGAAGGGGCGGGACTTCACCTCTGTTTGCAACTGAATCAATCCTACAATCAAACGCCAAAAAGGTGCCTTGGGAATGTTACAAAAGGGCCGAAAATACTCACACACACACTCACACACACACACACACACACACACACACACACACACACACACACACACACACACACACACACACACACTGTATCACCCCTGTCAACCAGTTTGCAGGGTTTAGGATTAGTGTGTTTAGGTGTGTGTATTGACTTTGCATCCGTCACTTGACCGTCAGTCAGACTTGCACTTGAGGCTGGTGACACACACACACATAGAATTTCACACATTCTTGAGGCGTCTGCAGACCGGCACACCTGACATGTGCCCGTTGGTCAGCTCACTAGAACAGGATCAGTTTGTGGCGGTGGGACCTCAAGCAGCCAAGAGGGTTTTTGACAGTGTGAGATGCACAGTGAAGGGGACAGGGTAGTTATTCAAACATTTACATTCTTTCTTTCTCAGATTTTAATTTCATAAGATGCTGGGAATAAGCATGTAAACAAACATGGCCTCTCAGTGTGTTGAAACCGGCTGTACTTTGTCTTTAGTTCCATTACCATGAGCTTTCAAAGTTCAACAGCAACTTAACCATTATTATATGTTTAAAAAAAAAAAAAAAAAAAAAAGCTCCTGGTGGCCGCCCAGAGTACTGCTGAAATATGATACCACAGCCAAACCAACAAGTGTCAACTTCGACGGGCCGAGTTTAAAAACACAAATTAAATGAACGAATAAAATTAATATGTATTGTTTTTTCCAAGTTTCTGAAAACACACACAATGTTCTAGCTAACATCTACCAAAAACGGTCCAACATCAGCCACCAATAAGATAACAATAGTAATCTTTTTCGTAAATCCTGATAAAGGTAGCCAACATTTAGTCATATTTGGTCGACAGTACCTGTATATTTCACTGATACATAGCTTTTACCCTGAATAAAGGTAAACACACATTTTCATTTTGAAACTGAATACAAAAAAACCTGAATAAAAACAAACAAATGAATTCCAAAGGAATTCTAATTGCATTCATTGCGCCACATAAACACGTGCAGACCTATAGTAAGACACAACAGAAGTTTGAACGAAAAATATAAACCGACCACTCTGGAGGTTCTCCCCCCCTGCTCACCCGCTCAGAGGTGCCCGCCGGCCGCTGAGCTTCTCCCCGGTTCCCTTCACAGGCTCCGGGCGCATCGGTGTTGGTGTACCGGCGCTCTGCCTCTTCCAGCCCCGAAGGGCACCTCTCTCCTCCCGGCGGGAGGGATGCTGAGCTGCCGTATGAACAGTTAGAATCCCACACATCCACAAGCACGACTGATAGAGCAGCATGATGACCGATGAACCGGGTTAGAATTAATATCACTAATATTGTCACTGTTCTTGTTATATATCAGAGCTGAAACACTAGAGAAGCATTGCGAGCGTTCACAAGGTGGGTCGTGCATCTGCAACTCTCTGCAACTTCCCGGCCTCCATAAAAACACCGACCTCATGCTTTATTCGGTCCTCAGCCAATAGGACTTCATGAAAAGTAGTTGCGAGCTGCTATTGGCTGAATGGAGAATTGCATCTAGCCCCCAGCAGGAGTGCAGGAGAAAGGAAATGCGACATTTCCCCCACTTTCAGTTTTGTGTTTTTCATATTGATGTTTTTCCCCAAGAAATGTATTTTCTTTTTCTTTTTTTGATGATATCCAGAAAAATGGTAAAATGTCAAATATTGTTGAAAAACATTATGTTGCATAGAATAATTGAACATTAGCAATTTAATTGTACGACGTGTACACCATTAACCATTGCAATCTTTGCTAGTTTTGGCAAATTAGCTCAACAAATTTGGTAGTAATCAAAAATAACAATGGTGTGGATTATCTCCAAGAAGACTTCAGTGAATCTGGTCGGAATGCAATTCAAACGGTCACAAACGCTGCCCCCATCAAAAATTCTAATGTAAAAGATATAATGCGTGTGTATATATAGTATATATTCAATGATATACGAAAACGTCCGCACTTTCCCAGTATACCCTTATTTTGAAGGCATCACAGGAAATTGCCTCTAGTATTACTATTAGCATGGCATAAACAGTGTGGCGCCTATGCTGCCTATTAACCTGAAACGCCAAGTTAGCGTTATCAAAACAACGACCACGTTTTTCTAAAAGAAACGTGTGGAGCTACCAGATTGTAGGACACGTTTGATACGCATTCAACAGCTGATTAGATAAGCAACCACTTCACTGGAATCCTGGGTTACGCACACTGCTTGAGCTTGGCGCCCTGCTCTGTTAGCTCGTTCGCTAGCACCTCACAGCTAGGCTCGCACGGCAGTATGGATCTGTTCGACGACCTGCCCGAACCCACACAGACCTCCGGTGAGTCCGGATGCTTTAGCAGCCAACCGGAGGGGGAAGATTCGGTAACCGAGCTCGGTGTCAGACAGTACGGAAGCGCATTGCTGCCACACTAGAAAAAAGAGAAAAAAAACAGGGCTCAGTTTCACGTTATGACATGAAATTATCACGTTATTTCATGATAATTCTTCTCGTAAAACGAGACACTATCACGTTATGTCGTATAACGTCAACGTTTCAGTAAATAACGTCAAAGTTTCACGTTATTTCGTTATCATTTTCACGTAATAACGTGAAAGTGTCTGGAATGTTGATGTTGAATTCACATAACAATACTGTAGATACGTTCGTTTTGATTAAGAGGATTTTATTTTTGTTTAAAAGAAAAGTGTAGATAATAAATATAAGCACACAAAGAAAATTCGATTCGTTTCGCACTTCAATACTTTTGAGTTTGACAAAATAAAAACTTAACTTTTTCTGTCAAATAGCGACGTCAACATATTGAGTGGGAGTGATGACGTCGTTCCTGCTTTGGCTTTCTTATAGCTCAGGTTCCAACTGCTCCAAAGTCTGCCTCCAAAGAAGCAGAAGAAGAGGGAAGATTAAAACGCAAACGAGAAGATGACGAGTGTGATGGCAAGCCGGGGGAGGAGGAGATCAAGAAAGTTTGTAAAGAAGGTTTTCAGCTCTTCCACCACAATGTTTGTTTGCCTATTTCCCTCCCAATGACGCGTAGAACGTGGGTACGGTGGCCATGGGGAAGGTGGCGTGTGTGGGCACTGACAGGTGTGTTGTTTCTCTAGGTCTCCCCGTGTTGAAGGGCTACGTGGCGGTGAGGCGTGGCGAGCGGGAGGAGATGCAGGACGCTCACGTGCTTCAGCCCGACATGAGCGGCTGTCTGCCCGCTCTGCCCCAACAAGTGTAAGAAACTGCCAAACATCTCTCAAGAAATCCTAAGAGAGTGTGTGTGTGTGTGTGTGTCTGGCTGACTTGCTGTGGTGTGTTTGTGTGTCGTGTAGGTCTCGGCTTTCGTACTTTGCCGTGTTTGATGGTCACGGAGGAGCTCGAGCATCTCGATATGCTGCTGAGAATCTCCACCATAACCTGGCCAAGAAGTTCCCCAGTGGTGTGTTTCATCAGAGCACTCGCCAAATAAGATTAAATCTCTTTTGTTGCATCAATGTTGTGATATTTAATTTAGATGTGTTTTAAGCCACAGCAAGTAACCCAGCTATTTTATGGAAAATGATTAAATGTACTGCACTACTAACTCTTTTCTAACAATAATCTGTGTCTCTACCTAAAATTCATCCTTTACTTGTGTCTTTTTTTCATAAACTGTGTAATAAAGCAGTTCTGTAAATCAGCCTTTTGTGATGTCACAAAGGGGCACTGATATCTTTCCCCAAGTCAGTTGCAACACTCCCAGGCGTTCTGCTTCTGCCTCTGTTCCTCTTGAGAAGACAGAGTGACGGCCTTCCCAGTGTATGAAACGTGATGTTTTCTTCCAGGGGAAACGGACAACTTGGACAAGCTGGTTAAGAAATGTCTCCTGGACACATTCAGACAGACAGACGATGACTTCCTGAAGAAAGCCTCCAGCCAGTAAGAACTCCCACACAGGAAGTGTTTGTGATTCTTCAAATACATGCTTTGTTGCTGTGGAGGTTGCAGCCTCAGGCTCCTCTCCGTCTCTCCCCGTTGCTGAGCAGGAAACCGGCGTGGAAGGATGGATCCACAGCCACCTGCATGCTGGTGGTGGATGACCTGGTGTATGTAGCCAATCTGGGAGACAGCAGGGTGAGCTGCACTTCACAAAACATCCCTGTCGGACCGCTGCTGCACTGCACCGTGACTAAGTAGTTTGGTGTGTGTGCGTGTATGTGCGTTTCTTCCTGCAGGCAGTGCTATGTCGGATGGAGGAGACGGAGGCGGCAGGCGGTCAGAGGAAGTCGGTGACTCTGGCCCTCAGTAAAGAACACAACCCCACCATCTACGAGGAGCGGATGAGGATCCAGAAAGCAGGAGGCACTGTAAGGTACCCAGAATCCTAGAAAGTTCTGGCAAAGTTAACCGTGCACTGCAACTGGATTACTTAGATTTCAACTCTCAAATGTCAGGAAACATGCGTAGATGAAAGTCCACATGGGTTCCTGACCATCGCTGATCAAGTCATTTGAGTGTGATTTTGTGTGTGCATTTTAGAGACGGCAGAGTGCTGGGTGTCCTCGAGGTGTCCCGCTCCATCGGCGACGGTCAGTACAAACGCTGCGGAGTCATTTCCACCCCGGACCTCAGGAGGTGTCAGCTCACAACAAATGACAAGTAAGACTGATTGTCACGGCTGATTAGTTCAATGTCCCATTGTAACTCAAGACCACCCCTGAATAGTGAATCATCAGATCTTGTCATGTGAGGTTTAATATTTAGCCAGCTAGTTAGCCTAGCTTTGAAGAAACAGTGGAGATAAAGGGTCAGTTTCCATCTGGTTTGTTTTGTGAATTAGAGCAGGTTGATGCACTTTTTCTTGCGAATCTGCAGGAAGTTTCTGTCACTGATGTTTTCTCTCTGTCTTTCTCTGTTTCAGGTTTATTATTCTTGCCTGTGATGGTTTGTTCAAAGTGTTTTCTGCTGATGAAGCCGTGAAATACGTCCTCGGCGTCCTGCAGGTCTCCCCCCCCACCCCCCCACCCCCTGTCTTTCCTCTCAAAATGTTTTTATCTCTGTATGATGTTTCTTTAAACATCATACAGAATATTAAGGAATAAATAAAATAAAATAAAAACTATAAGAAATTTCCATTTTCTAGCATGTAGGAGAAAGATGGGCTATAGCTCGCCCTTCCATGCAAGCGACACTAATTTTAATGACATATGATAGAGTACAATCTGAAAGTCACCCTGTTTTATTTCGTACAACAACACTGTTATTGTCAAGATTAGCAATTAAATTTCTTTTATTCACTCCTTTCTCCCCAGTCCCCTTCCCCACTGCAGCAGGAAACCAGTGTGGAGCAGAAGCCAGCGCTGACTGATGAGGAGCTGAGGTTTGAATCTGCCTGCCAACAGCTGGCCAGTGAGGCAGTGAGGCGGGGCTGTGCCGACAACGTCACTGTTATTCTGGTTTCCATTGGCTTCTGAAAGCAAACATGCCTTCCTGATCTCAGTGTCTTCCCTCGCTGTCTCATGTTTTCCAATAAAAGGTTTTTCTTTATCTGTGCTGTTGAGGTGATTCATTCATTTAAGTGCCTTAAATTTGTTACTTACATTTAGAAATACTTTGCAATGACAGACATATAACTTGAATATCTAAATTCAAGATATGTCTATTTATGAATTTCATAATTCTAATCTTCAGTTATTTTCTGGCATCAGCTTGCTTGAAAAATAATTTCAAGACAATAGTTAGATGGAATATGTGTATTATATATAAATTAATATTATATAATATAAATATATTAAACAAAAATAAGTAACATATTATCAACACAATAACCTCTAAGATAAGTGTATCTACGCTACCAGTCAAAAGTTTGGACACACCTATTTCTTCTTTATCTTTAATACTTTCTACACTGCAGATACATACTGAAGACAAAATATATATCCAAGTTATGGGGATTAATGTGGCAAAATAAAATAAAAATGTTAAATCCGTAAATATATTATGTTATATATAATTTATATGAAGGGTGGCTATTCTAGATCTTCTAAAATATAAAACTTGTTTAAGTTATTTCACACCTTTTTATTTAATACATATTCCATATGTGTTCATTCATAGTTATCATGCCTTGAGTGACAATCCACAGTGTATATAGTCCTGAAAATGAAAGAAAAACCATTAAATAAGAAGTATGTGTCCAAACTTTGTACTGGTAGTGTATATATGCACTGTCAAAATTGCAATTTGTCCAAGGTGTTGACACGCTTAACAGTTCGCTATCGCTATCACCCCTGGCCAGGAAGTGTCGCTGTTTAGCGGCCTCCTGGATGAGTCACCGCTCCCGGATGTTTGGCGGAAGCTGTCGGTTAGCAACAGTCAGGACCGAGGCGGGCTGCTGGATGCGCGGAGACAGGGGACAGCTGTTAGTCTGAAAACGGGCTAAAATCGCACTGGAGATGCCATTCTAGTCCAAATTTGTCGACGGGCGTGACCAAACGGCGTCCGCGGACACTGCCGGACCAACCCGCCGTATGTGGAAGAGATCGATCTCACGTGGTGGGAGAGTTTATCGATAGTTTCCCCGGGGTCGAGTGTGTGGGATGAGTGGTCCGAGTGAGCCAGCTGGATGGAAGAGGCAGCAGACGGATAGAATCGCCTCTAACTTCACCGATGCGGAGCGGGCTAACCGGTAGCATGGGGAGGTTTTAACCGGCACCGGCCGCGACTCTTTTCGACACCGACACCGAGCAAGAGGGACCCGCATTGCGGCGCACACATCATGGAGTCGCCGCCGCCGCTGCTGCTGCTGGACTTCGAGGAGTGTGTCAAAGATTCGCCGCACTTCAGGTGAGTAGGCCGGGGGGAGCAACTCATCCGAGGGTTGCGCTAAGTGTGGCAAAGGTCCTCACGGTGTTTGGTTTGCTGTTTAGGCAGAAGCTGGACGAGTTCGAGGCGGATGTTTCGGAGCTGCAGACACAGCTGGACAAGGTGAACATGCTACTCCTGTTGATTCAGGCCTGAACACTGTTAGTCCTGCTGCTTGTTGGGTTAAGTCACGTTAATTGACCTTAACTAAAACGCTAAGCCGAAAAACAAGTAGCACCTGTTTGTCGTTTTAAGCATATTTCTGTCCAGTGCTGCTACTGCTGCTGCTGTCACCACAGCCAGCGCTATCTAATTATAAATTGCACTGTACGCTACTTTTCCCACTACATCCAGTGCTGCATTTAACAGTACCGCTGCTTTTTCATCAACCCTGTCATTTACTGTATTATAGCTGCCAAAGGAGCTCATTAGCGTTGTCTGTGTCTGTGTCTCTGACAAATCAGGTCATGAAGCTGTGCGGAAAGATGGTGGAGGCGGGGCAGACATACAGCGCAGCCAATCAGCTCTTCCTGAGTGGGCTGGCCGAGCTGTGTACGCGCCAGGAGAAGCCCAGCGTCCTCAGTGTAAGGGGCCTCAAAATTATACACATTTACACTACCAGTCAAAAGTTTGGACACACTATCGAATGCAATGTTTTTTCCTTATCTTAAGTACTTTCTACACTGCAGATAGATTCTGAAGACATCAAAAATATGAGCAAGATATATGTAATTAATTATGCAGCATGGATAAACATGTTAGATAACTGTAAACATGCTTTTTATGATAGGTGGCTATTTTGAAGAATTTAAATGTAAATATTGTTCATATGAAGTTTTGATGCCTTCAGTGAGAAACTGCAATGTCATTAGTCATGAGACTGAAAGAAATACACATTAAATTCATTGGATGTGTCCAAACTTTTGACTGGTTGTGTGTATCTCACTGTTCTGCTCTGTTCTGTTCGGCTCTGTGGTGAAAAACAAACTGTAGCCTATTTTGGGAATACACGTTGCCCAAACCATCACAAAACCTCCTCGTCCAGCCACGCCCACATGCAGTTTTGCGTTAGCGTCGCAGCTGCTCCGCATTTTGACGGAAAATGTTACCGGCACCAAATCCCTCAGCACCTCACAAACTCTCCACCGTTTAAGAGCTTAACTGTGAGTGGTGGTGAAAAGGCCTCCTGACTGTGGCCTTTCCTATGTTTTCTTTTTACTGACTTCCTGTTTCCTTCCTTTCCAGAATTGTCTCCAACAGTTCAGCCAAGGACTGCAGGAGATGGTCAGCTTTCATACTGTGAGCACACACATACACACACACACACACACACACACACACACACACACACACACACACACCCTATGTCTTTTCTTTCATTCTCATGACTATTGACATTGCAGTTTCTCACTGAAGGCATCAAAACTACGTATGAACACACACAGAGTTATGTAGGAAACGCTAAAAGTGTAAAATACCTCAAACACATTTTATATTTAAATTCTTCAAAACAACCACCTTTCATAGAAAGCATATTTAGAGTTTTTGAACGTGTTTTTCTTTGCTGCATAATTACATATATCTTGCTCATATATTTGATGTCTTCAGTATCTATCTGCAGTGTAGAAAGGACTAAAGATAAGGAAAAAACATTGCATTAGATAGTGTGTCCAAACGTTTGACTGGTAGTGTGGATTTATAGTCTCACACACACATATTCATGTCAATATCTTCTCACCTTCCTCCCTCAGATGTTGTTTGATCAGACTCGGAGAGCCATCAACCAGCAGTTAAGCAACCTCTGCACGCAGTAGGTCTATCTCTCTCTCTCCCTCTCTCACACACACACACACACAAACACACACACACAAAGAAGCACACACATTCCCTTATGCACGTACATGCACACACCCAATCAATTATTTACAAGCTTTTAGGTGCTTAATTTCCTGCAGCTGTTTGAGACATTAACGATATTGACCACTAGTGTAAACAAAGGTGTGACTGCTCGCTCTCTCTCTCTCTCTCTCTCTCTCTCTCTCTCTCTCTCTCTCTCTCTCTCTGTTGCTGCTGCTGCTGATGTGCGTCTCAGGTTTCTCCCTCAGCTGATGGAGACCCGCAAGGAGTTTGTCCGCATCGGGGAGGACCTGGAGACGGCGGCAGCCAAGAACGCTCAGGTATCCCGGCACAAGGCTGGCGAGGCGGAGCGGGCCAGCCACCTACTGCTCGCCACACACAAGTGCCACCAGCACTTTGCCCTGGACTACTGTCTGCAGGTAGGAAGGCGGCCGTTGCAGCGCCTGCATCCCAGTGACACAATGCATTTCTTTCTTCATCTTTATCTTCCTGCACGCTCTCTGTTTCAGCTCAACACCTTCAAGACGCAGCAGAGAGTCGACATAATGAACTCGGTGAGTTCAGCTCAAGGTGCCTTTAGATGCTTGTATTTTCAAAGCATACAGTTTCTACCTGCCATCATGAATCCCCAAAGTCAGAAGTTCAGTGTTTTGCCAGCTGGAATTGGCTACCAGTACTAATTGCAAGTGCATTATTAACGTTTGCAGTGAGGGGCGCCTCCCGCTGGATTTTACAGATATATTTTTTTTAATCTAGCCAGGAAATAATCAGCAAAGTTTAAAGAAAAAATCAAAATAAGGTAACACTAGCCTTTTTCATTTTTTTGAAATGCGTATAAAACTGTGGTTTATGTAATCCCCCAGTGGCGTGTGATGGTACTGCATGTTGATGTAATCTGAAGAGTTTCACACTGATTGTGTTTCTCATGTCTCATCGTCAGGTGTTTTCCTTCGTCCAAGCCCAGTTCACCTTCTTCCACCAAGGCTTTGACCTCCTCAGAGATCTGGAGCCCACCATGAAAACCATGGCGTCACAGGTTTGGCCCTCTACACGCACCTCTCCTCGCCATTTAGCCGTCGGTGCTCTGTAACCTGCACCCCTCTGTCCTCAGATCTCGCTGCTATCGACAGACTGCGGCGCTAAAAGGAAAGACCTGGAGAACACGCACCTTCTGGTGCAGCAGCGAGTAAGAACCCTGAGGTTTCACTGTTGCTATGGTAACACACTAGAGTGGCAAACATGTTGCTGTTCTGTGTCGAGGATGCTTCAGGGGAGCCACTGGTCCGGCCTTGCCCCAACAGTGATGACGTCATCCAGGGTTACCTGTTCAAACGCTCCAGGAGGAAGTCCAAAACCTGGAAGAGGTGAGAATTGATCCTTTCTGCTGAAGCCTGTTTCAACTGTGTGCTTTCCTTGGTGCAAAACCTTCTTGTGGAACCTGTTTCAGATGCTGGTTTTCCATCCGAGACAACCAGCTGCTTTACAGGAAGTCACACAAGGTACGACTGGAACGCGTGTTAAAAAATGATCCGTGCTCTCACCAGCACGTTCACCTCACAGGGTTTCCAGGCTCCTGCACAGGAGGAGGACGCTGACTCCCCTTCCTGCATCTGTGTCTTTTTTGCTGCTGCAGGAAGAGAGCATGGTTCTGTTTGAAGATCTTCGCCTGTGTGCGGTCAAACCCCTGGAGAACATGGACCGCCGCTTCTGCTTTGAGCTGCTGTCTGTTCAGAAGTGAGTCTGAGCAACTAAATAACGTCATCTTGTGGCATCCACTTGCAGTTAGAGGCTGGTAACGCACTGTAGTGCACAACAGGTGCGCAAGATCTTTCTAGATGAAAAGCATCATTACAGGGAACCTCTCTCTGTGTGTGTGTGTGTGTGTGTGTGTGTGTGTGTGTGTGTGTGTCAGGTGCTGTGCTCTGCAGGCCGACTCAGAGCAGCTGAAGCAGGCGTGGCTCAGTGCTCTGCAGGGAAGCATCGACTTGGCCTACAGGGAGCGCACCGACTCTCAGCTCACACAGGCAGGTGTCTCCCGGACTGGCTAGCGTCTTATGCTAAATGCTAAATTCAAAGTTAGGTGCCTTTTTGCAGCCTCATGTCTTAGATTAGATTCGAGATTTAAAACAGGTTAAAACAGGTACATTGGAATTCTTGTTATTTTTGCACCTGAGGTAGTGGTAAGTATTGTAAAAGGGGAGAGGATGCTTTGATTGTTCAGAGTCTGTAATGTCCATCTTTAATGTCCTGAGCCACGAGCCTGACGGTGGCTGGTCTTCCTGATGCCTCATGCTATCTAACTGCTTGCAGCCCAGAGAGCTTCCTCCTCCCCCCGCTGGTGGAGAGGCGTCCTCAGGTGCCACCGCAGCCCAGAGGCCCGCGGCACTGGATGTGGCCCTCAGGGGCCCCGGCAACCACGTGTGCTGCGACTGTGGGGAAGAGGAACCTCGCTGGGCCTCCATCAACCTCGGAGTCACCATGTGCATCGAGTGTTCTGGGATACACAGGTAAACTGAGACAACATGCAAACAAATATTGTGTGTTTTACTTTACGCTTTGTGAAGGGTGGAGCAAGCAAAAGAAATAACGGATGAACTTTCCTGAGGTGTCCACTGACAGGATGGGCTCACAGATCAATCAAACAAGAAAAAACAAAACTGAATTAAATTTAGTAAAACATGGAAACAACTTTTGTCTGGCAGTGTAGATTTTTTAATTCATATGTGACAAATTTGTTGTTTACCTCTTGCTTTAGGAGCCTTGGCGTCCACCTGTCGAAGGTGAGATCTCTCACGTTGGACTCTTGGGAGGCCGAACAGCTGAAGGTAAAAAAAAAACAAAAACCTGCATGCATGAAAAAACACTGTTGCCTGAATATCTTGTCAGCACAATAAATATTTTCCTTCTCCCTCCTCCTCTGTAGCTACTTTGTGTTTTGGGGAACGATGTCATGAACCGAATCTATGAGGCCCGGTGTTCAGAGGAGGGACGACACAAACCAAGGACAGACAGCCCACGGTAAAACTCAGCCAGTTTCAGACACTTGAACGTCAAGACGTGGAACCGACTGAAGAGTGAAGTGGGGTTTTGTTTTTCCTTCTTCTGTGCAGAGCGGAGAAAGAACTGTGGATCCGAGAGAAGTTTGTGGAGAAGAAGTTTGTGAGGAGCAGCTGCTCAGAAGGGGACGGTGAGTCACCGACAGCAGGTTTGGCTCCTCGCCGCCGTCCGTCCGTCGACAACACGCTGACACCCTGTCACTGCGGCTCAGGCGCAGAGAAAGACGACGTCGCCCTGCGTTTGTATCGGGCGGCGCTGGAAGGAGATCTGGTCGCCATGGCGTCCGCACTGGCCGAGGGGGCGGAGGTCAACGGAAGCATCGTCGGCAAGGAGGCAGGACGCACAGCGCTGATCGGAGCAGCTGTCGGGGTAAAAACATCACCAAGCAGCCAGAGATCCACTGATAGCTTCATTTGAAGCTGCCGTTTCGCCTTTTTGGAGACCCCAGTTTGTCAAATACGGTCAAATATCGAGTTAAACTCAGATTCTGAACTCTCTATGCCACCTGTAGGGGTCGCTGTTGGCCTGTGAGTTCCTGCTGGTTAACGGGGCCAACGTCAACCACCGGGATCAGAGAGGGCAGGGGGCGCTGCACGCTGCTGCCACAGCTGGACACACTGGGTACAACATGCACGCACACACACATGAACAGGAGGCGAGATTGCCCTCCAATAGTGACGGTTGCTTATCATTGGCCGTCACAGTCAGGTGTGTCTGCTGCTAAAGAGAGGAGCCAATCAGTACGCTGTGGACGAGAGAGGCCAGGACCCGCTGGCCATCGCCATGGAAACGGCCCACGCCGACATCGTGACATTGTGAGTCCCGAGTTAACACACGCTGCAACATCAACAGTCAAGTGTCAGCGGCACTGTGGTCAAGCATTGTATATGCGACGCTACAGCTTTGCTATCTGACACTCATGCAACCAGGCCTCCAGACTCAAAGATGGCGGCCCATTCATTTCAATGAAGTTGCTCACCCAGCGCATAGACCAAAAAAGTTTCTGACCTCCACATTTATTGGCCCATAGATCATGCGCAGTAGTGTCACTTCCTATCATGCCTCTTTAACTCACATGATCTATTTGACCAATCAGAATGATTCTGGAGAATGTCACTTACACGTCAGAGCGCAGCCAATCAGAACGAGCTGAGACACAGTAGCACGTATGACGTTATGATGTCACACTATTTTTGTGTTACTGTCTATGGGACAAATGCTTCTTGGGCCCATGGGATTTTTTTTGCTGCAGTACCACAAGTGGCCACTGGGGAAAATCAGCACACTGCCATTTTGCCAGTCCGGTATCCAGTTCTGATAATACATCCATGTGTCCAACACGTGCAGACTACACGACTTACCATTGCACAGCTGACCCTAATATATTGAGACTTGGTGCAGCTTTTCCTTTTTTGAAAAATTGTCCCTTTGCAGACTTCGGATGGCGAGAATGAATGAAGAGATGAGAGATTCAGAGGGGGCCTTTGGAGCAGTTGGTGCGTAGATTTCTGTTTTTTCCAAAGTATATCTGATGTATCAGTCTTGTTAATGAATTTCGGGTTGAGTTGAGCTGCACTGTGATTATATATCTGCTGACTTGATCCATGTAGGGGACGATGAAACATTTCAGGACATCTTCCGCGACTTCAGCAACATGGCGTCACACGACCCAGAGAGGCTCAGCAGGCGGCAGTTCGGCCGCGGAGGAGACGACAATGAGGTGGAGGAAGAGGAGCGGGAAGAAAGTTGAAAGAAAATGACGATGTTGATTATGGTGATGATGTTGAAAAGCCAGGACAGAATTGAAAAGATGTCTGAGTGACAGCGGATCAAAGCCTGAACATTTTCGATGGTCACTAAATGATTTCAAGCAGCCGATGTACCAGATCTGATGCTCGTGTAGCGTTCTCTTAACAACAGTGGGTCACACTGTAAACTTACAGTCACTGGGAAACTTGTTACCTTAACTTTATTTTTTATTACCACTTAACCTGCGGAGTAATTT
This sequence comes from Thamnaconus septentrionalis, assembly GCA_009823395.1. Taxonomy (NCBI): domain Eukaryota; kingdom Metazoa; phylum Chordata; class Actinopteri; order Tetraodontiformes; family Monacanthidae; genus Thamnaconus; species Thamnaconus septentrionalis. The sequence goes on along the minus strand of CM020510.1, from coordinate 5,787,806 downwards.
ATTGTTTTGTTAGGTGTTGTCAAATTATTATTAAACACTGTTACAGTGCTGTTAAAAGCTACTAGTGTAACTATCAAAGTTACTAAGTTGTGACCAGCGGAGGCACTAGACTAGAAGCTCACTGTGTGGACACAGCCACGCTAGCCTGCTTCCTCAAACGAAGGCGGCCACAGGGAGTTTATGGCCTGTACTGTAACCAACCACAAGGGGGCAATCCTCATGTATATGCTCTACTTGTAGGGGGGGCCTTCCTTCTTCGTCTTCACTTTCTTTGTGACATTCTAGTTAAAGGCCCAGAATGTAAGATTTAGTCAATTTCATGTCAGCTGGTGGGAAGAAAGATTATTCTCCCAACTTTGTTTTTGAACAAATTGTAAGCGGATTCATTCACCGATTCCCCTGCAGACAGAAAACAGTCTCTCATCAGCAAATTCCACTTTGGAAAAAACACTCCGTCTGCTCTCACATCAGTCTTCTTCCTGCTTTGGGCTACTGTATGAACGTAGCGGCACAATATAGCTACCGACTCACATGGCTGCTATAAAAAGTCATTGCTCATTCCAAGCAAATAAAGTTGAACTTAGTAACTTTGTTTCACTGTATATGAAGGTATATATGCCGTATTCCATTTGATGGATCCCTAGAAATCTTAACATATTGGGCCTTTGAGTTTTTTTTAATGTATATTGTTTTAATATTTTTCATTTGCTGCTGACACTCGTTTCATTTGTCATTTTGTTAGCAAAAGAAAAGGTCTCTTTTGGGTAAAAAAAAAAAAACAAATGTGAACAAGTTTTGTAAGAGACAATAACATTTTATTGACAAACTTAAACCATACCTTATGTACAAAAAAAGTGAATTTATTATTCAAATAAAATATTTTTGCTGTTGTCAACACAAGCTTAGAAAAGTGAATTTAAAATACAAATAAAATATTTTTGCTGTTGTAAACACAAGCATTAAGGTGCATGTCAAGTGTAATACTGAAGAAGCTTGAAATCAGCCGGACAAAAGCAGCTCAGTCACTGCAAGCAGAAGCTTAAACAAACTCGGACCTGCAGACCCCCCCCACCTCCCGTACCGCCGTCTGATCCTGGTTCAGCTTTTTCTGGGTCATCTGAAGCAGCCGTTCAGAGTATTTCTCCAGCAGACACATGGTCTGTTGGTGCTCGAGTGTACCTGCGGGGGTGCCGTTGGCCAGGGCGCCTCCAGCCTGCAGCGCCACCTGCAGCTCGGAGTGAACCACGTTGAAGGCATCCAGGAGGACGGACGACATCTGGAGACGCTTGTCGGGTGAGTCGGGTGAGTCGCTGAGCTAAAGGAAGGAAATAAAACCAAGGTGTTTACGACAACTTTAATCTAAATATACTTCAGTCACAGCAAGTTTTTTGCAAAATAAAAGCGACATTTCTAAAAATTTCAACGAAGTACAATTGCGATTTGCAGGTGTTTTCATTGAATGGTGTCAAACGCATAAGCCGTATTTCTCGTCAAATCTCGTCCCACGAGACCACGGCTCTTTAACGCCCTTCTTCCTCATTTCCCTTTCCAATTCCTCAAATGTGAAAAAAATTGTTCCCATCCATCACCTCTATATCGATACGTCTGAGAAACCACCTCATGAGAGCATCAAAACCTTTTGGTCATATTTGAGAGGTTTTTCCAAGTTTGGCTGTTTCCATGACCAGTTTTTTTTTGTTTTTTGTTTTTTTTGCAATATTTAGGTTTTGCCAACTCTAGGGGTCATGGAAACACAACTAGCGTCACACTGGAGGCTCACCCGTTGATGGAGGCACACGGCTCGTCTGGCCACCTGTGTCAACTCGTCAGCGAGTTGCTGACACTGCAGCAGGCTCACCGACTCGTCGCCGCTGCAGGAACCTGCAAGGACAAAAATCCCAGTCAGTTCTTTCTCTTTTTGGTCTTTATTACTAAGACTTTCTATAGGACCACAGTGGGGATGCAGCAGAAGTGCAGCTACTGTCTGAACAAGGGAGGTATTAATGGTTGGAGGGGGCGGGGCTACCTGTCTGCAAGAGGAGTGATGTTTCTGACGAAGGGGCGGAGCCACCCGGCGGGTCCGACAATGGTTCCACTCCCACCAACGGATCTGAAAGTCAGAGAAATGATTCCTCATCAGCATCAAAACCTTCTAGCCATATTTGAGAGGTTTTTGTAAGTTTAGGTGTTTTTCATTTTCAGTTTTTTTATTGCGATATTTAGGTTTTGCGTAATTCTTGGGGTCATGGAAACGCAGCTAGCGAGAGTGGCCTCTGTACCGTCTCTGTCTGCATCAGTCTGGGTGACTCTCGTTGCTCCTCCTTCGGTCACAGCAGTGGCAGTGGCGGAGTGCGTGAGGTCACATGGCGTGGGCGTGTCCGCGGACGTCACTGTGATGGCAGGACTCTGGACAAGGGTTCGATTTTTATTCGTCTCCTCGACGCTGCCGACGCTCCACCTCTTGCCTGTGGTGCCCTGTGATGTCATGGCTGTGGGTGTGGCCAGGATGTCAGAGCTCAGTGGCTGGCGAGGCTGCGGAGTCTGGAATGACTGTTGGGAGCTGTGGACACAGGTAGGCAAAAAAAAAAAAAAAAGTATTGTTTTAAATATACTCACATATTGCATGTATGGATAAGGCCTTAAAGGTCAAGTGTGTAATATGTGGAGATTTTTAAGTAGATACAGTGACATCAAGTGGTTACCTTTTAGATTGCAGCACTGTTTCACTTTAGTCCCTCTCCCAAGCTTGCCAGTGAACTACAGTGCAAACCTGGATACCTCTTCTTCGTTGGTTTATTTGAACGTTCACCCAAATTACGAAACGTATTGTCAGGCGACCTGGATTGTCCACACCAGGCTTCCTTAGAAATATAGTGGCGCAATATGGCAGCTACCTGGGAGCAAGAGCCTTGTTCTAGGTATATTCTTATGTATAAATAAGAACCGTTCTCAGGGTAAGAAAGTCAAATGACTTTTTATTAATGTATTTATGGGCAGTATGTTAAGCTTTTACCTATATAAAAATCATAGTAGCAGTTAAGCCAAATTTTACACACTTGACCTTTAAGTAAAGCGAAAGCAACCCCGGACTGTGGGTGGTGGTACCTGCTGGCCTGGTCCTGAGGGGGGTCAGGTCTGGTCTTGTGGGGGTCCACATCAGTAGATGGCTGCAGGGTGGAGGGCAAGGTGGGGGTCAGGTTCTCCTCCTCCTCCTCCTCCTCCTCCTCCTCCTCCAGGGTGGAGGCAGCGGCCAGGTCCAAATTCAGCTTCGCCCTGGAGCTGGCCGTGGTACCCAGGTAGCCCTGCCAAGGCGCCCTCTGCTGGGCAGAGGACACCGTGCTGCCAATTTGGGTCCTGATGGTGGCATCTGAGTGGAGTTGAGGAGGACGAATGGAGAGGTTTAAAACGTTGGTTTTCTGTCACTGGTCTCATTGGAGTTAAGAAGTGTGAGAGTCATCCCAGTGATTAAACGGTTTTGGGTTGCAGGAAGAGAGACCTTCACCATGTGAACAAGAGAAACCTGGACAATAGGAAGCAAAACCCAAAAAAAAAAAACACCCAGGTGCGCACACACACACACACACACACACACACACACACACACACACACACACACACACACACACACACACACACACACACACACACACACACACACACACACACACACACACACACACACACACACACACACACACACACACACACACACACACACACACCTCGAATGCCATTTTTACACTGGACGACCACCACAGTGTGTCGTCGGCGGAGGCGGCGGCAGGGGGACTGATGGGAACTCAAGCAGGGAGCTCGAAGATCAAACATTGAGCGGTTGCGCTTCACTGCGACGATACACATGCATAAACAAACTGGTTCTTCATTTAGACTTTGGTGCCACAAAATCAAATATGTTTGATTTTTTTTTTACAGGCCAGCAGAGACGTCAAACCCAGACGAGCCGCCGAGACGGTGGGAGCTGCTTGGCGCAGGACTCCCAGGAGCAGCAGCGAACTGCCGTCACAACCAGACGTGTTTCGCGTTGCTGGTGAGTCACGGCTGATGTGGACTCACCAGACCTTACCCACGGACACACACTCACCCCCACTGCTGCTGCTGCTGCTGCTGGTCTGACTGGACTCTGCTGAGGCGACATTGCTGGTCAAATCACCCGAGTTCGCCTACAAAACAAATGCCGATTAGAAATCTGAATTTTAGAATCAAAAGACATATTCAGAGTCAGTTGTCATATTGCTTGGCGGCTTTTTGGGTTCTTCCAGGTACCGATGCGTTGCTGACACTCGTCTCCTCTAAGATCCTGGTCGGTATTGAAACAGGAGGCGGAGCTCGGCTGGGCCACGTCCTGAAACCACACGGAGGACAGACTCACCATGCCGTTTCTCCAAAAGGTGAAACACAACGCATGTCCTCGGACAGATCGGAGGAGCCTCTGAGGATTGTGGGAAGTCTCACCTGATTCTGTCCTGGAATCGAGACAGGAAGCGCGTGGAGATGCTGAGGCGAGGGTTCAGGAAGTGTTTCTCCTCCGGAGGCTGGAGGTTCTTCAGGTCTGTGTCAAATTTCTCTGAAAGGTCAAGGAGACATTAGCAATTTTGCATTCAATGCCAACTCTAACACTTCACCAGTGTTTTCTAATCCAGTGGTTCTCAAACTGTTGGAGTCTCAAATAAAAAAAAAGAAAAAGAAAAAGAAAACTAGCCATCCAAGTTGCTCAAGACCCACCAGTTGAGAAACGCTGTTCTAATCTGTGTCTCCATTCTGGCAATCAACTCAACGGAAACAAATTTGGGGCTGAAATTTGGGCCTTTGTGACGTCACAGATCCACCAATACTCCACTGATGCTTCAAGGCTATTGTCTCCTTCCAGGATGGAAATGGATCCGATACGATCTAGTTAAACTTGTGCAAGTCAACAAGGAGGTATCTAGTACCTTCGCACAGACTGGAGGCTAAATTGTCAAAGTGGCTCTTCAGGGAGTTCCTGTCCTCGTCGTCCTCCATACACAAACTGCCCACGGAGCTTCCTTGACTCAGAGAGTCTGTGTCTGAACACAGAGAGAGACAGAGAGGGATGAGCAGAGCCCCAGCACCATCACCATGACAACAGACTCCATGGACTCGCAGGACGCAACGTCTGTCTGACCAGCGTCTGGCGGCGGCTCCAGACTTCCCGCCAGAGCCCTCCGAGCAGGCCGAGTCTGGGCTCAGCTGAGTGCTCCACACCGGCTCCGCCCCCTGACCTTTGCCCTCCAGCTGGGACAGAGACTGCCGGGGGTCCGTCATGCCCTCCACGTCAAAGCCCCTGACGGGAGACGCGAGAGAGAAATGTTGAAGAAGAAAATGTTCCATGAAAAACGCTCATTTAATTGAATTCAAAATGAAGACAAAAAAAAGCAGCAGCAGCTCACCTGTCTGCGTCCACCACGGTGCTGCTGGCGGCGGGATAGAGGATGAAAGTGTCCTCACTGGGTTTCTGCTGCACCTGAAGGTCACACAGTCAGAGGTTTAGTCTGGATTCAATCTGAGAGGACCTCCTCCCCCTCCCCCTTCCTGCTTCTCCTCCTCCTCCTCCTCCTCCTCATCAGAGCGCTCACCTCCTTCACCTCCTCCTCTGCATCATCTTCCTCCTCCTCCTCCTCCTCCTCCTCCTCCTCTCCCGACCAGGAGACTCTCCAGACTCTGTGGGTGAAAGTCCCCCTCCCCCTCGCCCTCCTCCTCCTCCTCTGCCCCTCCCACCTCCTGCCCCTCCCCCAGACTCGGGGAGAAGCTGGAGTGGATGAAGTGGAGTGGAGGTTCCAGCTGCTGCTGCTCCGCCCACCGACTCCGTGCCTGCCGAGGCTCGGTGTCTGATGGGATGACCACTGTGGGTTTGCCGTCACCCTGCTGAAAACACACGCACAGAGTGAGACGATGATAGATCACTCCACTGATCTATCATCAGTCAAATGGCGACTCACCAGCCTCCTGAACCACATGGGCAGCTTCCCGTTGGTCTCCAGCAGTGGAGGACCTGAAACGCATCAATATTGACTTTCACTCCGTCTTCATGAAGGTCCAGCAGATTTTTTTTTCTTTTCTTGGATTTTGTAAAATAAATTTCCCCCAAAAATGCGACTTATGGTCCAGTGCGACTAAAGTCTGAAAAATACAGTACTCCTGAGTGCTTATTAAGTAAGTTAAGTTTTATTTTTACTTTACATGTTTGAGTCCCTATTCAGGTATTCATTTTTTAACCAGTAACCGGTATGGATGTGTAACATGTATCCAATTTATTTGATTTAGATTAAGTTAAAACAGAGAAAAATAAACAGCAGAGATGTTTTTTTCATTGCTTAAGGACTGACGCTACTTTATGGACGACTCCTAACCTTCAGCAGCGTCCAGTCTGGCTGGAGTCTTCAGGTCAGTTTCCTCCTCCTCCTCGATCTGAGGAGGGGTCTGAGCAGAGGGCACGGTGATGAAGGTCTCCCTTCTGAAACAAAGGCCACACCCACCGTCAGTGTGTCATCCAATCGACGTTCACTCTTCGTTGCCCCGCTCGAGGCGTCTCACCTGATGTTCACTTGCTGTCGGGCGCTGCAGGCTTTAGCGACAGCGGGCGCTCTGAGGCCCCGCCTCTTCCTCATGGTGCTCGTCATCTGGGAATCCAACTTCCACACGAAGACGCAGCTAAGACAGCAAAGACAGTGAATTCAACGTGTGATCTGAGATGTTTTCATCAGGAATGAGCGGAGGGAAGGTTGTGTGCGACGTCGTCGAGGCTCACCTGTCTCCTGACACAGTGATGAGGTGTCTGCAGTCTTGGCTGAACCTCATACAGGTGACAATCTCTGAAAATACACCACTAATTAAAAACTTCCCACTTACTCCTGCTTAAAAATCACATTTTTTATAATTAGCAATGTTGTCACATTGTCCATTGCCAAGTAATAATCTGTAACTTCTCTTTTTTTCTTTTCTTCTTTTTTCTTATCCAACATTGATTTATTTGTACTGTGACTCCTTATTTTTTTATTTGTTAGCCTCATTAATTTAAGATGACCAATTATTGAAAGGGGTTGAACTCCTTTACAAGCCCATTGGGCTTCGTTTCATCCCATCACCATTGATTTTTTGATGTGTGCTAAATAAATGAAATGAACGAAATGTCTCTTTTAAAAACGCTGACCATGGGATAAAACCATTCCCTGGTTTGTTTTCAATCATTATTAGGTTTTTCTACCCGAGTGTCCGAACAGCGTGGCCACGCACTCCCCCGACTCGTAGTCAAAGATGGCGATGTTCTTATCGGAGCAGCTGGTGGCAATAAACGACCCTGAAGGATCCAACTGGACCTGCAAGCGAAAGGAAACGACGGCGTCGTCAAGAGTGGACAGACGCGCGACAGTTGTTGTCCGTCGGGTCAAAGGTTAAACAACAACGTCCGCGCTGCTTGTCCTCACCTTCAGCAGAGCCCCTTCGTCACTGCACGAGCCCTTCAGGCACTTTTTCAGCTTCCCGGTCTCCACGTTGTACACCCTGATGTTCCGGTCCTGGCAGGCGATGGCCACGTGCGTCTTGGAGGAGTCCAGGTCCATGTCGTACAGCGTGGTCTTCTCCACCACGTGGTGGCTCCTGGAGAACAACAGGCCCTCCGCCGTCTGGGCCGCGGCAGGCACCACGTGGTGAATAACACGCTTGGCTGCGTCGGCGCCTCGGGCTCAAACACCCGAACTGTGCCCTCACCTGCTCAGCTGCCTGGAAGTAGATGCTCTTGTCCGCTCCACAGCTCACCATGCGAACATCTGGACTCTCCCCTAGAGAGGAGCAGAAGAGCGGGTGACAAAGGTGACCTCTGCCGCCGGGCGAGACCATGGTGCGAACGGCGAGATCGTCATGTCTAATATTTATCTCCAATACCTGTGAACTTCACAGCCGTGATGGAGGCCGAGTGGTCGTTGAGCGTCTGCTCCAGGCTGTAGTTCTTCTCCAGGTTGAAGATGTGAATCAGCCGGTCCCTACTGGCTGACGCCAACAGCTTCACGCCTGAAACGACCGGGTTTGTTATTCTGCCGCAGTGTCAGACATGCCCAGACTGGCAAAAAACAAGCCACCGTTATGAGGGACAGTTTGCCAAATAGGGAGTTGAAGGCAGGAGGTGTTGGTAGGTCACATGTAGGTACAGCGATTAGGTACAATATCAATGTATTCAATAGTGGGGAGTAGATTTTCTTCTACTCTTAAAAAACAGAGGTTTGTTTTCATTTTTACTGACCTTTGACCTGGGATCTTACCTGTAGAAAAGGGGGAAAAGGCCAAGCATAACACCTCAGAGTCGTGCGCCTCAATCTTCGCCAACTCGTCCAGAAAATTCAGACTGAAGACACTGATGACACACAAACACACTCAGCGGATGTTGCCACACTGCATCTTTCCATATCAGCTTCCTCCCTCATTGGCTTTTATCCATTCCGTATTTCTTACCGCAGGTTTCCACAACGATCTCCGGCCGCCAGGTGCTGCCCATCAGGGCTGATTCCCAGCACCCTGATCCCGGCCTTGGCGTCGGCCTCACCCTTCTCCCCCTCGCCCTGCAGGTGCTGCGTGTTCTCGCCCACGTACAAAATCCTCTGTAGGTCCTGAGAGACGGGCAAGGAGGTGATTTATGGGAGGCAAAACAAGAAAACGATGGCGGATTTGCCGCGCTCGTGTCATTTTTGAGCTCTCAAACTCACGTTGCTGTAGAAGTTCCTGTGCCTGGCGAGGGGTTCGGTGTGCCACAGCCGGATGGTGTTGTCGGAGGAGCAGGTGAAGAAAGAAGATGGAGGCAGACAGGCCCGAGAGGCGTCCGACAGCTCCGGATACACCTGAGGAGGAGGGTGGAGTGGAGTGAGTAACAATTTCACAAAAAAGCAAAACACAACATAACCTGCATGAATAGCTGTGTTTCCATTAGCCCTAGAATTGTGCAAAACCTAAATATCGCAATAAAAAACTGGTGATGGAAACGGCTGAACCTGGAAAAACCTCTCAAATATGGATAAAAGGGTTTGACGCTCTCATGAGGGGGTTTTTCAGACGTACTGATATAGAGGTGCATCGCAAAAGTGTCATGGAAACACTTTTTTTGCATTTACACATCAGCGGATGTGACGTGCGGGGTCACGTGACCAGTTCACTTCAAGTACAAATGGCGAGTAAAGTTTGGACGGAGGAGGAGAGGGAATATTTTTTACAAGTAATCAAAGAGAAAAATATAACAACCATTCTTGACAGCAAAATGTTTTGTACCTCCGTCCTCCTCAAAGTGGAATCTCACAGGACGAGATTTGACGAGAATTACGGCTCGTGCGCTTCACACCATTCAAAGGAAACACAAATCTACTACAAATCGCAATTGTACTTTGTGGACATTTTTAGCAATCTCGCTTTTATTTTGCTTAAAACTGTCATGGAAACGCAGCTAGTGAGATGTTTTAATGCTGCGGGTGTTTTGTAGAAACTGGGCCTCTCACTTCGACGCTCCACACTGAGCCGCTGTGGTACAGAGCCGAGTACAGCTTCCCCGCGTTCCTCACGTCCTTCACGTCCCACACGTACACACTGTGGTCATTGTACACGCAGGTCAGGTGCTTGGAGGCGGGGTCAAAGGTCAGGGCCAACATGTCAGGATAGTGGGCCGTCGGGCTGGCAGGTGACAGGCAGCTGTGGTAAAACAAGCACGGCTCAAGTTTGAGTTGGAGACCACAGAGAGCGAGAGAGAGAGAGAGAGAGAGAGAGAGAGAGAGAGAGAGAGAGAGAGAGAGAGAGAGAGAGAGAGAGAGAAAGCGAGAGAGCGAGAGAGAGCTTCTCAGGATCAGGGACGGTCGAGGCGCTCGCACCCGTTCTGTGCACTCTGGGTGAGGTCGACGCCCAGCCGGTGGGGGCGGGGCAGCGTGGTGATGTACTGCAGGTTGCTCGGCCGGAACACTCGGACGACACCGTCGGAGCAGCCGCAGAAGATCAGGTCGTCGGTGACCACCAGGCAACTCGCGGACGACGTCTGAGGAGCATTGAGTTCAATGTCACCAAAAAAAAAAGCTGAATTGCATAAATCACACTGCATTTACTGGAGTTGTAAGTCACGGCTCAGGCGTGCGACGGTCACAGACCTTGAGGCTGACCCAGGCCTCCAGCTGCCGGTTGGTGTTGAAGAGGCACAGCAGTCCCAGAGTGGTGATGCAGTAGGTGCTGCCAGCCATGCCGCCCCGGCCGCACGCCACCCCGCAGAAGACGCCGTTCTTGTGATCGCCGAGCAGCCCCGAGCGACCAATCAGAGGCACCGTGCTGTTCACCTGGAGGAGAAGAAGAATTAGGAGGCTGGACAGAGATCCAGTGACTGAGGATGACTGAGAAACTCAGGATGTTACCCGCCGCTCTCGGGAGGCGTCCAGGTACCAGAACTTGACGTGTCTGTGTCCGGCTGTGACAAAGTAGCTGTTGTCCTGGGAGAACGAGACGCTCAGAACTCGGCTGGACACCTTGTTGGAAGCGATGATGGAACCTTTCTGTCGTAAACACAGAAACAAAACACCATGTTATGCTGAAAGGTCCACTCTGCCCCTTTCGCTTTCTATTGTTAAATGTCTTGGTGAGCCTAACGATTTGTTTGTAATGCTCATATTTTATATTAAAACTCACTGACAGACCTTTCTTCTTTCTATTCACTTCAAAATATATACCCGTCTTTCCCATTGTGTTAAAACTTTTTAAAAACAGAGCTGATTTTTTTAGTATTTTGTTCAGTTTTGTAAAAAAAATAAAAAATAAAATACTGTTTGTGGCAAAAATTGTTTGTGTGTGTGTGTGTCTCCTCACCCTCCAGTCCCACACGCTGACAGTCATGTCGTGCTGGTAACCCACAGAGACGATGAAGTTGCTGTTGGTGGAGAACGCCACACAGGACACGCCGTACTTATGGGACTGAACCTCGGCCACCTGGCCTCCATCCACCTCCCACACCCGCACGCAGGGCATGTGGCCACTCTGACAAACACACACACACACACACATACAGGTTAGGATCCAAGCACACACTGTGCCCCCTCAGGACAGGGCACAGTTTCATCTGTCCAGGCCGCTCCGACAGTCTCACCTCGCCAGTGACCAGGTACTTGCCATCGTGGGAGAAGGCCAGAGCACTGAAGGGTCTCCTGAAACACAAACACAGTTTTCACACCGCCCCAGCACCAACAGCCACGTACAACAGCAACGTGGCCTGTTTTGCTGAGCAAGTGGTGCTACCTGGATGTGTTGATGATGTGACTCTGTTTGTTCTTCTTTGGGTGAAGAAGCACGACAACGCAACTGAAAAGCACAGATTAAGCACAGAATAAGAATTCTACCACGGTTGACAAAGGCTGCTTTTCAGTTGAAAGGGAAACATTGGAAATTAAGATAAGATCAGCCTTTATTGTCCCATAATGGGGAAATTGAAGAACACTTCTCTCTTTAAAAAAAAAAAAAAAAGGATGTTTCTTCATTTTCAAAATAATCTTTAGTATACAAAATTCACTACAATGTGGTGCTAAACTTTTATTTTGGCATGGGAATCAACAGAGGCAGAGCTCACCCTGCTGGATAGGCGACAAGGCCAGTGTTAGGGTCAGAGGTCAAACTGCTGCCAGTGGTTGTGCTGATCCCCAGAACTTTCTCTAGAATCACCTAAAACACACATCAAAACAATGTCTGAACTTAATGCAAGACTTTGAGGAAAAATCCATCATAAAGCTTCTTTAATTTGCTACTTCTGATGACTCAACTTCTTTTTTCCCCCTCTTCTGTCTGTATTGTTTTGCAGAAAAATCGCACAACAGCAGCCGCAAGTCATGGCTCAGGAAGGTAGGGGAAAACCATTGATGTGATTTATTTATCAGTAATTATACAGTCTCATCTCATGAGTAATAGCTGTAGTTTTGGAGACGCCAAACAAACAGCGTTTTTCACATTCTATTCTAAATATAGAACTTTAAGGAGGTTTAATGTTTTATCTTCCCCAACTGGAGCGTATTTCTGCCTGGTAATGACGTGTGCTCTCTCCGTCTGTCCTTTAAACAAAGTGCGCTAACAGCGGAGTTGGCCCTGTGCTGCCTGCCACCGAACAAGCCTGGGCAACAGATTTCCGCGTAACACTGGTGGCCTTTTTCCCCTTTTGTTATTGTTTGAGGACGGCAGCTGGTTGTTGATAACGAGACGCTAAACGCAGCGGCGTGGGAGTTGCAAACCGTTCCCGTCCCTCAACTCGGAACTCGAAACACCGACAAAATAGGATCGGTTCTGTTCGGTTGTTGTTATTTCACACGCCGTAGCCGTTCTTCGAAACATGATTAGAACTTCGCCAAAACTTCGGGGCTGCTACGATGCTAACGGCTGGCCTCCGTTAGCCGCACCGTACCCGGCTGCTCGGGTTCTTCTTTTGCTGGCTCAGGCGGCTCTTCCTCCCCGGCGGCTGTCTCCTCTTGGCGGCGATCACCGATCCGCAGTCCGCTCCCTCTGCCATGGCAAATCGCCCACTTTTAACTCGAATCGGGTTCCGTTCGCGTCCAAACGTGTCGCAGGTTAAACTGGGAGAGATGACGGCCCCCAAAAAACGACCCGTTGCTCGTCCATAAAAAAAAATGCACTGATTTTAATCAGCGGCAGGTGCGTTTCACTAAAAACACTACCTCCAACCAGCTCCGCTTTGCGGGTGAAAACTAGTGTCACTAGGAGAAACTTGACACTTCGTTCCGCAGCGGGACTCGCGTTTAAATTTAGCCCCGCCCCCTGGCCCTGTATTTCGCCTATAGGCGATCAGAGAGCGCACGTCTGTCCCGCAGTAAGCCAATAAAAACCCAGAGTGCCGCCCTCGTCACACTGTCCAGCCAATAAACACGCGCAGCAGTTTGGCAAGGCAAAGAGTCCAGAATCAGAATGTTTTATTGATAGAATTCTAGACAGGGCGTCCATCTGCCTCGACCGGCACACAATTCCATGTCATTTGTTGAAGATAAAAACACTTAAACACGTCTGAGACTGGATGAATTAAATTGTGTTACTGAAGAATGATAGGTTGTCTTCCGATGTCATTTTTTGTATAGTAATAATCACACAACATTATAGTCATAGGAATCACACTCAAGTTCACATTTACAAAATAAAATAGTAATAATAATAATAATAACAACTGTACATTTGGCAGCAGTCAGGATTACACTGAAAGGAGCTCATTGTTTTCATTATGTTTGAGAATGTTTATGCTTGATGAAGCCCATGAACGGGACAAGACTCTGAAGGGGTGAGAGGGAACCACAGTGGTGTTAGTGGAGCAGAACTTTCTTCTTCTCTTATTGCTGACAAATGAGCAGACTGGGTTTGAGTGGGTGGGGGTCTGTGTGTTGGGTCCCAGCCTGTGGCGGGTCCCAGCAGGTGAAGCATTGTGCTCAAACAGTGTTTAGTAATCCTTTTATAAAGTATTCTTAAGCATATTATTTATTATCTATAATATTTGGCCCAGATCTAAGGTGCAAGTTGTAAGATAGAAGCCAAAAGCCAAGGGGGCAGCATAGCACCAGAGTAACCTGAGAGGAGTCTGCTGTGGTCATCTTGGGCTGTGTCGTGATCTTTGGCTGTAGTTATGGCAACCAGAGAAGCTAGCACCTTGTGAAACTTGGCAAACTCACAGCTCTTGTCAATTTCAAGTTGATGTCTCTGCAAACACAACACGACGGCTGTTTCCTCACATCCCGTGGTTAATTTGTTGTCATTCATTTTTTTTTTTTGTTCAGCATTTAAGGTTTAAATGACAGCTATATGTATCTTACAATTTGCACCTGTACGTGTCATTTTACAGTTACTGGGTCAGTGTAAACACAAGAACTAGAATTATCTCTCACATAGAAAAAGTCTAAATAATTCCAAATGTGTATGAAACATTGGCAGTGGGTTCGCGTCAATTTTAAAACATTTAAAACAGAGGCGGTTAATCAGATTACTCTCATACCATTGAGCAGCATTCATGAATTCTTTAACCCTATTGAAAATCCAACATGGCTAAGAAAATCGGTCTCTAAACTGTTTTTGATCTATTTTCTGCTCTGGAATGAAATGTATTCACAGTCAAAATCCAAGAACTCTAAAATCTTTAATATTGTGCTGATTCTCACACCGGCAGTTTCTGTTATGTTAAGATCTCAGGTTGGTTGACAGTAATCTGATTACACACCAGCTCCATTAGCAAATCCAGAGCAAGGTTACACTCAGTTTCATTTTCTGGAACAAATTTCTGCTGCACTGCTCTGTTTCACACTGCTGGGATTATAATATTGTTATATTTTTTTTTTACATCACTATTAGACATACAGTTTAAAACAACACATTATTGTGCAGTGGGCTCACATGCTTCCATAACAGACCTAATCTGCTCCAACTGTCTGAACAGGTTCTACCAGAGTCACTCTGGTTTCTGTTAGTCTACAGAGGAGCAGATCCAGACCACTAAGTACAGCGAATTGAACAAGGTCAGGGGTTAACTGGGCCCGATCCCTAATCATTACAATATTCAGCTCTCAGTGCTCCAGATCTGGTTTCCTCATAAGAGTCTGAACAGAATAAACCAGATTCAGATGTTCCGGATTAGATCAGGTCTGAATTACAAAGTGTCTGGAACTGGAGATATCGTTTCCAGTTAAACCCAGCTTGTGCTCTTCGTGGCAACTGTCGCGTCCGCTTACTCCGACACTTTGACCCGGAAAGTGACCCGGCCCATGAACTTGTCCCGCTCGTCATTGTTGCGCAAGTTTGAGCCCTCGACTTTACACTCCACGGTCTGCTCCACGTTAAAATCCTCCTTTGCCAGCAAGAGCTGCACTGCAACGACCGGCTGCACGTACTTGGCCTATAAACAGGTAGTGAGGTAGAGACGTAGATGCAGAGAGGTCAGATAGAACACAGAGGTGGACGGCATAACTAAATATATCACGACAATAAAATGTGATTGTGTAAGCGAAAGAAGGAACACTGCGTCAGTTATCACTTACATGAGCCTTCTTCCCATAGTAGGGGAAAAACATCTTGTCCAGACGAGCCTCCGTCGGGAAATACTGCATCTGTAACTGGGTGTCTCTCTAACGGAGAGACGGTGAGAATGAGCTATTTAAAGCATCTGTGCTCAAATACACACAGTCCCATGTTATGTAAAATTCTCACTCTACTACTTTTGTTTGTTCTACTTTTCACACACTGTGTAGTACACCCCAGCTCTTTAAATCAACCCTTTATGATGTCACAAAGGGTTCCAATACTTATCCCCAGTTATTGGAAACACCCCATGGTAGGTGTCAACTTCATCCCTCTAAGCGCGCCGCTTTGTCCCCTTTCAAATACGTGGATACGTCCAAAAATGTTTGCTTCAGTTTTAGCAGGAGGTGAAAACCAAGCGTTTAAGCTTTATTTTACATTTGTAATACAGAGGAACTTTAAACCTTTTAACATATCCGATTTACAAATGCTGTATTTTCATCCCTGTTTATAAACACAAGGTTACCGCATTATGCTTTTCATAACACCAAAATCCGTGCACCTGAACACGTCATCTAATCGGAGCACCCAGTTCTGCTTCCTGTAGCCACTTGCAGTATTAAAGCTAAAAATCTCCAAGGCTTTCCATCCTCGTGCGGCACGTGCACAGTTACACTAAAGAGGTGCGATCGCCGCATTAATCTGCGTTGCCGCATGTTACCTTGGCAGTACAGTTGATGTAGGGGTCTCCTTGTGGTTTCAGCCCGATCACCTGCAGACATACAGACAATAAGCCCCCAAGATAATGACACCAGATTATAGACATCACAATGCAAAACAGCCCAGCCTGGCTGTAACAGGAAAACTTAAAGAGCCCCACTGAGGCCAAGCTTGTTTGTTTATGAATGACTATGTGAACAGATTGAGTGTGTGTGTGTGTGTTTGCGTGCTTTGCTGACCCGATTCATCTTGAGGATGATGCACGGTTTCCCCTCGGCGTATCCGAAGCTGGTGTCGGGCAGACCGGAGCACTGACGCAGTGAGCTGCGTTTGAACTGGCAGACCTTCTTAACCGGCTCCTTGTCCTGGTCAGTGTATTCACCCACCATGCACAGCTCGTTGCTCTCCTGAAGACTGTCGTTGTAAGCTGCAGAGACATGGAGGCCGTTAGCCACGTGCGCCGGTCACTGATTCATTTCCTTCTATGTGCATTAATCTATTAGTTTTTGATTAGTCTTTTTTTAGTTATTAGTCTTTTCTAATTTTTTAGTCTATTATTTAATTTGGTCTATTTTGCAGTGTTTGATAAGAAAATATGTGACCCTCTAATGAATTCAGGATGATATGTGTCACACAGCAGTGATTTATTTCTTCTTGAGAAATTGGCAATTATTAAACTTCCAGGTGTTTCATCATTTATGCAAATATATATATTTTACACTCTGTTTTCGTGAACGCTAATGTATCTTCACAACCACCGAGACTGAACCCGACTTCTAAATGTCCATGAACTCATCGTGGCACTGCGGCAGTGCAGGTCGTGGTACTGAACTCACTCTGCATGAGCTCGTGCAGTTGTTTGATGTAATGGTTGTAGTCTGCCGGGTCACTGCGGTTGAAGGTTATTTCAGCTGCATGAGGGCTAATCACCAAACCTGCACAAAAAAGACAATAACCCAGAACCAGAATTTTAGAATGATTCACAATTCCATGATTCATTTTCATCCATTCCAGTGAGGATTTAGATGAAAAGCATGGATAAGCTTAAAGACAACTTCCTGTTTAGATCACAGCTGAACCCTGGCTGCAGCGAGATGCAGCAAGATTCAGATTTGAGCAAGACAACGTGGATCTGAGGAGGTCTCCAACTTAGCAGTCCTACGGCCTCACAAATCTTCAGTAATTTAATTAGTTACCATGACACTTGATTAGAACAATCTTCACCCTGGTTTGTCCTAGTACATTATCACAGCAAAAATAATTATTAAAACCAACAAAGTACTGAAATCAGTCTTTACCTCAGATGAACACAGACAAGCACGACTGTCAAGAACGGCAAACTACTTTTTAAAATGCTGACCTATTCATTGTATAAAAAAATCAAATCAAAACCTTTTTAATAGCAGGAATCTTTTTGCCCTTCAAAGAGAATACTGGAGACAGCAGAAGGACTATTTTTAGCCACACTATTTATACCACCCTTGTCCTTAATTACAGACGTTTTCCAGAGTGAGCATTATTTCTGCATCCTTATGATACACTTGTATGGACCATAAATATTTAACATAGGATGCTAATGTAAATATAGGGCTTTGTAATTACAGCTTCCAGAGCCTCAGCTGCGCTATCTCTGATGGGAAGATGGTAAAAAAGGGCACAATTCTGAGATTTATTGTGTATTCCCTGTGGTGCTCGCTCTGTTGTGTGACTACTGCAAGCAGTAGAGGGTTGTTATTCTTAGAGGGGCTTCAGAGGACTATTCATCTCGTTCCCATGTCCTGAAGAGGAAATAGTTGAGACATTGCTGGGAGGGGAAAAAAACATGTCAAGGGACAAAAGCAAATTTTATATGTTTAAACCGCAGTAAGATGGCTCCTCTCCAGAACGATAAACGTTATTCTCTGGTGGAAAAAAAAACAAACGTCACCGCATTTTAATGAGAATTTTCCTCCTCTTCATCCCCCGCCTCCTTCCACCAAAAACCCCATCCTGATATGTAACATTCTAAAAAAAATCCTCATCCATTTTCCATTAGCTAGCTTAGCTTCCACTGGCAAGTCAAACCCAGTTTGTACCTTCTTCACCTCCATGGCTGGATCATCTTCAATGATCTATAAGGATTTTTTTTGTTATGTTTTGTTTGTAATGTATTAATTAAAAACCTTTGAATCTACTGGAAACCTCAATTTTTTAGATCACGTTTTTCTCCGTAGTCAAATTTTCCAACACGCACCACTCACATTTGTTATGGTCTGAGCCGTGAGATTGTTTAATAATACATGCTGGGTTAAAAAAATATCCCTGCTTGTGATGACAGTTTTGTTTATGTCAGACCTGGGCGTTCTTCAATGGATTTCTTTTTATGACATTCAGGGATTCCCCTCTATCTATCTATCTATCTATCTATCTATCTATCTATCTATCTATCTATTGAGCATTTTATGGAAATAAAGGTGGCTTTGTAGAAGCTGAAGCTGGTGATTGTGTCGTGAAAACTGGGTTAGAAAATCCTTCATGTCGGTTTATTTTGTCAATGGCAATGACAGATGGTCATGACAGGTGACCATGAAAGATGTGAAGAGGAAGAGGAAGTTAAAGGTTAAACGTATGGTCCGGCGGTCAAGTCAAGTGCTCACCTGGGTTGGCCACCCGGTCCTGATAGCGGGGAACGTTTTCATCTAAGGTCTGCAACATCACCCACATGGTGAGGGTGAACATTCCCGCCAGGAACCCATAGAAGACGAGGTAGAAGAGCAGGATGAGACCTGAAGGGAGACAATTTAACATGGCTGCTTTAAAAACAAACAAAATAAAAAAAAAATCAGGAGACTCGACCACTGTGCAGCCCCACTGTCAACACCACAGTCACCAACAGTTACTGCACATCTGCATTCATGTCTACATAAAATCAAAGGTCCCATATTCTGTAAAAAGCATAACCAATGTTCTAACAATAGTCTGTTCTGGATTTCTGGGAGTAAGCCCTTTGTGATGTCACTAATAGCAGTGATACATCTCACGTGTTAGTGACCACACCCCGGGCAAAGTGTTGGTTCCCACATCTGAGACCTGCTTGTCGTTTGTCCTTATTCTGACAGATTTGGCAGGTCCAACAAAACATCAGGTTTTTGTGAGAACATAAAAACACAGGGTTTTTTTTGAAGGAAGCTGAAAACAGAGGGTTAAATAGGATGTTTTCAGGATTTATTATTTATTTATTTTTTACATAATTCTTCATGAAGGGTCGGATAATTAGTGAAATATATCTCATATTTTACTCATTTTCCACCCCTTCATGAAGAATTAAGTCCTGGGAGTTTTGATGGATTGGCTAAACTGGCAATTCTACAACTGAGTAGCTATGACATTTAGGGTGGTTGGTTGATAGGTTGGTAATTGTTGGATAAAGCTTCAATGATGCAAATTTGGTCATTCTGTTATGCTGCGTTGCACCTTTGCATAGCTCTGCAGGAAAAGGACATTTAACATGCAGTTGTGAGAAAGAATCTCTCGCTGTGCCTCCTCGTCGCAGTGCACACCTGGAAAACAGCAGCAGGCTGTCTGCAGCAAATGCTTCTGTTACACTTCTCTGAGATTGCAGCCTCATCGCAGGCGTCAACGGAAACTGTTACCGGGAATTTACAGTCATCAGAAGCATCGTGACACTGTTTCATAAATAATTAAATAGTTCATCATTTTCAAGTGTTTTTTGGGGATTCTATCAGAAAAAGATTCACCTGCAACTCCAGTCCATGTCTGAGTGTCACGGTTCTCCCTTTACACCCTTTTTGCCAGCTAACTGCTGG
Source organism: Thamnaconus septentrionalis (assembly GCA_009823395.1). Taxonomy (NCBI): domain Eukaryota; kingdom Metazoa; phylum Chordata; class Actinopteri; order Tetraodontiformes; family Monacanthidae; genus Thamnaconus; species Thamnaconus septentrionalis. Next base: position 5,768,244 of record CM020510.1, on the reverse strand, counting down.
ATTATGTAACTGGCTCAAATAAATATATATTTCACAGCCTTGTGTTATTATACTCTGGACAAAAAAGAGGACTAGAAACACACTAAGAGGGGCTGTGTTCCTGCTCAGAGTCAAACCATGGCGCTGCCCAAATGAAATATACTCTGCATTACTGGCAGGGCACACTTTGCATTCAAACCATTTCAGGCAACATAAAAAAAAAACCCTGGGGTCCTCTCATAAAAGAGGGCCTGGTTTTAGCGAAAAGCCCAGCCGTAATTCAGCCAGGTCGTTTTAAGATGCTGTACCATCGCTGTGACACTGGCCGGGTGGTGGAGTGTCCGGGTTTGATCCTCAGCCAGGTAACACCAACAACGCAGCCTCAAGGCGGCACCCTTCAGTGTCCAACCCCATGTCGATGCAAGAGGTTGTGTCAGGAAGGGCATCTGACTTTAACACGTGTGCATAATTAGAGATTCTAATCAATTCGCTAAGCTGACCCCTGAAGGGAACAGCCGGCTTGCTTCTGCTTTTTGTTTCAAGATGCCGCAGTGCATTATGCATACTTAAAGGAGCTTGGTGAAGGCTACATTCAGATTTTTCACCGTTCCTGTCATTTCATACCTATCCACTAGGTGTCTTATTCTCCTTCTGTCCCAAATTCTGAGGAACATCTATCAATGTCTCAAGTGTCTCCGTAGAACTGATTACCCAGTACAACAAAGTAAGAAGAACCTTTGAGACCAGCATCCCAGCTGGGAACCTAATCCAAATCTCTACCTACCATCTTAGTGAAACATCTGCTTTGTATGATTACAATTTAGGACCTCTTAGGACTGAATCAAGAACTATCGAAGCAGTGATCCTCATGTACCTGGAACCAGGACAATGTATGGGGTCTGGCCTTGGGAATATGTATGGGGACTCTCAAGGGACAGCACCAAAGGCCCTCGGCTGAGGAATTCACCAGAAGCCATGAAAAGCTAGAAGATGGACCTATAGGAGGAAGGAGATCCATCAAAGAGCTGGACCGCTGCTGCAGCCCCGATGAACCTCCTCCTCAGACTGCCTCACTGGGTCCTTCTGCATGCAGGCAGGTCTTTTCTCCTTCGACAGAAGAGCCGACCAACACGGCAGACAGACCGCACAGAACCAGGAAACTGCCCATTACATCTTATTGATGATCTGGCTCGGTGATTAATGCGGCCTGGTTTCAGTTGCTGTCAATGTAAAAACCAATATTCAACCAGATGGCCTAAACACAGCGCAGCCATATTTTCACATGTATTTATGGCAGCAATGGAAATCAATACGCTTTCAAATACGCACGCGCACAGGCGCGCGCGCACACACACACACACACACACACACACACACACACACACACACAAAGGCACCCCCCACTTCAGACCCGAATTACATCCCCCCCTAATTGTCCCTTCATGCTTTTCTTTCGCATTCGATTCGATCCTCAGACGGATCGGAACCGCATCTGTGAACCCCTGAACAGGCAGAACCGGAACCGTCGCTCTCCTCACCCCAGCTGGTGGCGGTCCGGCCCAGGAACTCCCCGGTTCTCGGGTTGTAGATAGCATTCCAGGAGGACTCCTTCTCCTCCTTCTTCTCCTCCGCCTTCTTCCCTTCCCTCTTCTCCTCCTTCTTCTCCTCCTTCTTCTCCTCTATCGTCTCCTCGGTTTTCTCCTGCTTCTCCTCCACCTTTACCTCCTCTTTCACCTCCTCCTTCACCTCCTCCTTCGCCTCAGCTTTCGGCTCCTCTTTCGGCTCCTGGTTCGGCTCCTGATTTGGCTCCTGGTTCGGCTCCTGGTTCTGCTCCTGCGGGCTGGCTGACATGACGACGGCGATGCAGGTCGACCCAGACTAATAATTAGACCCGGGCTAATTAACACCAAACGCGGGCAAGAGGCGGGTAGCACCGACCTATCCGTCAGTTGGAGGAGAGAGAGCGCTCGTTCGGCAGCCACCGCACAGACACACGCATACACACGCGCACGCACGCACTGCTGCAGAACGAGGCGCATGCGCAGTGCGGGCTGCCTCAGGCTGAGGGGTTGGGGGAGATGCTGGGACGCGCTCTGTATGCATCTATATGCTTAAAAAAATCTCTGTCAAACGTGTGAAATATTAAATGACGATGATAATAGTGTGTTATACTGAGATGAAAGACAATTTAGGTGTCTTGTCACAGTAAAAATTTCACATTTTGTGCATGGAAGACATTTCAGGTTCCATGTTGTTTGGCAAATGAAGCTCACACCTGATCTCAAGTCGTTTTTATACCAAACTGATTCTGAAATTATGTAACCACATGTGCCACTGATGGCACATCACATGACCACAGACGTGATATGTCATTGGACAAAAGCAGGACGGCATGATGATGACGTCACGCACATGTACACACACACACACACACACACACGCACACACACAGAGGCAATATGGAGGCAATTTGATAAGTGACACTTGATGGGAAGAGCCCCAGGAAGCCACAGCATTGGAATGACATCCTCTTAGTTTGGATGCGATGCGATTCGATCCCAGCCAAAACCAATCGGGATTCCGTCCAGTCGCTTGTGTCTCATCGTCACGCTGACGTTTTTTGACTGTGAGTGACTGCATCCGGGTGAAAGCCCTCGTGAGTCACTGGCCATATGTGACAGGGAGACATGTGAGCACTCAGGGGGATATGAGCCTACGAGACAAAGATGTAACATCTGGACGGCCCCCTGGTGGCTGGATGCAGTTTAGGTCAGATGCTTCCTCCCATTCACATTAGCACATGGGTCAAGGGTCAAAGTAAAATCAGATGTATTTAATTGTTTCATGTGAAATGTTGATTTCTCCACTCATTCCCCAGCTGATTGGCTTTGAATTTGCTTCTGACATCCTAAAAGGCGTCTCTAGTGTCATGGCTGACAGCTGCTGCTGCTGCTGCTGCTGCTGCTGCTGCTGATGTCGAGCGGAAGCACCTCCACCCTGCCTCGAACGGCTTACGCTCGCCTCGCAGCCTTGCTGTGAATCTGTGAAACCATGTCATCACTTGGACACCATGTGACCAACTGCCAGGTGTTGCCATCAGCACGCACACACAGTGGAGGAGGAGAACATGGCTTTGATCATTCTGTGCAAAATAAATAAAGAAATAAAGAAATAAAATGTGTGACCTCTCCTCCTCCTCCTCTCCTCTCCTCTCCCTCCACTCCCTCTCTCTCCTAGGTCTCTCTCTCTCTCTCTCTTTCTCGCTCAGCAGCAGGGGGAGGAGTCACCACAGGGTTAGGATGCTGTCAGGTTGCCGTGGTTTCACCCTCTCGTTTCTTGTGGCGACTCTTGTCAGGAATGTGCGTGTGTGTGTGTGTGTGTCGGGAGGGGGAGCACGTGAAGGGATGCGTACGAGCGTCTGTGTGTGTCTGAGGGAGAGAGAGAGCGAGTGTGTGTGTGCGTGTGTGTGTGTGTGTGTGTGTGTGTGTGTGCGTGCAAGTTGTGATTTGTGCAGCTGTAGGGAATATATATGACAGGACAGAGGGAAGGAGGAGAGGAAGGAGGTGTTGAAGGGTGGATGTGGATTAACGTCGGCGGCGGAGCGGACGAGTCATCGTTTACGGCGAGCCGCAGAGATCCGTGAGGAGGGCAGGGAGCTTCGCCGCTCCATCTTTGTTCTGCACGGCTAGGACTGAAGGAGGGAAGGAGGGAGGAGAGGAGAGAGGAGAGGAAAAGAAAGGAGAGGAGGCGAGGAGACAGCGAGGGCTGAGGACAAGAAGACAGCAGGGGAAGGAGACACTGAAGGAGGGATGGAAGGAGGGATAGAGGGAGTCTGAGTCCACGCCGATCCTCCGGTAAGCCTCTTCTCACCTTCTGCATTTCAGCCTCCTCGTGCCTGTTGGTTTCCACATGCTCCACGCTCCCCCTGCTTCCCTTCAGCCTTGCTGCCATCCACTCCACTCATCCACACCTCTCACTCTTCTTCTCTGTGAGACACATCATCATTCTGTTTCATTGTCGTTCTGGGACCGTTCCCAGCCAGCTGCCGCGACTCCTTCTTGATGTGTTTTGTTTCGAACATTTGACTCAGACATGCCAACGTTGCGTCCCCCAACGTGGCCGCCATCTTGGATTAAATGGGATTAAGAGAATTCCATTTTAGGTGAGATGAGGACTCTTACTTTGAAAGAGTCGTCCATATGTGTCGTAGAGACCGTCCAAACTTTTGGCCCCGAGGAGCAGTTCAGTCCTAAACACGTTTCAACGTTGCTTTGACTTGATCGATATTATTGATTAGCCACAAACACCTCAGTGTGTTTGTGTCTGTGGCTGGGGGGAAAACACATACAAAAAAGCCGCACAAGATCTCTCAAGTGGGGAGAGTCACTCAACTGGTTACAAAACACTGATTTGTAGGTCACCACCTAGATTTTACATGAGAATGAAGCACCTTGACTGACCATTCCTTCATCCATTCATTCATCCATTCATCCATCCATCCATCCATTTTCTATACCCGCTTCCTCAAGTATATAGGGTTGCAGGTTCATTCATTCATTCATTCATTCATTCATTCATCTTCTCATCATCCCATCATCTACACACTTTGGGAATGCTGGAGCCTATCCCAGTTCTCCTGTAGGATGAAGGCACGGTACACCCTCGTCAGGTTTGTCGTAAGGCCCATCTTGGCCGATTAGCACTGCAGAAAAGCAAATGCTGAGACAATGACAGTGCATCATTATGGAATCATATATACCAGTAGCTCTGTAGATCTTTTGTGAAAGACATCTATGTGTCATGTCGCAAAGATTTTGCAACTTAGTGTGCAACTAGCCTTTCCTGCCATGTAATACCAACCTCTACCTCTGGGGTCTTCTGACAGCGGCTTGCATGAATGTCTGTTACAAATCAAAATTCTATATTTAAATATATCTGACTTATTTAGGAGGGTGTTATATTTTACAATGTCTCAGTTTTGTTCAGTTTTAAAATACAGTTAAACAATATGTAAATCACATTAACCTTTTACTCTCATGGTGTTGCTTTAAGTTTGGTGGGGCAGTCATTTCCACTGGTAACTATGAATGAAAATTAGTATTTTTTTCCTTAATTGGAGATTTCATTCTGTCCCTCTGAGAGCTTCAGATACAGATTTTCATGCTCCAGCCTGTCCTGAAGTCATTATCCGCACCTTGAGTCCCCAGTGTGAAGGTGGCCTCTGCTCAGTTGAGGTGACAGGGCCATTAGCTCCACCGCTAATGAAGCTAAGACACATTACAACCAGTGCTGACCTCCGTACAGTTGCAGCATTAGTCTTCTGCTTTTGAGGATGATGCCACTCATTCCAACCCAAAATACCAGTTGAATACAACACAACACCCCCGTGTACTTATTTAACATCATTTTTGTTCCAACTTCTATCCTTCCATCCATTTTTCTGCTTTGTCCTCCACTCAGGGTCACCTGGAGGTACTGGAGTCTGTCCCTGTTTATAATTTTGTGAGTGACGTCCACCCTACCTGGACAAGTCACCAGTTCATTGCAACCCATTCTGCTCTCATGTACAGCCTTAAAAATGTTTTTAGTCCTAGGTGTGATCAGGTCTTGATCTACTAACATAAAATGTAGGTTGTGGAGCTCCAATCCAAGCCCTTTCCTTCTGCCACGATCAAATATTGAGATCACAGCTGCGCCAATATGGCCTCGCTCATGGCAGTGCAAATGGGCAGGGGGGTGGTGTGGGGAGTGAGGCGGGAGGGGGGTGTTGTTTGTAGGCAGAAGTCACACAGAAAAAAATAGACGTACCTCAAGTGAGGTCAGATGCCCTCTCCTGAACTTCCCTTGCAACACCGCTAGCCCCCCTTCCTCTTCCTTTGCTCCTCTTCCTCACCCGTGGACAGGAAGCATTACATCATGCTCCTGTGGGAGATGCTGCTGTTGCTAGGATACCACCAGCTGACTCCCCGTTCCATTTTTAGAAGGATGCTGAGAGACGTAGGAGTGGGGGAGGGGAGCAATACGAGAGATGGAGGGCATGAGAGAAAGGAGAGCAAGAGATGGAAAGAGAGAGAGTGAGAGAGAGAGAGAGAGAGAGAGAGAGAGAGAGATTTCTTTTAACTTTTGAATGTGCGTGTGTCATGGGGAAAAAATGCTTTTGCCGTAACCTTATCAACATTGCCACATGCTGGGAAAAAGCACACACCCGCACATACACACACACTCACAGGCAGTAAACCATCTTGAACGTGAAACCTGAATGTGAACCCTGAAATCGTCCAGATTACAGGAAGCATGTGAGCTGCCAGAAAACTCTGCGGATGCGGATCACTGCTCTAGCCCTGCTTCTCCTGCCCAGCACTTCCAGTACAAGATCAAGACACTCAATATCTTGTTGCTCATTTACTCATCCCCCCCTTAATATTTCATCCATTCATTATATAAACCCAGTAGGCAAATAAGTGAGATCATGATGAACCCAAATGTCTCTCCAGCCAAAGATTAGGTCTTTGCTGTGGTATAATCATCCACAAGAGGTCAGCACGTCTTTTCTTAATTGGGTGATTTTTACAAGGGCCTCTTCTTGCCTTTCAGTGTCAGTGCACCGTGGGTTCTTAAGAATGACCAGACAACTGCTGGTTGCTGTCCCTACGTTCATGTAGTATCATCACAGGAATGCTTTTTTTAGAGTTAGCAGTCAGCCGTACCAGAGTGGGCGCTCTTGTTAGACAGCATCGATAATTGATACCAGCATCACTGAACCGTCTGTTTAGATCTCTTTGGTAGATAATTTTTTGCTTGATCTCCCCAAAAGGGATTGAAAAATTACTCTCAAAATGTTGTTAGTTTGTGCGAATGTGTTACTGTCGGCACTGTTTAGTCGTGACTGTAGTTTGGAACATTCAAACTCCACTCAGAACAGCCAGATTCAAGACTGCAGCTAACATTGCTAGACATCTTCTCATTCAGCTTTCCTCATTGGCTAATGTAAGACTTCCCTTGCGGGTAAATTAAATCAGGAGTATCGAATGTTGGATATTCGAGACATGTATGGGTATTGGCAGCACACACTTGAGGGCCATTTGGAGAAGCAGCAAGCCGACTGTCAGGCTCCATCCACACGCCCTTCATTGCAGGATGCCAATCATCGCTCCGTATCAGCCTTAGCGTCAAGTGTCTAGTGTGTGGCAAAGCAACTGGCAACCGGCCAACTGAAGTGACAAATCTCAGCAAAGCCATTGAGGTAGCCTTGTTTGAGTACAGCTGGGTGCTGTATCCTGGACATGGCTCCAAACTGGGACCACCAGCCTCAGCCACTTAAGACTAGCCTAGTAAAAATGATGGGGGTGACTTACTGCAGTATTTGATTAAGCCATCAGCCGTGACTGAAAATGTGAGGAACAGTCAAAGGCACCCTTCACAAAGCGCGAACTGTTAAACTAATTAAGTGGATTAGCACAGCAGGCAGATTCCCTACTCAAGTGGGACCAGTGCAGTGTGGAATGACACATCCCACCCTCTGGTGCCTCTCTCAGGTCTGTGGGGAGCCATGACGTCCCAGGAGGAGACATCCTCCTTCAGGAGGTTTTTCCAGTACGTGGAGGACAGCGGCCTCCGGACGTACGACGGCCTGGTGATCCAGAACGCCTCGGACATCGCCAGGGAGAACGACCGTATTCGCAACCAGACCAACTGGACGTATATGCAGGAAAAACACCAGAAGAAGAGGCGGCAGGAAGAAGCCATCAAGAGGTAGACATTCAATCTTCTAACTTGTCTAACAAGGAGCAAAGCACCTGTGACATTGACAGGCGGCAATCCTGCATCAGCTTTAATTACATTTATTGGCTGTCTGTTTGTTTATTTTCCCCTGGGGGTATTCAGTTGTAAGGTGTCTTATCTGTTTGCTGGCAATAGGCGGGGAGCACAGCTATGTTTACACGATGAAATGAAATGATTCCCACTGTGGCCACAGGATTTTTCATTTAAAAGACGATTGCATTACATAGATACAGAGCATGTAAGTGGATGAAAAAAAACAGTCACAGCAGGGTAGCCAGAGGGAAGTGACACAAACAATGTTGTAATGCGGAGGTCAAGACGAGAGTTGCACACCATTAGATTAACAGTTATGTCAATATTGTGACCTTCAGCAATGCTGAGAAGCTATTGTTAAGCCTGAGCACAAAGCCTTTGTTTCAGAACCACAATACAATAGGAGGAGGTTGCTGGTCCCGTTTTATAATCACCTTTAGCTGTAAACGAAAAACTGAAGGCAAGATAAAAACATCTAAGTCACCCTTTGAAGACCCCAAATCCTGAACAACCAAATTTGTGTTGGAATGTTTGATCCAACAAGAGTAAATAGGGTTGAAGTAGAAATGATATTATTTTGATATTTGACCCTTATGTCAATAACACCACCCTTGGATCTGTACACCAGTACCAAGCCTTCTTTCTTTGTGTTCCTCTATTTTAGGATCGGTGAAGATGTTGCCATGGCGACCGACGGGGCATACTCCGGCAAGCACTTCAGGATGGGTTTCATGACCATGCCAGCACCACAGGACCGCCTCCCACCGCCAAGCCAAGGCTTCACTGTCCGATCCCAGTCCCTCCACTCGGTGGGCGGAGGGGAGGATGAGTCCAACCCCAACCGGAAACAACCCCCACCGAAACCCAAGAGGGATCCCAACACCAAGCTGAGCAGCAGCTCTGAGACAGTAGACGGAGGCTGCGGGATCAGCAAGAGAGATGCCCAGGAGACCAAAGAGATGCTGGAGCAGGCTGAAGGTCAGAAGCACACATTCATTTTTAAGTGGCGTAATAGTCTTGGGTCATCTTATGTATCGGACATGCTTTTATCATGTCAACCCTCGTGGATCCTGAGGTCCTCTGGCACCGGCCTTTTAATCATTCCAGGCGTTCGGACCAAAACCCATCATGCATTCAGCCACTATGGTCCGAGGCTTTGGAACAGCCTGCCAAAGGGCATCAGGACTGCAGAAACCTGTCAGTTGATAGTACTTTTAAGGTCTGTTTTGTAACTCTGCAGCCCAAGGTCATCTCTACGGCGACGACATCAAGAGAATGCCACCACCCAAACCCAAAAGGAACCCAAACACTCAGCTCAGCACCTCTTTTGACGAATCCTACATCCGCAACCACGGTGGCAAGAAGTCTTCCTTGCGATGGGACAAGTCTTCATCCCGGAGCCAGAGTCCCGCCTCGCGAGACACCGATGATGAGGAGCCCGTCTACATCGAGATGGTGGGGAACATCCTGAGGGAGCTGAAGGGTCAACAGGCTGCTGACGATGAGCAGAACGAGTCGGTGTACGAGGAGATGAAGTACCCGATGCTGGAGGACTTCCTGCAGGACAGCCACTCAGCCCTTATGGATCCAGAGGCCTGGGCAGCTCGCGGCTCCCTCTGCGACATCCCGCCTCCCTTCCCCAACCTGCTGACGCACCGCCCGCCACTGCTCGTCTTCCCCCCAGCACCAGCTCAGTGCTCTCCCAACTCGGACGAGTCGCCTCTAACCCCCTTAGAAGTCACCCGTCTGCCTATGATGGACAATGCCGCCTACAGCAAGTCGGGCGGGAGTGAACATCCGCAGAGCTCCGGCCACCATCGCAAAGACCGAGACCGAGACCGAGACCGGGACCGGGACCGAGACCGAGACCGGGACAGAGACCGAGAACGAGACCGGGACCGAGACCGGGACCGAGACCGGGACCACGAGCGAGACCTCTCCACCACGCATACCATCACCTCCTCCGGTCGCTCCTCGGCTCCACCCCTTCCCTCAAATTACTATAAGTCCTCTGGCTCCTCCCACAGCGGTCACGGCTACCCCCGCAGCCAATCGGCATGCCCCTCTCCGGTCAGCATGGGGCGCTCTCTCACCCCACTGAGCCTGAAGAGGCCGCCACCGTATGACGTCCTGATGGCGGGAGGAAGCATGCCGCGCTCTTCGTCCTCCTCATCCTCGTCCTCACACCGGGCCAGCGAGGGCGGGGCCAAGCTCAGTAACTCCTCCTCCACCCATGGCTCAATGCAGAACGTATCCATGAGGTCTCAGACCCCGACGAGCCCCTTGGAGGAGCTCAACAACCTCCATCACCTAATGAAGAAAGGAAGTGGCGGCAGGAAGAGTAGAGAAAGTGAAGGTACAGTATTGGAACAGTACTATATCGGTGCTACACCTCAGCCACACTACCATAGTGGATCTCACATATAACCTGGCATGTCGATGGAACTTTACCTGTGTCCGTTGTATTTATCTCACATGTCCATCGTGTTTAGAACCCAGGCAAAGTGTTTGAGAAATGTAAGCACTGTAGCAGAGCTGGTTGTAACAACGCAAGGTGCAGTAGGAACGCAGGGAGTCACCCTGAAGAATAATGGAGTTAAACGCTAAACCAAACCAGATTAGAGCTAAAGCTAAAACTAGTCAGGTAGAGGAAAAAAACTGTCAGTGCTGATTTTTTTTTATTATCTTATTTTAATATGAGAATACCATCGAAGATGGCAAGATGGACAAAGAAGATTCAGTTTTAAATATGTGCACTTGCTGTCCACAATGCATTAGTGTTACACAGCTAGTGCCAAGGTTATCTGTGCGAAAAGGCAAAGGAAAAATCAAGGACATTTTGTGTCATTTCTTTGTAGCTGGAAGAAACTGCAAGGCAGCAGCCATTTTTCTTTGTTCTGAAGCCCTAATCCGTGTGACAGGACATAGTGTGGAAAACAAAAAGTCCTCTGAGCCAGAGGTGGAAGGTGCACGTTGTTAGGCATTCACTGTAGACATTCATTCGCCCCCTTTCCAGAGCAAAAACCACTGCACAGATATTCTGACGAAAGCCACAGGAGGCGTCTTGTAGGCGGAGGGAGCGACTGCGGCTGAATGATGTTGTTTCCCTACTATTGAAATCCGTCACTCGTGTCATTTTCCGATCTGTCACCCCTGACGGTGTGACTCCCATATGAAAAGTAATTCCATCGATTCTGCTCAGACAGAGCAGAGACAGAACGTCTGCAGGAGGATTATCATCAGTTCATTTTTGTCTGCATGGAGACGGTGTTGCCATGGCAACCGCAGATATTTTATTAAATAAATGCAGAGAGTGTCCACAGAGACATCTGCTGGTCATGGTGTGGTGCGGCGGCCGGAACGCTGAAACTGAGGGTCGGAGCAAAGGTTAAACGTCAGATTTTGACGGCTCCACTTGCTTTCAAAGGCAGTTGAAAAAAATTCCCTCGGAAATGGATGAATATTTTTTGTGATTTTACCAGGCTCAGCACGTCATATTACCTGGATGTTGCTTCCCCATTTCTTTGATATCTCAATTCTTTTTGCTCTGCGCTTTTCAGTCTTACCAGTTTGATTTAAAAGGCTTTCTGTCCCTTTGAAATAGTGCATTGGCAGCCAGTTTGGAAGCTGTGCGTTATGTTTCACCGACATGTTATCTTCTCTCCGTCTCCGTTCTTCCTCCGCCTCCTCTTCCTCCTCCTCCTCTTCCTCCTCCTCCTCCCGTTGTCTCCTTCTCGTCATCCCTCCATTGTAGAGTCAAGGTCCATGCCCCGACATGACAGCAAAGACAGAGATGGACAGTCGAGCCCAGTCAGCAGGATCAGCAGGTCCTCTAACAGCCCCACCATGATGCTGTCAGGAGGAGGTGAGAGGAGACAAGATAAACACAGCAGAGGCATAGAGCTTATCTTGCCTTCGCAATAACATTCTTATTTAAACCTTTATAGAAATGAATCAGTCATAAAATGTTTATGTCAAATGAGATTCAATAAGCATGATTGTGTTTGTTGTAAGTCAATCTTGTCATCCAGGCGCTGCCTAATTCTATTCAGACTTCAGAAGCATGAACACAGTCTTAAGCCTTTATGTCTCCAGAGCTTAATTTTTGAGTGGATTTGCAAATACATATATATCTATATATATATTCTGCAGACTCAAAGTCGGCGTGTAAACTCGGCCGCTCAGCCTCGACGTCAGGGGTTCCCTCACCGGGTGGGACGCCTCAGCGTCACCTCCACGAGTCACATCACCCCGTCCTCAGCCAGGTACCAAACATGTAAACCAGCATCCCGTGAATGTCCGTCTGTCCTCCGTCTGTTTCTCTGTAAACCGTCCGTGTTGTTAATTGGATGTCAGACAGTACTGTAATGTTAGCTTGTGAGAAAAAATAGGTCTCATTGTGCACAAGGTTGTGCTAAACTTTAAAACAGGAGAAGATGACTAAAAAACAAAAACAACTATGCCCCTAAATCCTATATCTGATCCAATCAGATGACTGTCATTTGAACATGTGAATAGCTGAATGTAAATATGTAACTGTATGAACTTGTAAACAAATTGTTCTCAAATTGTTCTCTTTGTTTAAAAGATGTTTTGTAACTTCAGTTTTGTGCATAAAATCTGCTGTTTGAATTTAATGAATTTTTAACTGTTAATGTAGCTTTGATACGAACTAACTGATACTAACATAACACTAACTCTAACCAACATTGAACTAACTTAAATACAATATTTCTAGTCTCACTAAAACCCCATTACTTATGAAATAATAACAATTTTAAATTACATTTTATATATTATTTTTAACAATCCCCTTTACTAACTCCGCTGTGCTTGTTCAAACCACATCCACTAATTTTTCCACACTAAAACCCTTTCATACCCTCAAACCAATATAATTCAATGAATTCATCTTTGAGTCAAATAGGACTATTTGAACGCTAAATTATGTTTACATATAAAGTCAATGTACTAAACATTAATGTCTTTAAAACAGAATGGAAAAGATCATCATACTGACAATCTGAAAGCAAAAAAAAATAAACCAGTCTGTCTGTCTTTTGTCTGTCTGTCTGTCCATCTGTGTCTGTCTGTTGATCCTGTGTGTGTCAGTTCCCCGACAACAGATCAAAAACAGATCTGTGTTCCTTCATGTGTCAAGTTTGACCCTGAGTGTTTGAGTCTGATGCTGCTTCCTGCCTCCCGAGTGAACGCGACAAGAACCCCGAGATCAAACCAAACACCTTCTCTGTGGGAGGTTACGGGATAAACTATTGAACTAAGTCACAAGCAGATAAAATGCGATGAGTCAAATGGGCCCGACTGACAAGACAGATTTTCAGTTACAAAATTTTTCAGACACTCTGACAGTGATGATTTGAGATCATCTAAAAACTCAGGCTAAATATACATCTTGTCCAAATGTTATATAGTCTGCAGCGTGCTCAGGTTTGATTATGGGATGAGCAAAAAAGGTCTGGATGAAAAGTAATACAAGTAGTGTGAGTAATACAAAGTAGTCCAAAAATATTGTATACATCTTGCAAAACCTCACAAAAAGGTGGCGGGATGGAAAAATGCCAGTGAGATATTGAGCACCCATTAAAAGAGAAAAAATTAAGTTCTAAAATGACCCAAAATAGAAAGAGATGGAGATAGAGAGAGAGAGAGAGAAAGAGAGAGAGAGAGAGAGAGAGAGAGAGAGAGAGAGAGAGAGAGAGAGAGTGAGAGATTCAACACCATGCAAAAGATATGCAAAACTGACAAGGGTGCAAAACACCAGAAAAATAAGTAATGCTGTTCCAGAGAAATGTAGCACACCTCCAAAGGTGACATGCACCATCAGAATGTGACCATCACCAAAACTGACGCCAACGAAATGCATCGCCGCCATTGACCAGCTGCAGGACAGCGGCACTGGGGGGCGGCGACGACCTCGCAGGCGCTGACCTTTGCACTGCTGTTTCCAGATGCCGTGGCTCTGCGGAGACGCCACCATGATGGAGATGATCGAGAAGAAACGCATCTTGTGCCGAGAGATCAAAGCTCGCCAGCGGCCCGAGAAGAACCTGTACAAGCAGGACAGTATGCCCATCCTGCCCAGCTGGAAGAGGAAGCAGCCGCCGCCATACTCTGCCCCGCCCACCGCCAGCGGACAGACCACCACGGTGTTCTGGGACACGGCCATCTGAGGGGCACTAAAGCACAGGCGGAACTGACGGCTGGGCGGAGCATTGATGCAACCGTCAGGCCACGCTCACCACACTGACACCTCTTTTAGTTATGATTATTAAAGTGTTTAGTTTTGTTTTGTTTTTTTTTTAGTTTGATTGGCTGTGAGTCCGCCGCAGGACACGAGTAGACCGGTGAAACATTTTGTTTTCTACTTTTCTTCTTATTTTCCTGTGTCGATTTTTACGTGACGTGAAAAGCACTACGTTTTGAGCCAACGGCAACAGCCAACACACACACGCACATGTGCGCGCACAAGCCCTAAGGCAGGTGATTTTATGCCTGCCAATCAGAGTGCAGGGAGGTGTGGCCATACAGGTGTAGCAGAGGTTTCTGTCATGTTTCTACTTGTTATTTTTCACCGGAAAAGATCTGGAAGTTTTTTTTGTTTTCTTTTGTTTTTTAAATGAGTCTGACACTCGTGTAGCAGAACGCTGTAAAAAAAAGAATAAGATGATTTATAGAACTCTTCTGTGTCAAAACAAACGACCTGAATGTGTCGCTCAACATGTTTTTATATTTCAAAAGAATCTGTGATGCTTGTTTGTGCGTGCAAGACAAAGTCAGTAAGTGATGATGTTTTTATATTTAAGAAAAAAAAGTTTATTATGATGACAAAAGCACTATTTTAAGATGAGAATATTTTGGCATGTCGTTGGTTCGTTTGCTGTGATCTGCTGTCCCAGAAACTTAGACTGAAGACTTGCAGGAAAAATCAGATTTTTTTTTTTCATGTTTTGTTTCCAAGTTTTAGGTCAGTAAAAACAGCTGTTTTCATCCATGGCTGTCTTTAGCATTGTTACAAGGTGACAACACATTACACATTGTAAAAGACAATGTCAGATCCCTCTTATCAGTAGACGATTCAGCATCCACTGACACAAGTGACTTGGATTGTGAGAAATCTGACTTCCGAGTTATAATGGAACATAATGTGCAAAACCAGCTTGCCCAAGCTGGTTGTTGTTTGAGCAACCAAAGATCACATAGCTGCAGGTAACTAGAATATGTTGTATAGCGACAGCAGTTTGTGGTTACTCGAATGATGTGCTGCCCCTTATAGGTTTTAGTTTTTTTTTTAAACAAATATCACCTTTAAAGCAACCAATTCTCAAGTTCCTGTAGGTCAAAAACTGTGACAAAGATTTAACAGTCTGAGTTTCTGGGATCAATGAAGAAAAGGCTTGATAAATATTGATTTAATGGTGAATGGTATCAAGCTGACTCATTAGCATGATGTCAAGTCTACAGTGGTGTGACTGATGCAAAGCATTTTGGGATGTTGGAGTGAAACGTTTGTGATCTATGTCACTCAGCCACAGGGAGGTTTTAATGTTTGAATATGCACACACACAGTTTTACGTTTGCGGTCTCATTAAATGAGATAAGCTGTGATTTTAAACTAAGTGCACTTCTTCAGTTCCGCAACATTCCCACAAACAGGAAGAACACAGCAGTTTCGCTTTGGTGACATAAGATGTTTCTGGTTGGAAGTGTCATTAAGACTGTGGCTGTCGTGATATCTGATTAAGTCTTCACCACAAGTTGGAGAAAAAATATTATCAGTTACTTTATATTTTACTAACATATATCATACAACCAAAAAAAGTACAATAATGTAATTATTAAATGAATTACCTTATTTATTTGAAAATTACTTTTTATCCAATGTTTTGACTTTTGGAAAATTACACTAAAAACTACAGAATCACCAAAATGTTTAATGTTTACAAGAGAATTATGATTATTTAATCAATATAGTTAAATCTATATATTATATTAGAACATCGGTGCTCGACAGCCTTCATTAAGAACACAGTGATTTCGATGCGTCTCGGATCTTACTGTTTGTGTGAATTTATTGTCTCATAATCTTCACATCTAAGCTGAAGATTTTACACTTTAAGTGCAAATACCATACAGATCCTTTATTTGTTTTTTATTAACCTTTCTGCTTCCATCTTCCTTCTTCACTCTCTACGTTTGATGAAATTCTGCAGTTGAAAGCAAAAAGGAAAAAAAAAACGTCATTTTGAAGAGGCAGTGATGAAATAAATTCACCTCAAAAATAATGATAAGGATAAAAAAAAAATTGTACTGTCAGCACATTTACATTTATTCAAGATTATATTCCAAATGTGGAAAATATTCATAGACAGAATTCTGTGAACAGAAGCTTCGGAGCCTCTTTTCCCAAAAGCATCTAAGACAATCCTTAGAAATAGAAAGGCACAACATAGGGGGGGATGCAGATGCACTTGGAAAAAGAAGAATTGCAAAAAAAAAAAATATATATATATAATGATAATAATTCCAGGCTGAAAAAAACATATTGCTTTTTGTAATTTTGAATTTGCACTTTTTGTCATGACACTGGTGTTCTATGTTCAGTGATGTCAAATGAGTGATTATGTTAAAACTAGACAAGAAAGAAAATAAAATTGAAGTACACACAATTTCATTTAACATTTGAGTCGCTCTTGTCATAGTCTTGGAAGTCAATCCAGGAGAAAATGAAAATAAATTGAAAATGCGCTTGACGAAAACGTTCACAACTCATAGCTTCCGGGCTAGATCAGTGTGACACCGGATGTAAAATAGTGTCGTGAGACGCCATATTGGAAGCAAAAAACAGCAGAGAATCATCTCAACTATTTGTCTTTCCAAACTTTGCCCCACATTTTACTGATTTCTCTGAGCTGCGAGGGGACGATAAGTTTTTATGTCCCATCATATCTCATCGTTTCGTCCCAGTGGAGCTTCCGTTCAGCCTGCGGGGCAGTGATGGAGCCGAGCGAAACAGCGGCGACACAAACTTTTCGCTCCCAGGCGGAGGTGATCATGGAGCTGGCGGTGGAGTCCGCTGTCTCGGTGCTCCAGCAAAGACTCGGCCAGGAGGAGACGGACAGCGAGAAGAGGCTGGTAGGAAACAAATGGCTGGTTCACACATACACACGTGTAGTTGAGCAGCAAGAGTTTAAGAATACGGGGTTTGAGACCTCAAGAGGAAAATCCCATCGTCACTTCCGTTTTTGCCCGAGGCCGTTGACGCGAGAAACACGAATGTCTGTTTACTTGTTTAAAAAAACAAAATAAAGTGGGAAGTTTCTTTATCCAGAAGATGAAATTATTGCATCTTAGAGAAAGTTAAATGAACATCTTCAAGTTAATAGTTAGCAAAGGGGAAATAAAAACAATAGGGCCACAATCTTTTTGTCTTGTTTACTAAAGTTTTGACGTTTTGAAATCAGTGGGGTCATATGAGGAGGCTCAAATTTACTGTGAACATACCAGTTTAGAATGATTTAAGATGGTGTCTTTTTATGTGTTGTCAAGTAGAGGTTTTAAGGTCAGTATTGTCCTGCTTAACAAGACCATTTTGCATTGTGTATTGTCACTGAATGAAATGTTGAGGCTACAAAAAACAAATATTGTGATTGGAATGAAATATAAATGCAACGCTGAAGATGGACTGAATCCCACTTTTAAGTTATCAACAGCTGCTTTGTTTCTTTAACTGATTTGATGCTGTGTCTCCTCTTCAGGCCCAGCTGTCAGCCGTCCTGGGCGTGATGTCCAGGGAGGCGGTCCGGCAGATCTCAAGAGTGTTCAGAGAGCTGTACCTCCACGTGGTGGCAGAGAACCGAGCTCTGAGGGAGAAAGTGGGGAACTTGGAGGCTAAGCTAAGGACAATGGTTAATACAGAGGTTGACGCAAGCAAGAAGACGGCCATACAGAGTGTTTTAAAGATCAGACCATCAGGTCAGTGTAATGCTGACACGCGTTGGAGAGACCCAACACTTTGATGGGCGAGAATAATGTGTAATTTTTTACAATTTCAGGACTTTTTAAGGTTTAAAGCAGTGTCATGAACATTAAAACCAGGTTGACAGCATTAATCGTGCTGGCAGAAGATCAGACTGCAGCATAAACTGCCCTGTTGTTTCTGCAGATGGCAGCAGCCGCTCACAGGACAACAACCAACCACCTGAAAGCCCTCCTGGCCTCGCCATGGCCATCCTCAACGCCACCCAGTCCATACCCAGCACCAGCATCACTCCTCCCGTGGTCATCATCCGCAAACCTTTTCCTGGACCGGCACCAATCGTAGCTCAGAGTGGCGCCGCCCCACAAACACAACTGGACACGTCGCAGATGAGCAGCGCCGCAGACGACTATACTGCTCCATCGGCTGAGCTGGTGTCAGGGGCAAACCACGTCTCCATAGAGTCTGATTCATCATCATCGGCCTATACTAGCATGATATCACTTCCTGTGGCTAATGATCAGAACAGCAACGAAGAAGCATACGTGCCTGCTGAAGTAGAGGCTGTTGTAAGTCCCTTTTTTACTTGATTCTTGATTTTCTGAGCAGAGATGGGAAATCTCCACTTACAGCATCATCCAGTTTGAGAAGAAGCTGCAGTTTATCTTTATTTCAGTGTTGTTGGCACGTACTGACTAGAGCTTGTCTGTTGCTCAGCACTGTTTCATTAAATGTGTTGTGAGTTAAGCATTGTGTTCTCGCTGACATGATGACATGTTTTCCAGGAAGTGGAAGTGAAGTTCGAGGGCCCTCCAACAGACCCTGACAGCCGAGGTGAGGGCTTTACGAGTTCACGGAATGTTGTCGAAAAATCATCTCTTTTTGTTCGCTTGAACCCACTGTCTGTGCTCCACACAGCTCAGAGAGAAGAAGAGCTGAAGGAGCAGGAGCGGAAACGGAGGAGGGAGCTGTACAAAGAGAAGAGGTTCTTCTGCGAGCTCTGCAACAAAGGTTTCCACCAGAAACACCAGCTGAAGAACCACGTCTCCTCTCACGTCAAGCCTTTCCCTTGCACTTCCTGCGACAAGGGCTTCTATAAGGCCAAGACACTGCAGAAGCACCTGCTCTCCCACAAGCTGAGGGAGGCTCAGGAGAAAGACCCCGAGAAGCTGCTGAGCTGCGACCAGTGCAACAGGAAGTTCAGGCTGCTGCGCCAGCTCCGCGTCCACCAGGCATCCCACCGGCTGGAGAAGGCGCCGCTGAAGTGCAACGTCTGCGACCGCACATTTACCTCCACCAGCTCGCTGAGGTACCACAAGGTGTCGCACTCCCAGGTGAAGCCCTTCATGTGCGACATCTGCGGGAAAGGTTTCATCAGGAAGCGGGGCCTCCGCGAGCACCAGACCATCCACACGGGCGCTCGGCCGTACCCGTGCCCGACCTGCGGCAAGCGCTTCTCCACCGCCAGCAACCTGCGTGTCCACAAGAGGTCGCACTCTGAGGAGCGGCCATACAAGTGCTGCGAGTGCGACAAGGCCTTCAAGAGCAAGATGGGGCTCCTGCAGCACCGGGTGGTCCACTCTGGGCTGAAGCCCTTCATGTGTCAGACGTGCGGGCTGGGCTTCGGCCTCAAGTACAACTTCCAAAGGCACATGCTGCTCCACAATGGAGAGAAGCCCTTCAGGTACTGAGACATATTTATTTTAATTTAATTTAAAAGTTTATTTAAAAGGGACAAGCATTTTAATGAACATTAGTTATTTTAACTAAGTATTTTTGTAAATATGCAAGAGTTAGCAGAGCTGCTAATTTGCATCTTCTGTCCGTCTGTAGGTCATACACACAGAGTACCAGTAATTAAAAACAAACTAGTTACAAGAAAACAATTAATTAATGCATACTTTCATACATGATAGTAGACTGCAAGGTTAGCAATAGTGCTATTGAAAGTGCGTCAATAGAATAAAGTACTTTAGTTGGAAGAAAGTGCCTCTAATGAGCAGTCTGGGGGAAATGGTCCACTCCTGCCACATGGGGCAAACCAAGACACTCAGTCCTATAAATAGCTTACTGCAGGTGTTACATTTGGATCCCATGTGCAAACAATATGGCAAGATAACAGTACAGCATTAACAAATAAACCTACAAATGGTCACAAAAGACATATAAAATCACACCTCATACATACATACGTATATGTATCCGAGCACTGTGGAACCACAGATCCACACATTCTTTGGGATGTGACAGTGGTGATAAGACATATGAGACACATCCATTCACCCCTGAATGTCGTCGGCTACGGTGAGGTCCTCTGATGCTCTCAACGTTCCCATCTTGCCTCAGGTGCGACAAATGTGGCGAAGGCTTCTCGGGAACGTGGGCCCTGAAGACCCACATGCTGGTGCACGGCGCGGAGAAGAGGTTCATGTGCGACCTGTGCGGCAAGACCTTCTTCTACAACTGCCAGCTGCAGAAGCACCAGCAGCTGGTGCACAGCGGCAAGGAGAAGCAGGGCGACGCGCTGCAGATGCGGCGGAACCTCAGCCGGATCAAACCCTTCAGCTGCAAGGTGTGCCTGAAGAACTTCAGCAGCAGCAGCACGCTCAAGACGCACGAGAAGAGCCATGCGGAGAACAAGGAGTTCTCCTGCGGCACCTGCGGGAAGTCCTTCCACCTGCGCCACCTGTACCTGTACCACCTGAAGCAGCACAGCGGCGAGCGGCCGCACGTCTGCGCCGTCTGCCACAAGGGCTTCATGCTCTCGTCGCAGCTGAAACGCCACAAGCTGCTGCACACCAACGTCAAGCCGTACAAGTGCGACCAGTGCCAGAAGGAGTTCAGGACGAGGCAGAACTACCAGCGCCACCTGCTGGTCCACACCGGAGAGAAACCCTACGAATGCACCGTGTGCAGCAGGCGCTTCAGGCAGTCCAACCAGCTCAAGGCCCACATGCAGATCCACACTGGGGTGAAACTGTACAGGTGCCAGAGCTGCAGCCGCGGCTTCTCCGAGTCCCGGCAGCTCAAGAAGCACCGCTGTGGCGAGGACACCGCGGCCGGTGAGTCCAGCAGCAAGCGCAGGAAACAAAAGAGTGACTTCCCATGGACTGAAGGTTTCACCAACCCCTGAAAGAGGCCGGCAGATGCTTGGATGAACTTTTGCACTGAGACAATCGATGAAAAGAATCTGCCAGCGTGTCAAACTGTTTCCAGTATATTTTTTTTCACACCTACCGAAAGGTGGAGGACAACAGTATATAACAACAAATATACAACTGTTTGTATAGCATCTTTCATTACATGAAAAGTAGCTCAGAGTGCTTTGCAGAGTGTGACAGGAAAATGTATAAATGGTTAACCAAGCAGAAATGAAAAGTAAAAAACATTTAACAATAAAAACATTTAAAACTTCACTATAAGAACGAAACACTTTTAAGACAAGTGAATAACAGCACTGAAATATAAAAACAAGAGTGAATAAGTGGGTCTTCAGCTGTGCTTTATGTTATCCACAGACGCTACATGTTGTTTAAAGTAAACTGTTGCCTATGGACATAATGGCGCGGATAATCATTAAGATTATCCTTCAGCCACCAATAGTGGCGCACTCGAGGTAGAAGTGACAAAATTTGCAGCGACCAATCAAATAACTGAGCGAGGTCGAGGCGTAAGAATCTCGCTACCGGAATCGGAACAGGCATTGGCAGAAGTAGGAGGAGCCAGGCGGCAGGGCGCATGCGCACATCGCAACCACAGTAGACTCCGCGGGCTCTGTACTGTATCACTGCGCTCACTTGTGTTGCGTGTGTTGTTTTTCATGCCACGGGCCTGTCTCCGGTGACAATGTTGACGCTTATGAAGCTCGACGGCGTGTCAGCGCTTAGCTGACTGCTGACATGTTTCCCCAAATGTAGCCGAAGTTCCAGAATGCTAAAAAGAAGTGGTTAGTTAGCGCCGCGCCGCGCTAGTGACTCTTGGCCCACAGTGATTTGGCCCAACTGGAAGCTAACTTACAGGTTGCCTTCGATTTGTCAACTCAAACACTCAAAAAAGGTTAGTTAACACTACCGTCACTAACATGCTGCTACCTTTAGCCTTTAGCCCTGTTTTGTGTTGTTTGTTTTTTTCCTCGACGTCCTTGCGGTGATTTGGCTGACTGCTGAATCGCTAAACATAACATCAGCAACTAGCAGAAGTTTGTAGCTGCTTAGCATCAGCTTGGACCTGATTGCAGCTCCTCACTCCAGCACAATATCCTTCCACCAAAACGGATAGTGAAATATTAATGTTTAAAAAGTGAGATAAAACCTCACTTATTTACAATCCAACTAACGAATGTAGGATTGTTTCCTGCACCGAATAGTGGCGACTCTAGTGTTGCCAACTTTCATTTAAAAAAATAAATAAAGGAGGCCTCCCGCAGTGCTCGGGACCTTGACCATCACAAGCCAGTGGCTCGCCAGTAGTGTTAAACTTAAATGGGATTTCTAAAAAAGTATATGGTTCACATAGTTTAAACTGCTTTGCTGCCAATAGACATTAGAAATAAGCTGAGTTATTATATTATATTGAAATCTTTTGATTGAACATATTGTGCAGGATGGATGGCTTTCACAAAGGAATTAAATAAAGCTTAAAAGAACAAGCTATCCTGATTCTTAGCCTAATCTACGCAAGCTGTGCCCTTGGCCAGTTGTTGTGAATGGGTTGCACAATGGTATTACCTGCAGCTACGTAGATAATGGTTTTGAATGCAAACTCTATGGAAACGAATGTGAGTTTGCATCGAAAATAAATTTGCATTCAAGACAACTAAGAAATACAGGACAAACCCGTCCCATATCGATTCAGAACGGGACGCACCATTTCATTGTCGAATACGGCACAATTCTGTATTTTAAGGCACGGTCGGCAACTCTTGATGACTCATCTTCAGTTTGATGTTAAACCTACTGATGCTGTATATTATCATAAAATGTATTCATACAGATGTGCTGTATATTATTGTGCTTAGAGGGTCTGACTGCCTTCAAATATCTTTTCATCCAGTATTGAACCATTATGGTTTTAGCGTGAACTTGGTTTCAGATTCCTCACTTGAAACATGTTTGTTTTCCAGTGAAGCTGCGGCTGAATGAAGCAAAAAGCCAGAAGGATGGTGTCCAACATGGAGGTGTCAAACAGCGAAAGCGGGTCGAGCACAGGGGAAGCGCTGTCCCTGGACGACTGCCGCTGTCCGGTGTGTCTGGAGATCTTCATAGAGCCAGTAACACTGCCCTGCACGCACACCTTCTGCAAGGTAATACACACAGAGAGAGACACTCAGATTATTCCCACTCAAGGTCTTGTTCTGATAGCTTCCTCATCACTTTATTGTTCTGCTGGGGTGCAACACGAAAAATTCAAAGCAGGAGAGTAGTGTTCGAGTATCCGAAGAAGGACTCTGACAGAAAAAGCCATGAAAAATTACTGTCATGTGTCTGCCTGCGTTGTGTATTTCAGACCTGCTTCCTGGAGTCTGTGGACAAAGCTACTTTGTGCTGCCCGATGTGCAGGAAGAGGGTCTCCACCTGGGCCCGACTGAACAGCCGCAGGAAAACGCTGGTGGACCAGCGGCTGTGGACGGAGATTCAGGCCCAGTTCCCTCTGCTGTGCCAGCGCCGGCTCAGTGGACAGGACACAGCTGCCGAGAGTGAGCAAGCAGGTACGTCATGCGTGACCTGCGTGTTGCGGCACACAATTGGGTGGTAAATTTGTTGTTAGATATCAAACCGATAATGAAGCCATCATAGAGCAGCACGGTGTTGTTGAAGTTCCCAGTGGTTTAGCTTTTAGGTATAAATGTAGTGTGGTTGCTTAATATACAGTATGTGGTTATCGTGCCCAATAGCCAAAGATCACAACATTGAAACATCATCAGTCTCACCTCATGCTGTGTGTGTGTTTGTGCTTGTGCGCAGTTTCTCTCTGTTTTCCCCGAGTGAGTAAACCTGGAGAAGTGAGGCAGGAGTATGAGGACCAGGTCTTTAAGGTAGGCTCAGTCTGTCCTTCATGATAATCAGTGTTTATTAAAAAGATGCAAAATATGTTTGCAATCAAAAAACAAAACAAAAAAAACAATAGTTTTTGTCCTTCTTATGAGTGCAGCTCACGCTTCAGCCGTGTTTGCCAGTGACGCTCACTGCAGACGTGTTGTACAAAGCTAAAATGTTTGATCAACTCGTCACCATCAGCTGACAGAGGAGAAGCGGGCGTTTGATGAGGAGGAGAAGAAGGCCAGTGAGGAGTACATCCAGAGGCTGCTGGCCGAGGAGGAGCAGCTACTGCAGGCCGAGAGGAGGAGGCGGGAAGATGACGAGAGGATGGCCCGACTGCTGAGTGACCAGCTGGTCAGTGTCTTAAAAGCCATATATGTTTTTTTTAATTGATGTTGTCTGTTATGTGTGCGTTTTCTGTTTGTTTGTTTGTTTGTTTATTTTATTATTTATTTCATATTTATTTAGTTGTCTAGCTAAAAGACATCTTTTCATCCCCGTCTTCCAGAACTCTGCTCCCGTCACTCAGGAAAACTCTCATCCTGCTGACGTCACCCCTGCCAAGAAGAAGAAGGAAGTCAACGCCGGGCAGATAGAGAGGTAGGTTGGATTTTAGCTGCCTACAAGCTGCAGTTGAGGAAAAAAGGTGACGATGTTCATTGCAACTGTTTTTCTCAGGTTTTTAAGTCCTCTGCCACCTAAAAGCGCTTCCCCAGACTGTAGCTTCACAGCCAACAAGGTGAGTCAAATGAAAATTTCTGAAAGGAAAAATGTTGGGTTTTCTCATTTTTCAGGAGTGTGATCAGCTACAATTTTATAATATGAAGGCCTTGGAAATGTTTTGACTTGAGTTGTATTAACCTGTTGAACTTCCTGTTTCAGGAGAACGTCCTTCTCTCTCATTACCTCGGTCACAAATCAGAGAGTCCAGAGCCCCAGTCGACACCGTCCATTAACTGCATAGAGGAGCAGTTTCACATCTCCACAGATGGTGGGCCTTCATCTGGCAAGAGGAAGAGCTCGGAGGTCCAGGCTGCAGAAGAGGAGGAGGAGGAAGAGGTGACGCTGAACAAGCGGTTCTGTCCGCCGTCGTCCTCCACATCCTCCTCTTCCTTTTCCTCCTCGTCATCGATGCCGCTGATCATGCACGAGATGGTGGAGTGTGAAGCAGAGCTGCTGAGCAGACGGCAGCAGGAGGAAGAGGACTGGAGGCTGGCTCAGCTTCTCCAGAAAGAGCTGAACGAAGAAGAGAAGCAGAGGGCCACCGACAGGCGCAAAGGATCCTCGGACGCCTATGAGCTCCGTCAGAAAGGCAAAGGGAAGGCGGCGGCCCGAAGCTCCGTCACTCCCAGCAAGTCCTCCGGCCCGTCCTCTGCTCCAAAGACTCCAGCCTCCTCCTCCTCGAAACTCACTGCAAAGTCTTCAAAGACTCCCACCTCCTCCTCCAAACTCACTGTAAAGACTCCGAAGAGCTCCGCTGTTTCCTCGTCGTCCACCAGAGGCAGCAAACAGACCACACTGACTGACATGTTCTCCAGCCTGAGCAGCTGAATCTTCTGTCCTGCCTGTGAACTAATCTCAAGTCAGACCTTTAAAGATGGAGTTTAACAGCAGAGTGATCCAAATCCAAATAATGCAGAGATGTCTGGCTTTTGTGTTTTATTTTCAGTTTAAAGCAGAGTGATCCAAGGCAGAGATGTCTGGCTTTATGTTTTTTTGGCCTTTGCATCTATCTCTATTTCGTACTAACAGTGCCTCTTTCCAGTACATTAACTGGTCCCTTAAACTGAAGAGGACTTTCCCTTTTTTTCTGTAGTCATACTAAGAAGAACGTATACTAGCTCTCTTTTTGTGTTATTTTCTCACTATGGAGACACTACATGACTAAAACAGTGTGGACAGTTTTGGAAGTTCCTGTATCAGTGAACATGAAAAACAAGAAATATCAGCAGTCCTTGATATTGAACTCAAGGGAACAATTCTTCAAAGTTAAAATGATTCATTTTTGTCACTAGATGGCACTTGTTTTTAATCTCGTTCCACCGGTAAAAACATAAATTGTTTGTTTTTGTTTGCTTTTTCAGCCGACCCTGAGGCCATTAACACAGTTTCGACAAGGTTAATGTTAACGCTGCTTTCAGGCAGGAGAAGCAGTGTTTAGGAAGCCTGCTTTGGCTCACTGTTCATTTCTACATTCACCTGTGTACAGGGAATTTAAGAGTTTGATTCCGTTATATGTCCAGAAACATAGAGGTCTGTTGATTCGCTGCTCAGTGGGAAATCACTTCCTGCAAACAGCCCAGACTTTATATATTTTTTTTTTTTGGACACACATTAAAGTGACATCATATTTTTACATTTTACATACAAGAATACAAAAATATACGTAGGTGATTCAAAAACTGACAACGATGTTTGTTTCATTAAAGTATGAATTGATTTAAAGTTTTTTTTATACTTGAATTTATTTTTGCAAGATCATCTGGACAGGAATAAAGGCTCATTTGCCAAGTCATGGAAACTAAACCTCCTGGTTGTGCATCATTGAAGGCGCCATATTTTACAAGGTTAACATTGTCAGATGTTTACACACACACACACACACACACACACACACACCCTCCCCTCCCCCAACACAGTTTTGTTAGGACCAAAATAAAACACTGGCGACGCCACATTTCCATTGAAGTCTCTCCACTGTGCCTGAGCAATACGAGTGGGGATCAAACTGAATAGAAACATTGATGCGCGTTGTTGCTGGTGTTTTGTCATCATGCCCATATTTGGAGCGGCTCAGCACACTGAGACATAATGGATTTTGCTGACTTGGGGCTTCTGTCAACGGCTGTTGGGCTACGTGACCGAGTCCTGTGTGGAAGTTGGAGGTTCCATCCAAACCACGAGGCGGCACCTCCGGATGTTATCTATCTGGCACTGCTCTTTGTGTCTTCACACCCAAAAAAGGCCCCCGTGTGTCTCACGTCACTGTTACGTGACCCTCAGCCATCGTGATGCGTCACTGCCCGACTCAGCCAGAGTCTCTGTGGGTTTGACTGACTGCGGTTGATTAAAGGTCCCGTGCGTTTCTTCATCCGTCGTGTAACGCTGAGTAAATAGCTATGGTGTCGCAACTCACTGTAGTTTTTCCATTGTTTCATTTTCTGTCTTTTGTTTCTTTCTGATTATTTTGTTGGATTTTCTGGACTTTTTGTCTGTACTTGATGTATATGAAGTGCATTGACTATTTTAAAGAAATAGCTGTATTGTCTGTCACAGTCTATTTGGCACCGGCTCCTCAGGACCAAATAAGATGCATGGAGAATGAAAAATGTCAACAACAACATTACAAACAAGAAATTTCTATTGAAATTCTCCACTGAAATTTTATGGAAAACAACGTCGATTGAAGTTTTAGAGTTGATCTGTTGGTCTGTTTAGCCTCACAGTTTGGAGCTTCATTCACCAGTTTTTATATGAATTTTTTTTTACATAACTCCTAATAAACCAATTTTTAGAAAAACAATTGAAATGTTCCCATGTCGCTTAATGGGCCGCACACGGCCCCTAGGCCATAGTGTCCTATGCCTGTACTAAAGTGATTCAGCGGTACAGCAAAGTTGCAGTTTGGACAAATATATATCTCATATTCCTTCAAAACAGTGGTGAAGGACTTCTAAAAACTGTGGTTTGTTGAATAAACCTATCGATGTTCGAAGAAGCAGATTTCTTGGACATCCAGGTCAGACTTCAACATAGCTCCCATGACTCTTTGCTGTTCTCTGTAAAAAAAAAAAACAATACTCAGAGATAGGCTAAAATAAGATGAGGGAACTGCCAAAAATACAGAACAAGTTGAAGTGACCTAGAATTCTGTGACCATCACTCAGCACTGCTGAGAAAAATATGTGCAACCATATGTATATATATTTTTCTTTTCTTCAAGAAGACATATTTAGTTTTCTCTTATTGCTCCAATGTCTTTGTGATAAAATAATTAAAATAATTATAATTTATTTTATTATTATTCTAGATTTATTTGTCCCAATTGGCTGAATTGATTCAAATGTAAGGACGGGATATTTCACATCTATTATGAAGCAATAACTGTAAGTGGGTGAGATGTTGTAATTTCCTAAAGG
The DNA here is from genome assembly GCA_009823395.1 of Thamnaconus septentrionalis. Taxonomy (NCBI): domain Eukaryota; kingdom Metazoa; phylum Chordata; class Actinopteri; order Tetraodontiformes; family Monacanthidae; genus Thamnaconus; species Thamnaconus septentrionalis. Next base: position 5,740,276 of record CM020510.1, on the reverse strand, counting down.
AAAGCGCACATCAAATCCGGCGCGCACACCCACTCCTGCAGTTAGTGATTAAAACCTGCTGAGAGCGCCACCAACTGCATCATTAAGCAGCTCCAGTGATTTTCACTGTGTTAGTTGTTGGGCTAAGATTCTTAGTGAAGGCTGGTTGTGCTGATCTATCAGATCAGATGAAGGTTATTATAATAAAAAAAATGTGTTATTATGATATTATGACAAAAAATGCCTGAAAGGTAAAATGTGTTGTGGCATGTCTTCACACTCAAACATGATTGTGTTTCTTATACAACAGCAACTAAATTCAGCTAAATTAAGCTAACATTTTAAATCCTATTTGCACATTAATGACATTTTGAAAAACAGATGGTTTTTGTAAAGTTTCCTGTTTCCATGAATGGCAGTGGGCATGTGTGCGCGTGCATGTGTGCCTGTGTGTGTGTGTGTGTGTGTGTGAGTTGCTTATATATTAGAAATGAGTCAGAAGGTTCCTCATACTGAATGCTGTGAGTCGTCGGTGTGTTTACAGCAGCAGTCAGAGCAACATTTCAGGGTGAGTCCTCTTTTTTTCAGTTCACACGTTTGTGACAATGATTTAGATTAAAGTCTTTGACACGTTTACACTTATTGGATTTAAATTAAGATACTCTAAACACCTATTGTAAATCTTATAGCGTTACAGATTTACTTTGCTTCAAATGTCCCTTATTAATTAATCAAACCTCCAAAATGATCTGCTGTTAATTTTTGGGATTAAGACATTATTAAGACATTAAGATATTCAAAGTAAGAAGTAACTCCTGTTCATTATATTACATTGCTAATAGGTTTCTGACTTAATTGGACAAGAGAATAACAATTGTTTAAAACATTCTGTTTTTCAAGATGCAAAACAACTTTACATAAAATTACACAACATCAGAAAACAAAATCTATTATGTTTTATATTTATAAAAAGGCAGCTTGCTTCAAGCCAGTGTATTGCTAAAGATATTCTACAGTCTTCAGTCAGCCACTAACTCAGCACTGTGCCACACAACACAACAGATGTGTGTGTCGAGGTGTCTGCATTGTGTAGGAATCTCCTTGATTCCCATGGCCATCATCTGCATGGTCTGCAACAGCCTGCTGCTGTTCCCAAACCTGAAAGCCAACTTCCTGTTGGAGGGTCATGTGACCGGAGAAGCCACATGGAGCACGGGGTTATGGGGATCTGGCGTTGTGGTATGTCTGCATGTGTTTGTGTGTGATACAAAACCATAACAGCATGACAGAGTTTTTTTTTTATTATTATTATTACATCATTGAATATATTATTTTTTCTTTCTGTTTGAAGGTTCTACTTTCAGCCCGAGCATTTGTACAGAGCAGCCAGACCAAAGGCTGCTTCGCCTTCAGAAGAAAGGTCAGTTAGATGTTGAAAAGAATAAAAAAAGTGTAAAAATGTTTTTTAGTGTTAGTGCTTCACTGCATGGAAGAAAATCATCTGCACCGCTAAATAAAAAAGATGACTTTGAATTTGTCTTCAAAAATGAACACTTTTTGAGAAGGTTCAGACAAAAGTCTGGCTCCAGCTGTGCGTCAGGTGTTGCAGACGTTTGTCGTTCTCTGTCCAGATGGTGTGTCAGGTGGTTCAGTCGTGCCTGTGTCTGCTGGCTGCTGCCTTCTGCTGCCTGGTCAGCTTCCACGGTCTCGCTCAAGGTCCTCTGTGCCAGTACAACACAACCTCAGGGCCCACATGGGGAGTCCCACTGCAACCAGACCTAAACATGTGAGAAACGCACACACACCTGTTAAACTCCTATGCAATCTTATTTCCAACTTTTCCACTCTTTGTGTTTTTTTTTTTTGTTTTTTTCCCCCTTTTATTTATTTATATTTAATTATTATTACGTATTGTTTTCCTCTTTTGATATGTTTATTTCCGATAACATTATAAATACCCAGACACAAGCGCAGACTTTCTTTGGACATCAATTTTATTTTGTATTTGATATGTTCATACAATCTTGCAACACTTTTGTGTGATAGAAAAATGAATACCGATGCAATGAAGTGCAAAATGTTTTTATTGATTATTTGGCTCAACAAAAACATTTGAAGCAGAAACACACACACACACACACACACACACACACACACACACACACACACACACACACACACACACTGACTGTCTCTCCATGCCTCAGTCCCGGGTCAGGCTACCTGTACAACAGAACCCTGTGGTCTGGTGTGTGCATGGAGCCCAGGAACGTGGTCGTGTGGAACGTGGTTCTGTTCAGCGTGATGGGCGGAGTCAGTGGGCTCCAGACTCTTCTGTGCGCAGCCAACATCTTGAACACGCTGCTCGGACTGGTCCTGGGACACGGCTTCTGCCACAATAAGGTACCGCCGAGTTGCAAGAGACGAGGGAAAAGTTGACTGTGCCGCAGTTTTGCTCCTATAATGTGATTTTGTGTCTGTCTTCCAGGTCGTCCCAGTTTCCGTTTAGAATCTGTTTCAGTTCTTCATTCTTCACTGTCAACGTTTTCTTCCTTTTGGTGGGGAATTTTTGTTTATATATTCCTATATTCTGAATGTGTGTGTGTGTGTGTGTGTGTGTGTGTGTGTGTGTGTGTGTGTATATATATATATATATATGATATCAGGGTATAATGCACATCTTAATTTCTGCCTCAGTTTGTTATTTATTGTCATTATTTACTGTTGTTCATTTTGATAAATGAGACGTCTCTACCTGAATGTGTTAGGGTTAGGGTTACAGTTTAGACCTCACTCCACTGTTGCACTTTTTTTGTCTTATTTATTTGTGATTTTTACGGTGGCAATTTTGATGCTGTATTGTAAATGTAAATGTAATTGCATATTAAATTTGTTCCGTACAAAAAAAACCTTCATCCATCACTCAAAGGCTCAGTTCAGTTTGATATTTGCAACAAACAATCCACAAATGCAATTATCATTATATCATTATATATATAATACATATATAAGCGGCAACATTCAACAATCAAACTGGCCTGTTTCAGCAGTTCAGCACAGGCTTTTGGCTTCTGATTTCTGAGTCAAGTGTATGTGCAGTTTTGTATCCTACAGCAACACAAGTTTGGGAGGGTCACAGGTTTGATTTGCATTTGAAGGTGCACATTAGACGAACTGGCAACTTTATTCTCTGTGCGGCCCCTGACTGCATAACGAGCAGCGACAGAAAATGGATGAATCTTAGTATTGTGTGACGTGGTGAGACCAGCAGAGGGCGCTTTGCATTCATCGTTCGACCATGATTAAGCTTTTTTCTCTGTCTCTCTCTTTGAGACGGCTGCTCTGGTATTACGATGGCTTGTGCAGTGTGTGTAAGAGGAATTTCAGATATTCACATTTATTAACCCTGTCTAGGTCAACGTCACTTCCTGTCATTTTGCATGTCCTGCCGGTTTGATTGCACAGTAAGTGCATTTTTTGCAATGGCTCCATGACTGCGCCCTATAAAGGAATCTGACGGCACAATGAAAGTGTGATGAATTGATCATTTCCATTGTAGGGCATTTAGGCTTTGAGCTATCAAGTCTCTCAGTCTGGAAAGAAAATTGATTTCGGATATCAAGAACATTCATAATAACCAAGGCAGGGCATTTAAAGACATTTATTGAAAATCAAGTACAAACAATACGTGATGGGGAAGATGAGGAAGAAGGAAGACATAAGACTTTTTTGTCCAAAATCAAACACATGTTGGAGTTCAAGGTCTGATGTCGTGCTGTTTGTGTGTGAAGATGCAGTGATGTCAACTCTGTTTAATGTGCAAACAGAAAGCGGAGAACAGAGGCTTGCTCTGTCAGCTAAGGGAGCTCACACCTGCCTCAACAGAGTGACATGTTTTTCTCTTAATCTCTGAAAAAAAGATCAAAGGTCATACAGTTCTTCGGGTCTTTTGTGATTAGAGGAACTCGAGTCAACAGAGCAAAACATATCCGCTGTTGCTGATAAACTCAGGGAGAGTTTCGGGGACGTTTCTGCCTCTGGGTGTGCTTGTTTTTCCACCTCGCCGCTCCAGGACGGTGCAGGCGGGGGTGGTCCTGGTGGGCTCGCCGTCAGTGCAGCACCTCCCTGTCCGCCGACCCGGGCCGGCTGGAGTAGATGTGAAGCTGAGGGAGCTCAATGCCGTCGTTGTGCAGATCCTCCTGCTTCTGCAGACCGTGGAGTTTTAACACCAGGTCGCTGATGAAGACCTGGTCGGGTGGGGGTAGGGTGGGGTGGGGGAGAGGGGCCGTTCACAGTTTAGACGTTGAGACGGTGAACTCCACATGTTGCTGTTGACATGGTGAGGAACTGATGAAGCTGCATTTCCATTACAGTTTTTTTGCAAAATAAAAGCGACATTTCTAAAATTTCAACAAAGTACAATTGCGATTTGCAGGTGTTTCCATTGAATGGTGTGAAGCGCATAAGCCGTAATTCTCGTCAAATCCTGTCCTGCGAGATCCCACTTTGAGGAGGATGGAGGTACAAAACATTTTGCGTTTGGAGAAAATTTTTAAATATTACAACCATTCTTGCCGTCAAGAATGGTTGTGATATTTTTCTCTTGTACACTTGTAAAAAATATTCCGTCTCCTCCTCTGTCCAAACACAACGCAGAATTTTCACTTGAAGTGAACTGATCATGTGACCCAGAATGTCACGTCTGGTGATGTGTAAATGCGAAGTGTAAAAGTGTTTGCATGACACTTTTGCGATTTCCCTCTATATCGATTTTTCTTAAAAACCACCGCATGAGAGCAAAAAAAACTTTTTTTTTTGTTCAAAGTTTAGGTTTTTCCATTACCAGTTTTTCATTGCAATATTTAGGTCTTGCGCAATTCTAGGGGTCATTGAAATGTAGCTCAAGTGAGTCACCTCGATTCTTTAAAAATAACCATATTTTTTTCCTTTGAACTTGTGAAAATGCTGACCTAGTTTATGACGACCATCATGCTCTATTGTGGTCAGCCACTAGGGGACACATAATGTTCTGTGACTTCACTTTCAAGGGATTCTGAATTCTTCTTTTCATTGTTGAAACGCACACCTTAAGACTCTAAGTCCCAAACCCAGACTGACTTCCTTGCATCTGATCAAATCTGATTTCATTTTAGCCGGCGGATGACTCAAGTATGTGTCGTGGGAGTTATAAGGTTGCGGGCGTTAATCCGCTGTCATTCTTGTGTTGAGCAAGTTTGAATGTGCAAGATTCCATTCAGATTGAGAAAAATCAAAATATGGTCTCACCTCCGTGTTGTTGTTACAGGAGTGGAAAATGTCCTGGGGAGACAGAGAACGACAGCAGACCAGGTGAGACAGGCCATCAGGGACACAGAGGCAGAGGGTTGAGATGCTGGAGAGGCAGGCAGGCAGGCAGGCAGGCAGGCAGGCAGGCAGACAGACAGACAGACAGACAGGCTGATGGGTACCTGGAGTCTTTGTCTCCTCTCCTCATCTGTCTTCAGGTCCAGCAGTTGGTCAATGTTCACCTCTTCGGGCATCTCCTCCTCCTGAATGTCACAGTATCAATCAGTTTCACTCTCAGCGTGTGTGTGTGTGTGTGTGTGTGAGCATATGTGTGTCTGGTGACATATGGCACATTTAACCCTAACCCTCCCCCAACACACATTAGCATTATCTCTGGCCTCATCTTTTCTCCATCCGACTGGTGACCGGTTTACTTCTACACCGTATGAAAATGCAACCCTCATGGTGTTAGAATGTAGAAGAAAGACAAGTACAATCCATAGTGTTTAAAAAATGTTGTATTTCTTGAGACAGTCCGCCAGTCATTACATTACGCTATTGACTGATTTTTTTTATTGTTGTAATTATATTTAAATATTTTTGAATAAACCGAGAAGCAAAGATTTTTTTTCCTTGTCCTCCTCTTCTTCCTCTCTACTGTCCACTCTGTGTGCTCACGTTGATCTGTCCCCTGACCTCTTTACTGCTGCAGCTGTGATGGTGAGCACGTCTGACATCTCTGTTCAGTCTCTTTAATAATACAGCGCGTGTACTGTGTGTGTGTGTGTGTGTGTGTGTGTGTGTGTGTGCTGCATGTGTGTGTGTGGGGGAGGGCAGGGGCGGTGACAGCATGGGGCCACTGCCAGGAAATGAGGAAAAATCTGATTACCCATTTATCACCAAACACACCAACATGCCTTTCAGCAGAGACACACACATTATCTGGCTAATGTCCATCCTTTACCGCTGTCAAACATGCATTAATGTGTGTGTGTGTGTGTGTGTGTGTGTTTGGACACAGATGAATTGAGCCCCCTCCGCCCCTGCCCCTACCCCCACTCCCCTTATTTCTCTAATGCATCCTTTACAGTCACTGACACGTCAATAACTCCACCCTCCCTGGAGGTTTAGGTTCATATATCCAACCCACTCAGGAAACAAATTAGCCGAGAAGGGAAGTGGACGAATGAGTGAATTGATAAATTAAAACACGGGAGGAATGGAATGGAATGGATGGATGGATGGATGGATGGATGGATGGAGCATGTTTATGCTGAGTCAGCAGGGACTCAGTTTGCAACAGTAACTTCAGTCTCTTGTGTTCAATGGAAGGGCTGCAACTTTCTATTCCTCCACCTGTCCCTCTACACAGCTGTTCCCCCCACATCCATCCATTATACAAGTTCAACTAAAACAGAGGTACGACTCCCTCCATCACTTGGGTTTTGTGTACCTAGAGTCAGATGGTTCTACAAACAGCATTGAATATACCCAAAAGAAGGAAGGACTGAAATCCAAATGTTTTCCCCAGTACAGATGCACTGTTGTTGTTGTTTTTTAATTTACAAGTCAGTAGTTAAAAGGAGATTGACATCATTTCAATGGAATGTTCTATTTGTGTTTCTGACCCTCAGCTCAGCATTGTGAGTGTTTGTGTGCTGAATACAGGACACATAACACACACACACACACACACACACACACACACACACACACACACACACACACACACACACACACACTCCCATGACCATGTAAGGATGAATAATGAGTTATTGTGCTGCTGCTGCCAGACCAATAGTAGGATTCACCATCCTGCCCAGACAAACGTGAGCTCAACACAAACTCTTGAGGGCTATACTGATATATAATGAAATATAATATAAGATAATGATGATATATATTCTGAAAATGAAAAACATCTATACACGTACATGTATAAAAATAAATCCAAAAAGAAAAACGTGCTCATTCTGTTATGGTATGAAGTGAAGTTAGAGTTCCACTGGAATCAAATTTTCCTCATACCTGACAGAGTATGACGTCACTTTACACCCGGGAATCAACTACTTGGGAGAGAATGATGGAGCTGCCACACAAGCATCTCCAGTGCTGCATGAGAGGGCATGCTGCAGGCAGCTGAACTCACCCGGCCCCTGTACAGCTCGTCCAGCCCGCAGTCGATCCACTTCTCCACATCCAGCCTCCTCTGCAGCTCTTTGCGGTTGTATTTGACGGTGACCCGCGCCTGCCGCCGCTGGAGGCTCTGACCCGGGGACTGAGGACCGCTGCACACCTTGTTCACCCGCCGGCCCACCCGCTGAGCCGCCATCCGGGCTATCACACTTCGCTTATTGACGTGAGAAGAAAAAAAAAAAAAATGTCAAGCTGTCTATGGATCAGACCGACCTCTGGACCCACCCCAAAAAATACACCCCAATCAATTTAAAAAATATTCTCAAATCAGGAGTTCAGATCTATTGAGCCTTTCCTTAGTTCTTCTGAAATAACAAAAATGAAAAAATATATCAATGTAACTGTCAGGGTTTGTTTTCTTTTAAAACACTATAAAAATGTTAAAATACTGATACAAATATAAATATTTAAATATTTAATTTTACAGGTTAACCCCTCCCTCTGCTTAGGCTCTGTATTGTCTAAAAGAAAAATGAAGATTGCTGATTTAGAAAATAAAAATGAAAAAGGATAGAAAATTTGAGTCCCGTCTGTCGATGCAGCGCGTGCAGACTGATGACAGACCAGAGCAGGGCGGGGACCACGCGCCCGATGGTGCGTTCAAGAACATTCGGAGTTTTTTTTCAGACTACGTTGGAAGGCAGAGAGGAAGGCGAAACCTGCGTATGTTGAACAATGATGTGGGCTTCGTACTTCATTGTAAATTATATATTTCGTAAATTTTATCTTCTTTTTTTTTTTTTGGTGCTGTGACATCACTGTGTGTCCATCTGCTCTTTATCCTGTAAATCTGTGGCCAAGGAGCGTCTTCTTCCCTTCTCCTCTTGATCATTTTTTAAGCGTCCAGTTCATCAATGTACTGAAATTTTCTTTGTAGCAAAACCAATTACCCCACAGGAACTCGATAAACATAAAATAAACCAGTGATAATTACAATAACACCATAAACGCAGCATGCTAAGGGTCCGGCTGGAAATGGAGTGCGAGTCGTTACAATGCAGAAAGAAAAAAGAGACGAACAGCAGCATCTCGCGGTTGACAATGGAAGTGCAGCCCGCAGAAGGCGTTGATCGTGGACTAGCATGATCACCTGCTCCTAGTCTCACCAAGATATAGATAGATAGATAGATAGATAGATAGATAGATAGATAGATAGATAGATAGATAGACTTTATTGATTCCAAATTGGGAAAGCTACACTGTTGCAGCATTTGAAAAAGTACAATATATATACTATACAGTAATTACAATAGTTACAAGAACATTCAAATCAATCTATGTACAACAAACAACCAAAGCAATGTGCAAAAGACAAATTGCTCACAGGCAGAGATAACTGTTTTTTGTTTTTTTGTTTTTTATAAACCATTCGTGTATTATTTGTGATTGAGTCCAGAAAAAAATGTCCAGAATTCTATCTGTCACACAGCGGGTAGAGGGGCTGGAGTTGGAGCAGATGGATGGAGTGTTTTGTTGACCCACCTCATAGGAAGAAAAAATATATTATGGGCTATGAAGAAAGCATGTGCTTTAATGTCAATTGAAAATGAACAAAAGTATTACAAAACAACAACAAAATATCTGTCTGTGAAGCCCCACTGAGTGCAGCTCTTTATTGAAATTACTCTTAATGGATGAAATACAGCTATTTTATTATTACTTACTACTAATATAAATTCTTTAAGTTCGAAGGACCGGGACAACAACTTTAACCGGCCCCCGGGCCGTAGTTTGCCCATGCCTGAGCTACAGTGTGGTGGAGAGGGTGGTGCTGGTTGTCCATGATGGATAACAGTTTGTTCAACGTCCTCCTCTTCCTCCACCGCTTCAAAGATCTCCTTGTATTAATTAAGGGGATTACAATCAACCAAAATTACAGAGTGTATGGGTTACAGTTAGAGTACTTAACGATTAAAGCTTTGACGAAGAGGAGAAGAAATTGTTTTTTATGTCTCGTTTTAAAAGACGTGACACGGGCGTAGAGGCCGCCGGTAAAAAACAGAAGTGAAAGGGTAAAGGGAAAGACACTTTTTACTTTCATTGTGTTCCATGCTTCCGCACACGTTCGAACATGTTAAATGATTATTATTTTCTAAAGAAATTTCCCTTTTCTTTTTTTTCTTTTACCCACACGCGTCAGATGTTTGTAATTACGGACAGTGACGAAAGTGCGAACGCAGCCGGTGGGCGTGTCTATACCGACCTCACCTTCCCACAGGTGAATTTAAGTGCGACATCGCAGAGCCGCCAAACACGGAAGTGAGTCGTCGGAAGAAGTCGAACACGACTGTAGAATAACTCAAATCGCAACCTCTCGAGCGCTTCGAGAAAGAGAAGGGCCGGAAAGCAATTTTAAACTTGCGAGACAATGCTGCGCTTCCTCTTCGGTTTTTTGGCCGCCTGGTTCTTGGTCTGTACCGGTTCGGCTCTGAACTGCGAGTACGATCCGTCCGTCGCCGAAAAGCAGGGCCTCAACTTCTTGACCGCCGCGGGACAGGTGACCATAGATCCGTTGGAAGGTGTGTCAGACCCGGACAAGTGCCGGGAGAGATGCTGCAACAGCACCGAGTGCGACCTGGCGCTGGTGGGCTACCCGATGGACGGGCTGCCGCAGTGCACGCTCGTCAAGTGCTGGGTCAACGGCCAGGACGGCTGCGACTTGAAGCCGAGTACACAGTTCAAGGTTTACCGCAAGACGTCGAGCAGCAGCGGGAAGACCCGGGAAGAGGAGGAGGTGGTGGAAGACAACAAGCTGCGCGTCGTTCCGTTGGTCGAGTCGTTTCAGCCGAAGGAGAGCAACGAGTCGAACAACAGTAAGCGCAACACCTGGGCGGGCGGCGGTTTTATGGTCTAGTGGAGCAAGAGTAAGTGGTAATAAATGGCTGGAGATATGATTTTAATTTGTATGTTTTAATAAATGTTAAGTTTAAATAAATATAAGGTGAAGGGTTACTAAACTAAACTTACTAGTTTCAATAAACGAGTCAATGTAAAGGTTTCACGATACGTGATATTCACTGTTGAGACGTGTCCCTCCTCGCTATTCCCATTAAATCTCTATCCTTTGTCTGTCTGAACCTCTGGTGGCAGGCTGCAGGGACTGTCCCCGTCTGTGTTGGCAGATGGTCAAATACAGACGGGCTTTGTTTCGTGCAGCAGGCTGTAACTCAACAATAGTCTTTACACGTTATGAATAGTTGTCATAAACAGTTTGAAAAAAACAACAACTTTGAAGGACGAGGTGCTTAGAAATACACAAGAGTCTGCCCTCTTGTGTTTGCAGGTAGACTAACACTCGAAGACATAGGTGTGTTTAGTCCATTCACTGGTTTTGCGGTTGTGACACTGCTTTTGTTATCAGGTCTATAAACTAGTTGTATTTTAAACAAAAAGGCTGTACTTGTTGAGTTAGATTATGCTTTATTCATGAAGTGCTTGTAAAGTGCTCAGTTTGTTTACCAGGATGTTTTTTTTTTTTTTTTTTCCTCTGTTGACTCATGACATTATTTTACAAGGCAATTGCAAGGGTTTTATCACATTACCTTGACGTTCACATTGCAGTTATTGCCTCACATTTTGACATCATCAGCTTAGTGGTGAAAAGTGACTGCGCAGTGAAGGATGAGTGTTGTTTTTTCCCCATTTTGCTGTTAAGAAAAGTTGTTTAACTTGTTTGTCTCACCTGCAACAGGTGAGCCAACCAGAATGTGTTTCTGTCCACCCAGCTGCCTGTCTGTTAAAAAAAAACCAACGCACTGCACAAGCACTGTTAATTGTGACATTCTCTTATCACTGGGGTTTGTCCCCATAATGGTGATTTCTTTCCCTCGTCACCTTTCCAAACAACCAGACTGTGTATAATGAGTCACTATTGAAGACCTTTGCCGTACCTGTGTTTCACTTCAGGCCAAACTGGTCAGTCTGGTTTCTGCTAGGCTGAGAAATTAAGTTATCAGCAACTCTGAATCGCTTCCTCCTCAGTCCTCCTCGTTCCTAAGTGATCGTTTCTCTGTTTAAGAAATATTTTACTCAAATAAAACAACTCCAAAATTTTATGAACTTTCTGATCCATGAAAAGTAGTTTTTCAGCTCTGTAGCCTAAAAGTGTTGAAAAGCATTGGCAATGAAGTATCAGTTGGTCCCAAACCGGCCAAGATTCAACAAAAATCACCAACATGTTGAAGATCAACCTCTGTTTTCTCTCTTTGTCTTTATACAGTTCTTTGCCGTCAATCAATGAAGGTGGGTCCATGCCGGGCTGCTTTCCCAAGGTACTTCTACAACTCAACAGCGATGAGCTGCGAAAAATTTATCTTTGGCGGCTGCGGAGGTAACACCAACAACTTCGAGACCAAGGAAAAGTGTGAGGCCACCTGCAGCGGAGTCACTGGTACTTTCTTTTTCTCTTTTTTTAAGCTTTTAAAGTTTTTATCATGCCATACTTTTATATTGAAGGGTTTGCACATGCGGGTCCAATGTTGAGCTCATTAATTGTATTAAGTCGAATTGCTTGAACTTGTGAAAGGCTTCACATGGGGTGAATAATTTGGCGTAATGCTCGTGGTGGAAACTGGATCTGGTTGAAACTTGGTGTGTGTGTGTGTGTGTGTGTGTGTGTGTGTGTGTGTGTGTGTGTGTGTGTGTGTGTGTGTGTGTGTGTGTGTGTGTGTGTGTGTGTGTGTGTGTGTGTGTGTGTGTGTGTGTGTGTGTGTGTGTGTGGGTGAGGGTATGGACATCTCACCAGGATCTTCTGAAAGCTGCCTTACATCAACACACAGCTTGACCCAACATGACACAGATAATACGCACTTGCTCTCCGCAGCCGTCGTGCTCTCATGATGACATAAGAAGCATACCTGCCGATTTGCCGTCAACCACTTTTATTCCAATGTCATTTTATTTGGCAAAATTTAGCGGCTCAGTTTGGGAATAAAAAAAGGTCACCTGCTTAAAAGATGAAATGTCACCTTAACCCGATTAACCAGGATCAAAGGATAAAACCAGCAGGTCTGAGCTGTGTGTTTTCTGTGTGTATTTCCAGGTTCAGTTCTTCCTGATGAGTCGACGGCTGCCCCTCCCCCCATCAAAGCCGTCCGAATGGTTCCTGCGTTGAGCAGAGGTAAATGTGTGTCGTATGTCAGTATTTGTCCGCGAATCAGTGAAGTGCTGCAAAAGGTGCTGAGCCTCGTCTCGTTTCTCTATGTAGAGGTGTCCAAGGATGTCAAAGAGCAAGTTGAGGCTAAACGTGCTCACTCTGAGGGTGGACCCACTCAGAAGAAAGGTAATAATGGGCATAGCTGGCCACACCCCCAAAACCTGCATGCAGCCCACAAGGAGATGGAAAAGGGATTTGTAAGATTAGTTTAGAATGGACACATTTTTTTTTCATTATGAGAATTATGCTCATATTATTTTTAATATCAACTTGTGTCTGTTTTTTTTTGTTTGTTTAAATAATAACACTAAGAGACAGCTTGACCATCCCCATTCGGCCATGAAAAAAGAATTGTATAAAATATTTTTCTTCTTCAGACAGATGTACAGTATGTTTCCAGTCACTTTGTGGCCCCTTTAAGACAGTTTATTGCTTTTGAACTTTGACAGATACATTACTAATCAGAACACCTGTTGTTAAACACACGGATGCCTCTTGACATTAAAATGAGCTGGATGGGATTACGAGGAGGCAAAACACGAGAGACAGGACGGCTGCAAAAGAACACAGAGGCTTTGAGTGAATTGAGGCGTGTTTGTGTGTTCAGGCGTCTGTCACTAACTCTTTTTCTACTCTTCCACAGAAGTGTCAGCCAAAGAATTTGCTGGTACGTCATAACTTTTCCTTCTGCACCAAACGTTTAGCCTTTAACTTTATGATTTTTTTTTTCTAACCTTTATCCGCAAGTTTTTATCTTCCTTTCTATCTTTAAAAAGAAAAAGTTTAAAGCAGCAATTTCGCTTAAAAGAAATTGTTACTTATTTTATTATTATCTTTTTTTAATAATCAGAACGCTGTGGAGGAGAGCCTGTTGTGGGCCCCTGCAGAGCAGCCTTCAGTCGCTGGTACTACAACAGCAAGACAGGAAGCTGTGCATCGTTTATCTATGGAGGTTGCAGGGGCAACGCCAACAATTATGCTACGGAGAGCAGCTGTGTAACTGCATGTACAGGTGAGTAGCACACTAGTCTGTCTGTCACTGCACTTGGTACTTATATACCTGCCTGCACATGTACAGGTGAGTCAAACAACTCTATACACTTGTTTGAACTAGTCCCATATTAGACTGTACATGAAGAAGACACACAACTACACACACACACACACCTATCGTCTTGATGAATCATTTGTTGCGCCTGCACAGTGATATGAATTTCCTGGTCACACCTATCCAGGTGACTTTCTCAGCCTGCTGCACCTGTTCAGGCCAGGTATTGCTATGACCTACCTATGCAGGGTGATTGGTCACCTAGTAGACCTGTTGAGGTCAGATCAGGTCAGTAAATCGCCTGCTCCCACCAGTGCAGTTATTTAAATGGTTTTTACTTGTACAGCTCAATGGATCAACTGTCTGGGCTTGTGCAGCCCATTGAATCGACTGTTAAAACTACACAGATCAGAATTTAAACTTTGTGAGTCTGAATTATTAGTAATTAATTGTTTGGATACTTGTTTAGTATAAACCTATACAAGTTTGTCAGTTGCTCGCCTGCGTACAGCAGTCCAGGTCAGTTAATGGTTATTTGGATTTGTGCAGCTCAAATCACCTGTTTACACCGATACTGGTCAGTAAATCACGGATTTGCAACTGTGCAGGTCACCTAATAATCTGGTTTTACCATGCAGCGCCATGAAATCACCGCTAAATCATCAGTTTGCACCTGTGCGTGTCAGTTTAATCACCTCTCTGTACTTGTAGCGGTGCTTAAATCCATCCGTCTGTTTGGAGTTTGACTGCTCTTTCTCCTCTGCCCACCTACAGTCACTGTGCTTCCCTCAGCAAAGAAAGTCGCCACTGATGTATCTATGGAGTACCGAGGTACTTGGATGGAAACCAAGACCATGACACAGCCAGATTGGAAAATTGAAAAACCTGTCTGACTGGCTTTTCTCGTCTCTGCAGAGAATTGCTTGAAGAAGCCCGATCCTGGACCCTGCCGCGCTGCCTTCAAGAGTTTCTTCTACAGCCCAGATGCTGGTACCTGCCAGGAGTTCTTTTATGGGGGTTGTCGTGGCAACAAGAACCGCTACGAGTCTTGGGCAGAGTGCATGGACAGCTGCGGTAAAGAGTCTTATGCCGCAGTGGCAATCGCACCCTCGCTGCGACAGACAAAAACGTAACACATATTGTATTCAGTATTGAGAAACAAAGTAACATGCAAAGTGTTTCTCTGACAGATGGCTTGCATGTGGACGCCAGATCTGAGAACCGCTGGACTGCAGGTCGGTTCATACTTGAGTCGGACCTGCTTTTCTAACCCATGAATAGCCAACTGTTTATCAACAATTTCTGGACAGAATATACCAAAAGTGTGTGGGATAAATTACATTTTTTTTTAAACTTTCTTTTCCTTTATTCTTCTGCCAGGCCTCTTTCTGTTCATCACTCTGGTAGCCATCTCTGCTCTCCTGCTGGTGGCGCTCGTTATCATGCTGAGGCGCCGCAATGTCCTCCGTCATGGTACCTCCATCAGGTAAACTCACGTCACCTTGCACTGCAGAGTTGAAATGTACTCACCACTTTGGTTTAGTTTCAAACACCCATGTAGCAAAAAGCACAAGCTGCAAAATTTCAGACTTGAAATCTGTGACCCAGTCTAAGACTTATTGGTGGTATGAAGCCTGTATGTAGTAGACTGGACTAGTAGTATTTATAGATGAGTGTAGTGATACTTTATTCATCCCCAAGTGGAAATTTACAACAGAGTTGCTCCACACAAGTTTTAGGGCTCAGCTACCTTTATTGACAAGTCACACAAAAGGCAGAATAGATACTGAATGGGTTGTTTAAACAGGTATTTTGTTTTTTCTGTAGCGACAAGGAGGGGCTGCTTCCAGAGGAACAGTCATCTGTGGAGTCACTGACCACCCCAGACAGCCCTACTAAAGCTGACAAAGCCTGAGGACTTTGCCAAAGACCTCCATGAACCCAGAAGGATTGTAGAGATGCGCCACCTCAAAACTGACAAAATGTTGTTCTTCTGATTTTTTTTTATCGTCACTTGATTAAAAATAAGCCCTCAGGAAGTGGTGGTTTTCAATCTCAGGAACAACATGTGGTTTTGGGGGTTTGCTGCAGCCTACCTTCAGCATGGCTCACTTTAAATAATATATATATTTATCTTTAGCTATCAGCAGGTTTCTAATTATATTCACATTCAGCCTTTAATCAAACAGTTGATCACTTTCCGTTGTCATTCACATAGAAAGATGATGTTCACCAAATCTCTTTTCCTCTCTAAGTCACATGATTAGATAAATTTAACTCATGTCTGGTTAGGAATGTGGGAGGGAGCAGGTGTTCGGTTAGCAGCTGACAGGAAATGAAGGATAGAAATTAGCTTGGCACCAAGTCTCGGAAAAGGAGCAAAGGTACTGCACTAAATCTGATAATGGTGGCCTTAGTGAAGTACTGCAATGGGAAACGGAGAAGAGTTTGCCTGAAAGGGAACAGAAATTGCTGTGAACTGCACAATCACTAGAGGCCTCTATGTCTTAGCGTAAGAATGTTTGAAAAAGTTGCTCTTTGCTTTTTTTGAGGACTGGGAACTTTGAAGAGTTAGCTTGATATTGGACATTGTCTAGCCAGATGATGTCCAAAATATGTATCTCCAGTTGCTTTGAAGCCAAATGAGCATGTTTGTTTTTATTTGTTTATTTCTTTGGTGTGGGTTTTCAGGTTGACAGTTGACAGGCAGTTTAGCATCAAGCCGCCAGCACATCTTTGCAACGCGTCTGTTGTGTGGATGATACTAAGTTGTGTGAGTGAATCTGTATATTAGACTCTTGGAGAGGATTCAGCAACAGTTTGCACACATTTATTCTAAATTACTCATAAATCAACGCAGCAGTGGCTCCTTTTTGCAAACTGACAATGCTTGATGTAATGCAGAAACCCTATTTAGACACCAGTGATGACTTTAATTTAAATGTTAACATGTTTGTTTTTGAGGTTGTTTTTTATCTCCAGATCTTGAAATACTTGTTACTTTTTCAGGAAATAGATTGACTTTAAATTTCCACAGTTTATAGAAGCTCTATAAATCATTGTAAATTGATAAAAAAAAATTAACAGTCTAAGGGGTTTTCTTATGCAGGTGAAGGATTTTTCTATTTTATTGATTAAATCATTACGTGACTACCAGACAAGTTTGTGTTTTCTGCGTGTGTTTTTCATTTGTCAAAAAGATTTCAAAGGAATGTTATTGAGAGATAAGTGCTTATAGCCCATAATTCATAACTATATTGTTCTATTATCAACATATTCAAATTCGTTTTCCGGCAGTGGTGTTGATGGCTTTATATAAAAAATATTCAATTGCAGAAATGTTTACATAATTACGAAGTTATGGCATATCTGTGCCCCCGATTCATTCGAGTTTCCCTCTATCAATTGATTGTCTTTTTCTTAAGACTACACCGGAAGTAAGGGTAATTTGTCAAAATTTAAGCCTTAAACCGTCACCCTTTCTAACGTCAGAAAGTTGTAAATATGCAAATATAATAATATAAATTAAGTTTCGAGAGTTATCAACACCTCATGGGAAGAGTAACGTTTTGGATATTATAAGTACATTTCCTTATTCGTAGCTAACTGTCTAAGTAAGTGAATTTATTTTATCGACCTTCACAGGACGGAAGCACAGGGTGCTTAACAAGCATATACGAGAACGTAGCATAAAACTAAAGTAAAAGGTAGTTGCAACGTAAACAAGTACAAAGTAAACGCTGAATTAGTGACATTGAAATTAATATATTGCATTTATGTTCGCGTTTAGAATTGATCAACAAGAAAACTATGAAATGCATTATAGCATAGTGTTATTTTAAAAGTTACCTGAGTGCTTCGTTCCGTCCCCAACCGGCTGTGTTCTGCTCTGAGAAAGGGGAGGAGTCATTAGCAATCCACCAATCCAGTTTGAATGACGTGGGGCTCATTGCATTATTTCCCATCAGCCCCTTGGCCAAAAACGGCACAAATGTGGAACAAATTAGGTTTTGGTGGGCTTCCAGGACTGCGATTGACATCCCATTCAATGTTATATGCTTTTTTTGTTTTTTTTTTATAATAAAATGAAACGATAAAATGATATTTATACACTGCCACCGATTCCCACACCATGAGTTGTTTCGCTTACAATTTCTGTTGGCTATATATAACAGCTGTCCCCTTGGTATTGTCGTGTTACTTTGGTAGCACATATACTAAAATTGGAACGATACAGAGAAGATTAGCATGGCCCCTGCGCAAGGATGACACGCAAATTCGTGAAGCGTTCCTTATTTTGTGACTAGAATTCAGTTTTGGATCTGCACCCATTTAGAAAAACAAAAGAAAATACTAATTGACTGTAATTTTTCTATTTATTCATTTTTTGAAATTAAAATGAAATACATACTATAAGAAATGTGTTTTATGATCTAAGAATAACATAAGAATGAAAATAATTCTATATTTTGAAGGATGATTTCTAATAATTCTACCATTCTTTAATGTTATATTATCAGCGTAAGCTCTTGTGTTGTCGATTTATGGCGCCTATTTAAACCTGACGTAATTTCCCTGCGACCGTCCCGGAAGTTATTTTGTCGGAGTCAAAATGGAGCTGCGTTGGAGCGAAGCCGCTGAACACACTGATGTCGGCGAACAGAAACTGGTCCATTTTGCTGGCTGGCACTAAGACAACATTTGTCACGTGAGGGACGAATCGTTACCGAACAACGAACCACTGCCCGGAACCTATTTAGATGGTGTAAGTTTTCATATACAAATATATGTAGTCCACTTAGACCCGTAGCAAGGGTGTGCTGTCAACTGGCTAACGAAGCATGCTAACATGTCGAGTCACGGGTGTTTCTGTCCCGAGACCTGTAGCACTGACCTGTCCGTAAATAGAGATTCAACTAAGACACGCACTCGAAGGCCCTGAAAAAGTGATTTTCGCGTTGTTTCTTTTTCTGCGTAGATATAGCATAAACGTCTGCACGCTTAGTTAACATTTCTGGTACGTGCGTGTGCGTGCTGTGATTTCCTTTAGCACTAAATGCTAACTGCAAGCTGATCGATTCCTGTGACTTATTTGCACCATCGTGACCTACTGCTTTTCATTTGTTTCGGCTTCTTTTAAACGTGTTATGTGGGATATTAAAATCCCCAGGGTTCCAGGCGGGCTGTGCCTTGCCTGACGATGTGTTGGCATTAATGTTAAAATCATCTTAAACATGACTATGTCCGGCGACACCATTAAAGTGGTAGCGAGCAAATTGTACACTTTACCCACAGAAAAAAAACAAAAACGACAACTCGGCAAACGTGAGACTGCAAGCGCCTCTGTCCCGTTTTGTACCCCTTCCTCATATGTTTGGTTCTCAAAAGCCACGTGACTTGTTATTTTGGAGTCACTACAGAGCTAACACTGCTAACTCGCTACCACTGAACTAGCGTTTGTCCAGTGGTGTGAGTTTTGACCCCTCACCGCTACCTGTCGAATGCACGTTTAAATCATTTGTGGCCCTTATACATTCCTGAAACGGGCTGTTGTGTTTATAGAGCAATGTGCCAGTGCCATCGATGGGCAGTTTTAAATAACTTTTATCAGATGCTTTTAAGAATGATTATACAACAGATTCTGTTGGGCCACAAATCACACGGACGGAATACCTGGAAAAACTGAGATCAGTCGATGAAGATGTTGGACTTGGTCATTCCAGTTCAGCCTGATGTCTGGCAAAAACAAAACAACCAAACATTTGGTTTTAAAGCTATGATTCATTACATTACTTTGCAAAGTATTATACTGTTTTGTTTGCAGCAAAATGGAATATTTAATTTTTTTTTCGAACTTATTCATGTGTCTATAATGATGCGTGTCTGTCAGGTGGTCATGGCGGAGCGTTGGCTGGGGTGTTCGTGGAAGCGGCATGTGTCTGAGCAGCTGAAGCTCCGCGACCGAGTGCAGAGACAAGCGTTCGAGGAGATTGTACATCAGTGTGAGTCCTGTTTCTGAACGTCTTGATGCTGTGCCCAGCAGACGGTGTTCTCTTTGTACGTGCCGCAGCTACTGAACACATTAACTGTACTGTCATACTAGCTTCTGAGACAAGAGTCCTTTTTTGAGTTAAGCCTTCTGTTGCTTCAGGGCTTTGGTCTTTCTCTAATCAATTTCTGCGCTTCAGTTTCATTAAAATAGATCATGTGTCTCAATATTGATGTGTGATGTTTACACCAGGAATTTTGTTCTCATTTGATTTTAATGTGACTATTTTATTGGAGAGGGATGTGATCTGCGATTGTCTGAGGTAATATCCTGCACATGGTCGCTTATCAACGGCAACATGCATTCTTATCAGACTTTTTGTGGTGTCTGGCAGAAGGCTTCCAGTGCAAGCGTTTAGCCCTTTATAGTTCAAAATTAGTGATGGAGGATCTCTCTTTGCTTTCCAGATAACCGTCTGCTGGAGAAGTCTGATCTGCAGGCAGTTCTGTCAGAGAGGTATCAGACTGATAAGTATGAAGTCCAAAGAGCACACGACCCCAAGTAAGTTTGCACCCTAACGAGTTTGTTGCATTCTAGTATCTGCTTTACCCCTGCAGGTGTCATTCTTATCCTCGAGTGGCTCTTCAGCTCCTGACTTGTGCTGTTTCTCGTTTCAGCTCGGGCGCTGACTCCAGTCGCAGCGATGCCCTACAGCAAGAAATGGCTCAGATGAGAATCAAACACCAAGAGGAGCTGACGGAGCTGCACAAGAAACGCGGAGAGGTCGGTGACTGAATCATGCCATTGTAACTTATAATATCTCAGCACCAGGCTGAAGACAGATGAGTCCACACAAATGTGAGTTTTCCTGGTCAGGCAAAAGAGGAACTTGTTAGTGCTGATTTTAAAGAGAGCGAAAGCAGCAGTTTACTTGGTCTGTGTGGTTGTGAAACACAGGGTCTTTGTCCTGTTGCACAAAACACAAAAATCCAGGAAACTGAAGCTAGATTTCTTCATAGTAAAGTGTCCTGTGAAGACTTGCTGACAAAAACAACAAAGGCCTCATATTAAATGAGGAGAATGATGTCACAAACTACATACCGTCAATGGTGAAACAGCAATTTTGACTCTGTTTACATTTTTGTGATGACATAAAGCGCAATATGGCAGAAACACAAACTTTCCTGTAGCATGTTTTTCCCAAAGAGAAGTAGATCATTTGTGATAATCAAGATGGCGATGTGCAACATGCGGCGCAGAAGGGGTTTTGTAATAATATTTACAATGGACTGATGACAAGCATTGTATAACTTTTGTTCTTTTGCACATCAAGACAAAAATCTGAATTTGGTGACACTTATCATCCAATTAGAATCTGCTACAGGAGTGGGAACGTTTTTGTGCCGTTTTGATGATAAGCAGATTTTGTCTCATTTTGTATACAGCTGGCTCAGAGCGTGATCGAACTCAACAACCAGATTCAGCAGAAGGACAAAGAGATTCAGAGCAACGAGGCCAAGTTGGTATCTGAAGGTTTACGCTGTTGAGTGAGAGTGAGAGAGAGAGCGACATCAATCGGTGCGTTGTCTTTGTCTGTCAGGATGTTGGAGTATCAGCAGCAGATCAGTAGTCTGGAGGGAGACTGCCGGGACCTGCGGAGCCAACTGCAAGTAGGTGGCGCTACATCTGCAAATCAAATGTGAAAACATCAACATGTGAATTTGCATTTTCTTCAGCTTGTTTACAAATATTACCCCCATCATCACATAATGTTGAATTTGTATAAAAATGTTGGTTGCCTTTTCTATTGCAATGGTCAGTGATGATTAGTGAAAGGTCTGATTACCCACAATCCCCTCTGGCTGCCCTCTGGCTCCCAGCAAATTCTGCCGCCATAATGCTTTAGCTGTGCACCGGTGGAGGTGGAAACCCCTGACAGTCAAACAGGATGTGACATCACGGAGTCTGTATGCAGATCCTGCAGGCTGTGTGATGACAAACATCTGACAGAATCATGCATCATGGAGTGTCAGGCTAAGGAGGAGGAGGAGAAGGGAGCTGATCTCAAGTTTTCAATCTGAGGCCTTTTTCTGGGAACGGGAAATAAGAACATCCTGTGTGCCAACGGGAAGTCGACCTTCAGGTTTCTCCTGCGTTGTCTTCTGCAGGACCTGGAGAGGGCGAACCAAACGCTGAAGGACGAGTATGACGCCCTGCAGATCGCTTTCTCTTCTCTCGAGGAGAAGCTGAGGAAGACCACGGAGGACAACCAAGAGCTGGTTTCGCGGTGGATGGCTGAGAAGGCGCAGGAGGCCAACAAGCTGAACGCAGAGAACGAGAAGGACAGCAGGTAAACACACAGAACCACAACCCTGACTCGGACTCTCTGTCATTTTGCCTCTGCCCCTCGATGCTGAGCGGTTCCCCTCTGGTTTGCATGTTCACTTTATGTGTAGTGTGTCGCAATTCCTGCGCAGACACAAGGATAGAATGAGTGCACTGTTTAGGAAGGGCTGACCCATTTTATATGGACAGATTCCAACAAGAACAGGCAAATTGGTGTGAAAATGGGGAACGGCCTTGGGCCTCGAACTCACTCTGTTTGTGTGCATTGAAGACGCAGACAGGCCAAACTGCAGAAGGAGCTTGCCGACGCTGCCAAAGAACCACTGCCGGTTGAGTAAGTGTTAATGTTCATGAACATAATTAATGTTTCTTTGCCGCATAATGACACATATCCTGCTCATATATTTAGTGTCTTGAGTATCTATCTGCTGTTTGGAAAGTTTTAAAGATCAAAGAAAATTGCATGAGAAAGTGTGTCCAGACTTTTGACTGGTAGTGTACATGTAAAAAAAAAAAGAAGCATAATAGCAGTACTCGCTCTGTTTTTGTTTGTTTTTGTCTGTGTTTATCCTCAGGGAGGAAGATATCGAGGTTCTGGCTGTGGATGGAGGGAAAGGCGGTGACGAGACTTCCCCAAACAGGCAGCTGGGCCGAACCTCCAGGTGAGAGCAATTTTTTGAGAGATGCTGAAACAAACTGTGTAGCTTTTATACTTTTTCAATGATCAGACCAGGTTAAACATGTAATTTTGATAAAAGCAAAGTTCTTGAATGTATTTTTCAAATCTCTGCCTTACAAAAGCAGAAACTCGGTGGAGATGTACTTAGAGATAATCGTTTTCTGTTTTTAGTAGTAAGAAAATCTCTCAGCCTCCTCCCGGCGGGCTGCTGGACTCCATCTCCAACATATTTGGGTATGTATCGCAATGTCTGTGCGTTTGTGTGGCTGCCATCAGCTGTGGTCAAAGGAGATGTTACTGCTGTTCCTGCAGCCAGCAGTACACCAAACAGTCTGATGAGGGTTTAGTGGAGGTTTTGCACTTAATGTGTATTTTTTTTAACCAGCAGGCGTCGAAGTGCCAACTCCTTCAGCACTTCCCCTGAAAACACTGAGGCTCCTTCAGGAGTGTGTGCAGAGGTCCGAGTGCCCTCCACGGCCCTACACGTCTTTGTAAGTAGCACTTGATCTGACTGGGACGTCAGTTCGTTGCCCCTCTGTGACATATCTCACTCTTTTTAAGTACACCTCTAAACTAGTTGAGAGCTGTTGAATGTATCACTCTGAAATTCATTCCTATTGGTCAGTGATGAGCAGTAAAAGGTCTGATTTCCCACAATCCCCTCCTGTGGCCCTTTGGCTCCCAGCAGCTTCCTGCTCTCTCCTTCCATCGTGCTCTAGTTCTGCACGTGTGGAACCAGTGGCTGCTGACAGTCAAACAGGATGTGTCATCACAGAGTCTGTAGTAAAGATCCGGCAGACTTGGTGTGATTCTTTTGTTTCACATCTGACAGAACCAATCAGCAGAGAGTCGGGCTGAGGAGGAGGAAGGAGGGACCTGATCTCAAGTTTTCAAGCTGAGACCAATAGGCGACAGACAATGGCTGTGTGCTCGCTTTCTATCTCAGTCGGATTGGTTGCAACTAAACACTGTGTCTGTGTGTGTGTGTGTGTGTAGGATGCGCATGACGGTGAGGTGAATGCAGTAAAGTTCAGCCCAGGCTCTCGCGCCCTAGCAACAGGAGGGATGGACCGCAGGGTGAAGCTGTGGGAGGTGATTGGCGGTGAGTTCAGGAAACAGGAAGGGGTGATTATAGCTCTGTGGTTCGTGTCAATTAAAGACAACTCCCGATTTAACACGACTGACAAACAGCTTCATTAAATTCAGTAATGAAATCTTGTTTGTGTAGGTCGCTGTGAGCCCAAAGGAGCACTGACGGGCAGTAATGCAGGAATCACCAGCATTGACTTTGACAGTGCTGTAAGGTTTTTATTCCTTTGGTCTGTGGTTTGAGTGGGAAAGGACAAGGTCAGGTTGTTGGTTAAGAAAGACTAATTAGTTACCAATCTCCCTGTTTTCAGGGCACTTACCTTCTGGCGGCCTCTAATGATTTTGCCAGTCGGATCTGGACCGTTGACGACTACAGACTGCGGGTGAGTCTTCGTTAAGACACAGTGGTTGCAGCTCTTCATCATCCACATGATATTGCTTTGGTACGATGGTCTTTGTCGTGCTCAAGTTAGAATGCTTGTGATGACCAGCTCTCACACGGCTGTAATTAAAACTGAGCGAGTGCATCCGTCTCCAGACTTGTGGTCAGTGATGTACAGTAAAAGGTCTGAAGCTCAGGCCCCGCCCTCCGTCGGCCACACTGGCTCCCTGCAGCCCCCAACCTGTGTGCCACCATGCTCTAGCAGTGCCGTCGTGGTCTCGGTGGCTGCAGACAGACAGGATGTGACATCACATGGTACTGAGTGTGTGTAGAGAACCCGCAGGCTCAGTGTGATGCTTTTAGGAAACATCCAACAGAACTAAATAGTAAGGAGTGTTTAGCTGCGGAGGCAGAGCCTGAGCACTGATCTCACTCTCTTACTGAGACCATGCATATTTTTTTATTGACTATAGATTATTTTCTATACAGGTAAGAAACTACTACTGCTAAACTCCTGCGCAATCTTATTTCTAACTTTTTCACTCTTTGTTTTTTCTCTTTTTATTTATTTAAGTTTTAATAATATTTATTATATATTGTTTCCCCCCTTTGATATGTTTATTTATGATAATATTACCCAGACACAGGCTCAGATTTTCTTTGTACATCGGTTTGGTTGGGATTTGATAATATGTTCATACAATCTTGCAACACTTTGTATTACTTATGTATGATCCTTTGACGCAATAAAAACATTTGAAACCAAAATTATTTTTTTCATTGGAGCGTGAGCCCTCGGGCTGCATGATGGTAAGTAATCTAAAATGTCTGCTTGTGTCTTCATCTCCAGCACACGTTGACAGGTCACAGCGGGAAAGTGCTGTCAGCTCGCTTCCTATTGGACAACGCTCGCATCGTCTCTGGCAGCTACGACAGAACACTAAAATTATGGGACCTCCGCAGCAAAGTGTGTACGTGATTGCAGAGGTTTCTTTTTTCCCCTCGATGTTTGCCCGTGCTCAGGTCTGCTTTATACGGTGGTGTGATATCAGTACAAATACGGCAATATCACCGGCTGCCCGTCTCACCTGCGCAGGTATGAAGACTGTGTTCGCCGGCTCCAGCTGCAATGACATTGTGTGCACGGAGCAATGCGTCATGAGCGGACACTTTGACAAGAAGGTCCGATTCTGGGACATCAGGTGAGTGGGAGCATTACATCTCATTCTGATGGCCGTGCAGTCACATGAGTCGTACTGGCCTAAAGCAGGTCGCAGCGGCAGCTTTAGAGTGTTGCAGAACGGAGCAGAGAGAAGTCTGTGAACGTTCTGCACATTGTCCGTGTTTCACTCGCACATCAGAGCGGAGACCATTGTGCGTGAGCTGGAGCTGCTGGGCCGAGTCACGTCGCTGGACCTGAACCACGACCGCACCGAGCTGCTCACCTGCTCCAGAGACGACCTGGTGAAGATCATCGACCTGCGCACCAACGCCATCAGACAGACGTTCAGGTGAGGGCACATGCAATAAGGCGCGAGGTTTTCAGACGAGCTCTGTGGTGAGGTCATGCTCGTTAAACTTGGGAGAGTTCATTTACATTGTGAAGCTTGGACACCAGAGCAAGGCTAGGGGAGGCTAAAAGTGTTTTTGTTGGGCTCCAATCCATCTGGAAGTTCAAGCAACACTCGCTAAGAACTGAAATCCGACTTTACAGGAGCAATGTGAAGTCTGTGCTGTTATATGGATTGGAATGCTGGCGAGTCACAACAAGTGACATGAGGAAGATCAATGCCTTTCACAATCAATGCCTCGGGAAAATCTGCCGCATCTTCTGGCCAGAGAGAATCTCAAACAAAGAGCTGCACCAGGTGACCAAGTGCAACTGTGTCGTGTTGGAGATCAAACGCCGCTGATTTCGCTGGTTGGGGCAATGTGTTCAGAATGGCCCATAACCGTATCCCAAAGGTTGCTCTTGGATGGACCCCTCCAGGGAAAAGGAGGAAAGGTCGACCCAAAACAACTTGGCGACCAACAGTAACGGCTGCGCTGAATGAGATGAACCTGACATGAAGCGAGGCACAACATGCAGCACAAGACGGGTTCTGATAGAGGCAAACTGTTGAAGCCTTTTGTCCCACCTGGGACGAAGAGAAGCTGGGAGCTTGCGTCATCTTTTCAGCTCAGTGGCCGAATGTAAATTAACAAGATTTTCTTCTTTTCTGTGCTTTAGTGCCCAGGGGTTTAAATGTGGAGCTGACTGGACCAGAGTCACTTATAGGTGAGTTGGCTGCAGCAGCTGTTGCCTGCAAGATAATGCATCCTAATTTCCCTATTACCCTCTCATCAAAGGCTCAAAACGTGCTGCTGTATCTTTGTTTGGTTGCAGTCCTGACGGCTGCTATGTGGCTGGAGGCTCAGCTGATGGAGCCCTCTACATCTGGAACGTCCTGACCGGAAAAGTGGACAGAACTCTGGACAGAAACCACAAGTGAGAAACTCACAGTGTGCCTGTAATGTGATCCCTGATCAAGCTGAATCTGGTGTTCTCAACTTTGATTTTCTTTTTCTTTTTTTTTTGTTTCTGCAGCTCAGCCATCAACTCTGTGTCCTGGTCACCTTCAGGAACGTACGTCGCCAGTGTGGAGAAAGGCTGCAAGGCCATCCTTTGGTCCGACATCTAACTCAATCACTTAAAGCGTGCAATGACGCAGACATTGCAGGAGGACTTTTAAGCTTCTGACCAGACTGAATCAAAACTGCCTTTACTTGGACACGCAGAACAATAAAATGGCTTCATGTTTACGTATTCTGCTTGTCGAGGAGCAAACTGCCGTCAAAGAGGAATCAGGAGCTCAACAGTTGGCACTTGGAGGAAAAGAGCAAAGTGGTGTGAATAATGTATGTTTGTGTGCAAATGGAATAAAGACAATATAAGATCTACTCGTTCCCTCAAATAATTATTAAATAATCGGACTGCTAATGTGCTCTGAAGTGTTGTTCCACTTCCAACCATAGAACACATTCCAAGCCTGGGTTGGAGCTTTCAGAAGGGTCTTCACATGTTCTCTCCGTGTTTGCGTGGGTTTCCTCCTACCATCATCCAAAATCGTGTGATAATTGGGTCACGTTCGCCCAAAGGGCAGTGCACTGACTGACTGCGGCCCAACAATCCATCCTGATCTCGCTATTTTGTTGCACTTGATGTATAATGACAAGGATTCGAGCAGTAAAGATGAAATATGAATGATGTATAATTCTCCATATCTATATATATTTTGTTATTGAGTCCTGAATGCCATGTGCCTTGTGGAGTACTCCTGGTTCTCCACAAGGCTGCATGCTTGGGCCGCTACTGCTGACTCCGTATTGGTTTGCTGTGCTATTGTCACCAAACACTGCTACCAACTGTTTAAGGTGTCAACACAGTAGCCATGCAAAGTCATTGTTGAGCTGGGCCTCCAGTGGAACCTCTCCACAAACAACAGTTTGTTCCTGCTCCTGTTGCGGTTCTCTGCGTGCTTAAGCTGCTGATATCAGCAGCCGGACAGACTGCTTAGTCAGACTGCTTATCGGCTCAGCACAGACTCACACTGCTGATCACATGGAGTAATAATAACTTTATTGATCACAGGCTTTATTTATGAGGAGGACAACCCGCAACACACTGGAACAACTGAAGTGCTTCCATGTTTGTTTGTTTTTCCTGCCAAAATCAACGTTTTTATTTGATGAAATGTTACAACACCAACTGGAAAATTGATGAATACTGAAAAACAAATAGTATCACATGGTTAGATGAAAACTTAATCTCAAGGTCTACTGCAGCGATATGTTCCAAGTTTGCAGGTTTGTGAATTGATGGTGTGGAAAAGTCAGTCAGTATAAGAAAAATAAACAAACCAAGAAGAGTACGGCTTGGGTGCTCCTGCAGATCTTCCTGTCCATTCAGGATTATCTCCATGTGTTCACGCTGTAATAATCAGCATGCTGACCATGCTCTGTGCGTATATATAAAGCAAAATCCGATCAGCTGGTAGAAAGCTGCTGTACTTCTCACTGCACTGCCGCTGCGCTCAGGTCAGTCTCTAGTTTTCTTCATAAATCCATGAATTTGTTTATATGAGTCTTGTGGAGTCTGGAGCATGCAAAAGTTTACGTAAAGTACCACTGCAACTTCTAACAGTGCTTGTAATGTTTATTTAAGGTCTGAAAATTTGCCTCCATCATCATCATCATCATCATCATCAACTTTATTTATATAGCACATATAAAAAACCACAGGGGTAGCCAAAGTGCTGTACAATGGGTCATAAAAGCAGTGAATTAAGCGAATAATAAAACAAGTATGTTGCTTGAACAAAAGTATTTGAGCCAAAGACAAACACATTTTAAAAAAGACCCAGTATAAATATCCAATAAGTTTAGTCAGTTAACAGGCTATCCTTGGACAATTTTTGTAATATTTTGTGCAATAATAGACAAACCCAAGAAATTCAGAGAGTAATGATACAACTGCACGGTGTCAGCACTTGATCTGTTGCATTGAACCCAAACTGGCCTCCACCAGTCATGGTGGCAATATATGTTTGGTTTTTGTGGTGGCGTTGAAATAGGAAGGGATGCTGATTTCAGCCATTTGCGTGGCTGCAAAATCATCAGCGACGGGATGGTGTGGGCATAAACAAGGATGAGTAACAGACAGAACAGTGAGCAGCAGCTACCTTGGAAGCATGCTGGTGAAAAGAGCTGTGCATCACACTGGTCGTGCAGTGAAAAACCTTCCGAAACTGACGATAAATCTGTGCATTTGAACCCAAAATGCCCCGTCTTGATATCTTGTTATGTTTACTGCAGTGCAGATTGTGACATCATCACCATGAGTCCCAAACATGTCATCTTTAAGAAGGTTTCACGCGACAAGTCGGTAAGTTGTTGTTGTTGTTGTTGTTGTTGTTGTTGTACACTAGCAGCCAAATGGTTTTTCAGGTGATTTGGTGGAGTCCAGCCACTAACACTGTGAGCCCTGTGTTCCAGGTGGCGGTCTACATGGGCAAAAGAGACTTTGTGGACCACTGTGACTTTGTAGACCCAGTCGGTGAGCGCAGTATATATATCTCGTTTTGAAATTAGCTGATACAAACTGTGTAGTTAACACACCCTGTGTTTGTCCTACAGATGGAGTCATTCTGATCAACCCACAGGAGCTCAAGGGGAGAAAAGGTTGGTATTTAGAAGCTGATTGTGATTAGTAGGATATACAATAAATATTAGAAATTATGCTGGAATTACAGAGCCTGTAAAATTTGAGTAATTTGAAATATTTTATAAACTTGATATGAATATCGTGGTTGTTACAAGGAAAGTACATTGATTCAGTTTTGTTTTTCACTAGTCTATGTGATGCTGTCGTGCACGTTCCGTTACGGCCGCCAGGACATGGATGTGATGGGAGTGGCTTTCCGGAGGGACCTCTTTGTGGTAACGCGGCAAGTTTACCCCGAGCTGCAGGACAAGGAGAAGCTGACTCACACCAAGATCCAGCAGAAGCTTCTGCGAAAGCTGGGAGACAATGCCTTCCCCTTCTTCTTTGAAGTGAGCAAGCAGCAAGAACCTCTATCCAATCAGCAGCTTCTCAAACCCCGAACCTCCAACTTATAGCAGGCTATACAAGTTAATTGTCACTCTTTCGTGTTTCAGTTCCCAGACAACTTGCCGTGTTCGGTGGCTCTGCAGCCTGCGCCCAATGATGTGGGAAAGGTACAGCTATGTCATATCTTCCAGATGTCCAGATGTTGTTCTGTGGTGTGGTCCTGTGTCAAGTCCAGCCTCCAAATTAACCAAAATCCACTCAACTGATGTTATCGATGTTTTTTAGTGATTATGCAAATGGCTGATATTTAACAAATGATTGCCCAGGAATATCTGT
Source organism: Thamnaconus septentrionalis (assembly GCA_009823395.1). Lineage (NCBI taxonomy): Eukaryota > Metazoa > Chordata > Actinopteri > Tetraodontiformes > Monacanthidae > Thamnaconus > Thamnaconus septentrionalis. The sequence continues at coordinate 5,710,201 of CM020510.1, read as the reverse complement.
CCCAGGTTAATGACGCCCTGAGGCGTGTGGAGAGAAACTTGGCTTTGGTCCCTTTCAACCATGTAGAAGTTCCAAAATACCTTCAGTTTTACTTTAATTTTTGTAGAGGACCATAAACAGAGGGGTAATATGCTGTTTAATGGAAATCTATATATTCTATTTTGACCCCCCCCCCCCACCACCACTAAAACACTGACGACTCAGTAAAAATCCCAACACACCAAATATTAATAACATGATGTTGAACTTCTGCTTGATAATCTGTGTGATTTAAAAAAAAACACTTGAGTTTTCTCAAATTAAAAGGTTGGTTGGTTGATCGCTTGTCTTTGTCTGGCAGAAATGTGCCGTGGAGTTTGAGGTGAAAGCTTTCTGTAGTGAAAACCAGGACGAGAAGGTGGACAAACAGTGAGACTATTTTTTTTTCAGTTCCTATCAATGTCTCTTCATTTAAAGCAATTGTTTTTTTCTGTAGCTTTTGGGATGTGATCTGTTAAAAGACTCCTCTTGGTGTTTTCCCTCAGGAGTTCGGTTCGTCTCACCATCAGAAAGATCCAATTCAGCCCAGATGTCAGTAAAGTGGTTCCAGTGGCAGAAACCACCTTTGAGTTTCTGATGTCTGAGAAGCCTCTGCAAATCAAAATGAGCCTTCCCAAAGAGGTGAGACAAAAAGTCAGAGTTGACAACACAGCCGCCCGCCCATTGGACCTGCACCTCTGACCCATCAGTCTGATCCGACCCTCCACAGACATTCTACCATGGGGAATCAGTCCCGGTGAATGTGGAGATCACCAACTCGTCCAGCAGGAACATCAAAGACATCAACGTTTCAGGTGAGCAAAACGACTTAGATGTTTGCCATCACGCACCTGTGTTGTCACGTCCTGTCAAAAACGTCTGCCTCTGTTCAGTTGAACAGGTGACCAACGTTGTTCTCTACTCCAACGACAAGTATGTGAAGTCGGTGGCCAAAGAAGAGACAGAGTGAGCCAAACTCTCCTGGTGGCTTTTTCTTAGATCTTGAATATTTTCCACTGTAATGGCCTTTCTGTTTAGATTTGGTTAGGCCTTTATCTGTGGACTGTGGAATAATAGTTGAGCTGAGCACGTGTGTGTGTGTGTGTGTGTGCGCACAGTGACTCAGTCCCATCCGGTACCAGTCTAAAGAAGGACTACACTCTGTACCCACTGCTGTCTTACAACAAGGACAGGAGAGGCATTGCTCTGGACGGACGACTCAAACATGAGGACACCAACCTGGCTTCCTCTTCCATGTGAGGAATACACACCAAAGCACTGGAGACACCAAGAACACACACTCAGTAAAATTAGTGAGAGTCACTTCAAGACTCAGTAGATGCACTGGTTGATTGGTGAGTGTGTTTCTGTGTGTGTCTCTGTTGCAGAGTGAAGGACGAGGTGCTGAGGGAAGTTCAGGGGATGCTGGTGTCCTATAAGGTCGTAGTGAGGATGATTGCGTCAGGGTGAGTGTGAGTCCCAGTGCATGCTGGGAGTATGGCCCGTCAACCCGTGCTTGATAGAAAGTTAAGTGCCTCAAGCTAATGAATCAAAAGCACTTTATTTGGATTGACAGTCCTGAATAATTTCTCAGTCACATGACTGTAATGCCAGTTAGAAGGTCATGCTTGGTTGTATCTTTGGCTGAACCTGTTTGTTGGTCTCTCCTCTCTGTCAGGACCATCGGATCCAGGTACCACCTTCAGTTCCGCAAATTCACGTCTTTTGTGGTGGTTTTCATTCAGTTTGTGTTCATGTATGCATTGTGTGTGTGTGTGTGTGTGTGTGTGTTCAATCTTCAGTGAGGTGTCTCTTGAGCTTCCTTTCAAGCTGATGCATCCAATACCCGAACTAGGTGAGCTATTATATAAGTTTTGTGTCAGGCTGTGATGGAAAATGACTAGGGGTCAATGTACTGCAAGTTTTCACAAATAGACAAATGTGTCTTTTGGTGTTATGGAGCTTGAAGTCATGTGACGTGGTTAAGGAGTACAACAGTTATAGGCAAATAAACTTAAAGAATTGATTAAGAAATGTGTTTAGGGACTGAACATTTTTTCTGCTCTTCTTCCATCCTTCTTTTTCCTGTTGCATGAACTGCAGCAAAGGAAAGGTAACAACACTTGTACTTTTTTTGAACCAGAAACTGTGAAACAAGAAAAGAAAAGAAAAACAAAAATCAAAAACTCTAGTTGCCTTCATTGATTTGTCCCACCCCGTCTCTGTCCTGCAGCGAATCAGATGACATGGTGTTTGAAGAGTTCAAGCGAGCCTACCTGAAGGGCGTGGTCTACGGCGACGATGATGAGTCTCCCACTGAAGCGTAAACAAAAAAGATGGGCGCCCAGCAGCCCGCCCAACTTGGCTTGTTTCCTTTAGCGCCCCCCTCAGGCCAAAATTCCAGTGCTCAGACTGCTGACGTGAATACAGTTTGGCTGATTTTAGAACTCCTGAGTTCTAGTGGTCACTGTTTAGTATAACTGGGTGCATTTTGTCTCATATATACAAAACTTTTTTTAATATATATAATAACTCATACTAGAAGTATATGTATATACAGTATAGTGCGGATTTCAGTTTTTACTACTCTTATGTAAAGCATAGTTTGACAAAGAAATTATCAATGTTCATGGATTTCGAGCAGAATGCATTATTTATTTAAAGTAAAAGTAGTTATCAGCTTCTGATTGGCAATGATTATCTAACCAATATCATGAATAAATGGATAATAATATCCAAAAGTTTATTGATTTTGCTTCTGTGTTCCAGTTTTGTTGTCCAATAATTTCTGTCGACATGAGTTTTCAACAATGGTGTTAAGAGATTTTCCATGAATTTTCCATTGACATTGAAGTACTGAATGGCAAAACTAAAGAAAGTGTATTAATGTTGGTAGAGTCAAGAACACATTTTCATAAAGTCTTTTTATTGGAATGGGACATTTAAACACAAAATTGTCACAAATCCATTATTTTCTCTGAAGTCTGAATACAGTGACTGAGGGTTGATCCATATTAACCCATGTGCTCAAAACAGTGATTCATGAGATGATAATGCTTCTTACAGTGTTTATAACCGTATCTCATCTTTGAAAACAAGACTTGTGCTTCAAAAACACACCTAGTTACTCATGTGGTCTTTGTGCTTTTGTTGCCGATCAGACTCTGCCCAGCTAACACAATATGGTTCTAGAAGCTTCCTCTTATATCGTTTTACACTACTGCTACTGGGTCGCCGTCAGGGGATCATCGGGTGACTCGCTGCTTGTAAAAACCTGACAACTCTCAGGCCAGATAACATTAAAAGAGAGGGATGAGACAAAGGATAAGCACATGAATAAACTTTCATGTGTCCTCCCTGCTAGGTTACACTGACAAACAGGCTTCTCTGTTAACAACGTTGGCCAGCGATTAGTCTGAATAGAATACAAAAACTCCAGGGAAAATCACAAGCAAAGGTCCAGGTGAATGAATGGACAGTTAAATAAACCAGACCACACAAAGAGCTAAGGCTCAAGGGAAGACGATAGGGAACCGCTTGTTTTGAAATGTATTGCAGTGTGGCGATTTGGGTGACAATGGGAGGTAAAGCCCCTGTGAGGGGCAAGTCCACTTTTGTTGAACTTGTGCAACCAGAGTAGAGTTGGTACCATTATTGAAAGCTTTGTTGTCACCTCTTTGTCAAAAAAAAAAGGAATCTTTGGACACCTGCCCAAAAAAACGTTTATCTGCCTGATCTTGCCAGGAAGGATAAGCAGACAATCTCATTCATTCACTCATTCAAGAATTAATTCATCATTAAAGCTAACTGGACAGTCTACCTGCAGGCTAGGGGGTGTTGGTATTGCAGAGCTTAGTCACCCCAACTATATCCATCCTCAGGTGGCATCATTGGGGTTAAGGGTGTTCTCAGCATTGGCATATCACACGTGTCTGGATGGAGTAGGAAGCCAGAGAAGGTGCTGCTGGATTCAGAACCAGCGTACATGCCATTGGTAACAGAATCCTTGACCTGAAGCCACACCATGTCCCCGCGGGCAAGGTGGAGGACCACAGAATGTGAGGTAGTCCCTAATACTTTGGGGTCTGTGGTTTTGACAACTGGAGTGAAGTTATGGAAGAGGCCAACTTTAAGGACTCTCTCATGGACTGTGAGGTGATAGCTGAACACATAGGTGCCATTGACAGGGGCAGTGTAGATACCAGTGCTGGGGTCATAACTACCCTGAACGTTGTAGAGAACTTGAGCAAAAACCACAGGGGCATTGGGTTCAGGGTAGCTGATCGTCAGCCCGGCAGCAAAGGCAGACTGGATGCTGGGCATACAAGGACCAGGAGGACCCCTCATTCCCACATCACCCATGTCTCCCTTATCCCCCTGTGGCCCCATCTCCCCGCTGTTGCCTATTGGTCCCTGCTCACCCTTTTCTCCCTTGTCTCCCATGTCCCCTGGGAGACCATTCTCCCCATCTGTGCAATTACAGTCTCCCTGGAGCCCTTGTTGTCCCTTTTCACCCACAGGTCCAGGGGAACCACTAGGACCCAAATCACCCATATCACCCTTTAGGCCTTTGGGCCCCTGTGGTCCTGGCACCCCACCTAAGCCTCTGGGTCCAGCAGGTCCTGGCAGACCAGGTGGTCCTGGGGGACCTTCGCTGGACTCACATGTATCTGGACAGACTCCGTCGTCACCTTTAGGGCCCTGATCACCAGATCGCCCCTCAAGACCTTGTTCTCCTTTGTCCCCTGCAAAACAAAAACATGTTAATACGATGGATTTGGCCTGACGTTGGAGCCTTTTTTTGATTCTCACCTTTGAAGCCTCTGACTCCTTTGGGTCCTACAATACCCTGCAGTCCTCTTTCTCCCTTATCACCATCGTCACCCTTCTGTCCTGTGGGCCACAGTCATAGCAAAAACATGATCATGACAATATATTGAGAGTCAGCAATACAGAAAAAGTTATAGGTGTACATTGAGGGTATAGGATGGAAAAGGTATCATTTACCTTTGATTCCAGGCCTGCCGACAAAGCCAGGGGGACCTCTGAAGCCTGTCATCCCCCTTCGTCCAGGACTTCCCGGACGACCTGAATGTTGCACAGATGAGCTTTTTGTTAGTGATTTTCCTTATTCTATTATCAAATCGTTTTTAATCACTCAATAGACCGTTGACCCCTGACATAGGAACAACATTTACCCGGCAATCCTCTGTCCCCTCTATCCCCTTTGGGGCCCTGGCTGCTCTGGCAGTGGGTGCAGAGGCAGAACCAGGGGACCTGGTCTGGAGGAAGGGGAACCGGACCCTGAAGCAGCATCTGGCAGTATGCTTCCAGGTCCCCAGCAGGTGGTTCCGTCATGTTTTCACCGTTAGGGTAAAGGCGTGCAGGGCCGTTCATGGGTGGGTAGGAAGGTGGAGGAGGGGTACTCGGTGACGGAGGACTTAATGGATGTTCCCATTCCTCGTTGATGGGCTCGGGCATCGCAATAAAGGTGGGGACGTGAACGGCCACCAACAGGAAATACAGAGCAAAAGCCTGCATTATCTGCAAATAAATATTTTTTACAGATTTTATTTTTTTAAAGTATTTTTCTAAACACAAAAATGAAAATATGGATACATGATTATTTTAATTTTTCAATATTTCAGCTGTAGATTCATTATCAACTAAACTCTAGTGATGATGCACTGTAATTAACTAGCAGGTAAATTAGGGTCAAGCAAATACAAGTTTGATAAGTTAGTTTTTATCTAATTTTATTTTTAATATTGTATTCACACTCTAACAAATATTCTAAGATAAAAAGGACAATCCTTCATTGACACTGTTGCAGGAACAATGACAATGTGACAAGTGTGGTTGTGGAATGTCCGGTCTGCAGCAGACCCCTCTATAAAGATGCTTGGAATTTAACTTTGAAACATTTTAGCTGCCCTCAATTTAAGAAAAAGTGTAGTAAATCAAAATACATAAAGCAGCAATAGAACAAAATGAGATTAATACTGATCATTTATCAATGGTAATTTTAATAACATTTTCAAAAATATTTTACTGCAATTCCACATTTTATCTAAAAAGCAAATTGTGTTTTCAATTTGGATTTATCACTCACCGAGCAGTCCTTTCTCCTTTGATCCATATCTGTAAAATCTCAGAGTCTCCTTCACACAGACAAAGTTGGCTGTTAAATAAAGCACCTGGACTCCACCCACTCGCTACTTTACCCACACACTTCCAGGCAAAAGATCCGAGTGTGTGTGTGTGTGTGTGTGTGTGTGTGCATCTTTGTTGAGCAAAAAGTAGGCCTATGTTTTTGTCTTCTCTCTTTAATGCATAATGTGACCTTATTATCATCACAGAGAAGGGTATCACATTACAATAGTCAGGGTATCACTGCACAAAACTGTTATGTTCAGTGGTGACTGACTAATTTCAAGCAAGAAAATGCTTTATTGAGGACACGTTGATAAAAAAAAAAAAGGAACCAATTAAGTGTGCCCGCAACTTAAAGAACTTTCAATGAATTTGACTGTCTGTTGTTTCTATTACCTATTGAAAACTTCTTGGTTTAATAAACTAGCGTGCTTGTTCTTTTAAGAGAGATCAACCTATTTTACTGTCACCCCCATCAACACTCCCAGGAGTACAGCAACATTTCAGGCATTAGTTCAGTAGTCATATATCTTTCTACTAGTCAGAACATTTAAAAAATAATTTTATATTTGACCCTGAAAGTGTGCTTTGTCATAAAGGTGGAACTAAATACATATGCATACAAAGAATAATGAGCTAGAGAGACAGAGGTGACCCCCCACAGGGACAATAGTTTATTTGCCTCTTTTCTTCCCCAATGTGACATCATTTTCTGTCTCACCCATAGGGACACCTGATCTTGACAGTAACATTCCTCTATTGACTGCTAAATCAGACCTAGTGGGAGTCTTTGGCTCCCACTGATGAGCCTGTTTTTCATTTGAAAGGTGCCCTGAATGGGACTTCTGAGGCCACTGTGATAATGCAGTGTTGTAACCGAGATCCCTCTCTGTATGGACCATCCAGCTCAGCTGATTGAAGGCTGTCACCGGATCCCTTGCCGAACAAACAACCTATAGGTGGGACACTGTTAATGTGGGTCCTGGGAATTAGGATAAGAACGTCCATGTGGGTCAGCAGCTGTGAATGTACAGGAAGGCACCATCGCCATCACAATTTTTACTCGTTGTTAAGGACTGATGGTTAATAAATAAATCTGGAGGCCTTGAAGAGGTCCAGTGGGCTTGGCCACACTATTTTCACTTCTGAAATATACATATGTGCTCTTCATAGATGTTACTTATTCTTTGCGTTTCTGACTCTATGCAAATGTAACTATGATGAACATATTCTAATGTTGATAATGATACCTATGATTTACATGACACATCAAGTAAAGATTATTTTAAATGCACATGTAGTTGTAATTTTTATGATGTCATTTTTGTATCCATGTACAATTTTGAAGGTGACATTCTTCCAGCTGTTGTTCCATTAGGTTAAATTATTGCACATCTAAATGGTATTGTATACTGGATGGTCTTGCTGTCTTGGTCTGGTGATTGGACACAGACTGCCTCACTGTCGATGTTTATCAGTACACGTATATGTGTAAAAACAAAACCATACAAAACTTTAACATGTGCAGCTTTGTCCTTCACTTCTCAAGGATTTTGTCCTGTTTTCTTTTCAGCCCAAGATCATTGTATTGAACCTGTTGCATCACAGAAAACAATACGACTGACTTGACCCAGGACCCCTCTCTTCACACAATCACACACAAAGCCAAATGTGTGAACGTAAGATGATGGATGGCTGACACTGACATTCACCTGGGAAAAGACAGTCAGATTGTAAGAGAGCTCAAGAGAAAGTGGAGGCGGTGAGACAAAGCAGAGATTTGTTGCATTTGTGAGGCTTACAGTGAAGCGAAGACAGACATGACCACTATGCTCACAGTGATTGAGCTTGATCAACAGCAGATACGTTTAGTACATAAAATGATGGGAAAATTAATCAGATGTTCCAGGAAAACAGCTGAGATGTTTCTTTAACTCTTTCCTTCAAGGAACTGATGGATAATCTTTCAGTCCCTGTTTGAGCTGATGACCTGATTTTATTTTGATTTTATTTATTTATTTCGAACATGTAAGAAAGGAAAGAGAATTAAAAAGGATACAAAACCAAAACACACAAAAGAAAATGAAAAGAAAAAAAATATATATATATAAATAAAACAGCAAGGTAAGAATAAGTAAGAAAACACCAGTGAAAACTACAAGAGAATAGTATTGTTCATGATGAACTGATGAACTGATGAAACTGGATATGGAATATGCCCCCCACCCACCCCCACCACCAACTTGTCTGGGCAACTTCAGACTTTGTCCATCGATAGCTCTAATAGATTCAGGGATGCCTAAACAGTCTTGATTTCACAGGCTAAACATTTTGGTCTAACAAGCACTTTGCAATCAATCAATGTTTTTTAAACAAACTATTCAACTCACTTTCACAAAAATCTTTCCTGCTAATGCTGATGTTTTCTCAAGTTTAAGGAAACATCATCTGTGGACAGAACATGCATTAGAGACTATTCGTGAATATTGTAAATACAAAATTGGATATCTGTGAAGGTTCTCAGTCATCCATGTCATCTTGAGGTAGAAGGGTTGAGTTAGGGCAACTGGACTTGTTTTGTGATCTTGAAGACGTTTCGCCTGTCATCCAAGTGGCTTCTTCAGAACTCAAGTTCACTAAAGTGAACAAGTCCAGTTGCCATAACTCAACCCTTCAACCACAAAATTGGATATAAAATTTTAGAAATTAAGAAGAGTATTGTTTTGTATGAATCAAACAAACAAACAAACAAACAAACATTGGCATAAGATTATGTGATGCTAAACTGTGACCACCAGAGGTCAGTACACGCCTCTGTCGCCTCCGCTTGTGCGCTGCTCGCGTTCGGCCACTGGGAGGCGCTCCCTCCTCTGGTCCTCACCGGGGGTCTGATGGCAGGATGGCGGAGGCAGGGGGACCGGAGTCTGCCGCGGCCCGGTGCCCGGACGAGTCGTCGGACAGCGAACCGGAGCAAGAGCCCGGTACGCCGCAGAAACTCATCCGGAAAGTGTCAACGTCCGGCCAGATCCGCAGCAAGGTAAAAAATTCTTGAGAAATACTCGGTTTTTATCTGCAGACATGATCGGTGGTCAGTGTCTGTGTTCATTCAGTGGGGGTGGGCCACACATAGCCCCGAGGTTCATGGCTCTCCGCTTTCGGGGGCAGCGGTACAACTAACTCCATTCTAAAATCCGTGACATTGCATTTCAATCTGTTTCTGAGCAAATAAATGTCGTAGTCGCTATAAACTAAATATTTGTACAGAATGCACAGACATCGCTCTGTAATACGGCATGCTCCAGACACCTCAATTATCTTTTGTTTATGTCTTACGTCATCTTTTACGGCGTTGTTTGACACTTTCCCCTCCGTCTCCGTCTTTATGTTCTTTCACTTGGAGCGCTCGGCGAGGCCAAAGTGAAACATGCAAAGAGGATAAATTGAGTTAAATTTCGTGTTGCTTGTTTAGTTTCGACATAGCCGATTTGAAGTCAGTGTCATTCAAAATCTCATAGGTTTTTGTCTTGTTCGTTTCCCCCCGCAGATTCGTAAAAGTGGTCTTGTCTTTTTGAAATCTTGGTGTTTTTAGACCGAATTATGTTCTGTTACTTTTGCCTGAGTGCAAGCGATAAATGAATGCCAAAACTGAAACCCTTTGCACGACAGTTCACTTTACACACTTGAAGTATGAAGCGTTAGATGTTTGTTGGAGTGAAGTTGGAGTGAATTCCCAATTAAATTATCTGAAGGACCCAACTTAAAACTTGTAGTGCCGCTGTTCAATTTCTTTCGCTGCACCGTTCGTTACACCGCTAACTTCTGAAGTAAAAACAAAGCGACATTAACTCTAATGTTTTTCCACTGAATGCAATTAAACCCAGCATATCTAAATTGGGAAGACTTTGAACGACCGGCAGTGCAGACTCAAGCTAACCCTGCGAGCTACTGCTAGCCTGGAGGGTCTCGAAGTTGAGGCCCGAGCTGAAGCCCCGCCTTTTCTCCCTCCAGCCCACCGAAGCAGGGGGCTTCAGCTCGGTGCGATGGCGACCACTTCTCTGGTAGACAAGAGGGAATGGTAACACCACGATTAAACCCCGCCACCGCCGAGTAATGGATGTTTTTCTGTTAGCACAAGACCGCTGTAAAAGACATATAACGGTCCTGACGGAGTTAGCGCAGACAGATGCGCTTGAGTACCGACTCAATTCATTTAAACATCAGCCGAACAGCAGCTGGCCAGAGATCGGGTGTCCATGCAAAAATTCCTGACTCGGATTAAAACAGAAATCGTTTTAACTTGAGTGAATACACATTGCATAATATTACTGTGCCTTTCAAATATCTTGGATACCAGCGTCGCCGGGGATTGAAGTGCTTTTTGCTTTTAGTTTCTCTCCCCGAGTTTCTTGACGACATCGGCGGTACATTGTGTTTGTATTGCGTGATTTATGCTTTAAGGGTCAGCGGCGTCGTGTCGCGTTGTTATTTCATCTTATTACATTGGATGGCAGCGATGGGTTATTTGAGAGTGAGCAGCTGACTGACGAGGATGTCCGAGTCACAGGAAGTGCATTTGGCTGAAGGCCACCGGGTTTCTATTTAAAGCCCGTGTTTTGGGACATTTCACAGTGTGAGACACAAGCAGTAAGAGTTAGTCATGTGGGAAATAACGAGATAGTTCTGCTCGCTGGGAAGGAAACTCACAACCGGTGCGTTTTTGGTTCAGCGTCCAACTATGGCAGTGAGGAAACCCACTTCTGCCTGGATGGGGGGGTAAATTGAGTTTAAACGAATTATATGTCGTAAAACTTTAAACACAATCGTATGTGTTCCAAACCTCTGGAAAGATCAGAAGGAAGGAACTGTTTACCCCCACAAGAAACTGTTTCTAAAAATGGAACGTTTCTCTTGCCTGCATAAATCATTTTATTTCATTGACTAGAAGGACACAAAGACAGTCAAGACGTCATCGGACTGCACTATCTAAAACTCCTTTGCACACAGAGTATTGTTGACAAGTTTTTTTTTTTCAGCCTATTCAGTTGGGGTTTTCCCACCTTGATTTATTTTGCACATTAATTTGTAAATCCCACATTTGTGCTTTGGATACATGAGCTCATGTATTGTCACTGGCATCTCTCTAACTTCACTTGTTTTATAACTGAGTCAGTTGATAGAAAAATAAGCCTGCAGCTGCTGAGGTGAAGCGTTTTCCTGTGTCTTTGTGTATTGATAATGTTTCTCAGTGAACTGCCTGTTGTCGACTTTCTTGCAGGGCGATTATGGTCTGGTGTTCCGAGAAAAGCTGCTGATCATTTTAAGAGTTTACTCAAAGGGGTCTTTGTTAGCTAATGTGGTCACAGAGCTCCTGATGGATGGTTGAATGGCTTGTTGCACTCAATACATCAAGTTGGATCACCTGCTGAGTACCTGCTGAGTCAATAATGTGAATTTAAAAAATGAATAATATTAAAAATAAATACGGGGAGAAAAACTGTCAGTGACGTGCACACTTCTCTGAATGTCTAAAATTCAAATGTAAACACTTGAAAGGGGAAAAATGTCAATCCAGGCTTCTTTGTCCTGTTAATTAAATCCAAAGGTCACTCAACATTCATTAAGAATGAATAACATGGTGATGCTTTTAAAACTAGATTTTCTGGAATCCGTCTCGGTGATCCTCTGATGGCTTCTGCTCTGCTTTAATGGCTCCCTGATTGCCGGCGTTTGCGTCACAGCCGAAAGGAAATGTCCAGAAATATCCCAACTGAGGCACACACACCACTAATAATGTCTGCCCTTCAGTTTATGTGAACTGGCTGTTCTAGCAACTTGGTCATGTGGCTTTGCTGTATGCATGTGTGTGTGTGTGTTTCAGACTGTGCTGAAAGAAGGGAACCTGATGAAACAGACCAACTCGTTCCAGCGTTGGAAGCGCAGATACTTCAAACTGAGAGGGAGGACTCTGTACTACGCTCAGACTTCTAAGGTGAGCGATGCACGCCAGTGTCGCTCGTGCTGCGTTGGAACACGTCACAAAGAAATGAGTGTTGTGCGACTATCCTGAGCGTCTTGTGTGTGTCTCTGCAGTCCATCATCTTTGACGAGGTCGACCTGACCGACGCCAGTGTGGCTGAGTCCAGCACCAAGAACGTCAATAACAGCTTCACCGTGAGTTTCTGCTCATCCTCTACTGCAGGGCTGTCAAACTCAAAATGTAAAACTTTGATAATTATTGAAAAAAATCTTCCTCCGGATAGAACAGTGAACCTTTTTATATGGACCCAGACAAGTTTTGCTTCAACACTGAATATGGATCAAGCAAAGCTACAGTACAGTATACAGTAAATAACTTCATATTGCACACATGCAAAATCAAATTTCAAATTAAAACACACATCTAAATAAATAAAATGAAACTGAAAATTGCATGCCTCTTTTTTGCATTAAGAAAACGTTACTTATATAGTCTGTTAAAGTAAGTAGTCTGCCAGAATACCAGCAGAGCATTCTGGGATTTGTAGTATTAGCAGTACATGTGCCCTATAATACCAGAGGGCAGATGATGCAGTCTGTGTGAGAACCAAAGTTAGTCGCCTTTGCTGTTAGCGGTGCTTTAGAAAGCTTGAAATGACAGCACGGAAACATTTTTCAGTATATTGCTCAGCACGTAGACTTTATTCCTTGGTGTCCTGTTCTTGTCTTTGTTTGGACGCATCGTCTTAATTTTGGCCATGAATGTTCATGAGGGCAAACACAAATGTCACAATGACAAGTTGTGTGCCACCCAACCCCTAACCCCACCCACACACACACACACACACACACACACACACACACACACACACCTCCCACCCCCCAGCTGGACCACACACGCTGTGTGTTTGCAAACATTTTTTTTTTCTTCCAAAATTAGAAAATTGTTTGATGTGATGTGTTCTAATTAAAATTATATAACAGCGTAAATTCAGTCAAATAAAAGGAACCCAGAGACATACATTTATTGTGGGAAACACTTATTGTAAGATGTGGTTGAAGAATTGGACTAAACAGTTTGTCTTACGTCGGTGAACCTCATCATTTCCTGTAAATGAGGCTGCCGGGTGGCTTCGATGTGTATTTATAGGTTGTGTGTTGATGTGTGTGTGTGTGTGTGTGTGGTGTGTGGTGTGTGTGTGTGTATGAGTGTCTGTGTGCATGTGTGTATGTCTGTAAAAAGCCCTTTACTTTGTTGGTCTCCCTCTTCCCATCAAGGGGGTCGGCTTGACGTCAGACAGGAAGTGCGTTTGAGTCATACTAGAGGATGTGGGTGTGGCCTAAAGGAGAGAGGGAGGCAGAGAGAGGGGGAGAGTTGAGAGAGAGAGAGAGAGAGGGGGAGAGTTGAGAGAGAGAGGGAGAGTTGAGCAGCAGCAGAGCAGCAGCAGCAGCAGCAGCAGCAGCAGCAGCAGCAGCAACAGACACGATGATCAGATCCAGGTCCGTTCCTGGATCAGCATGTAGAAACCGAGCACAGTGAGAAGACTCGGGACAGTAGCAGGCACCTGATTGGTCGGCCTTTGACTGAGGTACGTTTGCCGTCTTGGCTGTGACATCATCTTATTGTAACTAAGGAACAGAGAGGCAGATTTTGCACATTTTTCACCTTCGGTCAGGTGCTGAATTGAACCGAATTGACTCCTGGATTTTGTCGGCTTGTGACGTTGGATCCAACGCTGACGTCAACATGTGATGTCTCATTCTCTGCCGAACCGTCTCAATCTAAAGGCTTCGTTTCTCAGCTTCTGTCCAGGGATGTTTGTGTTCGCTGTAGATGCCGTGGGATTTGCCTCAGTCTATTTTCCTCTCGACACTTTTGGCTGCAGCCCTGCAGTGACTTGCACATACTTACTGCTTGCAGACAGCATGAAAGGGCCTATTCAGAGCTGCTGGCCCGGAGCTCAGCGCCGCTGATGTAATTAAGCCCCCAGCAGACGGAAACAGAAAATGATTTTCTGAAAAGAAAAACTGACTAATACTAAACACACAAGAAGACTGATTATAGATCTGACTAATCTGAAAAAGAGGAAACAGAGATAAATGATGACTTTGACAATTATTGTGGATACCAGCATTTAGCACTCATTATTGTATTTGCATTGAGGATACCTGAGGTCTATTACTAAGAGATAATTTAGGGTGACATTGCAATTTATTGTGATGCAAAGCCCCTCCAAAAATGCTCAAATTGATAAAAGCAAAACCTTCATTCACTTAATCATCTGTTACACAGTTAAAATATTTAAAATGACTATCATGAATTAATTTGATTAAATGTATAAGATCAACTATAAGAATTGCATTGAGTGATTGGTAGCAGTTGACAACTGGCCGCCTTGACACAGATGATCACGCTCTATCAATGGACAACTTAATACTCAATGACTATTTCTAGAAAAAAGTCCTGCCCTTAAACGTCGCATGTTGACTATGAATCCAAACGTGTGAATAAATCTCTTAAACCGTTTGTCACATGCTGACGTCTTGCTGCTTGACAGTTTAAGGAACAGTGTCCAGGCTCCGGAACTTTTCCAAACATGTCACTCCTCTCCTGAACAAGCTGATGAATGAAGGACGCCGCCCGACCTTCACCCGTTCAGATGAATGAAGCAGTTGTATTTCCGGTGAATTGTACAGGCTCCCTTACTGTTGTGAGGCTGAGGGGACACGTTGTTCTCCGTAAAGTGCTGACAGTAGCTACGTTTCCATGACTCCTAGAATTGCGCAAAACCGGGTCACGTGGCCAGTTCACTTCAAGTGAAAATGGCGGGTTATGTTTAGACGGAGGAGGAGGCAAAATATTTTTTACAAGTCATCAAAAAGAAAAACAGAGCAACCATTCTTGACAGCAAACAAACGTAAACAAATAGAAGCAAACATAATTCTCGTAAAGTCTTGCGGGACAAGATTTTATGAGGATTACTGCTTATGTGCTTCACAGCATTCAATGGAATGGAATGCTGTGAAATTTTTAGAAATATCGCTTTTATTTTGCGAAAAACTGGACTCGAAACGCAGCTGGAGTGAGATGAGAATCCGCGTCACCCCATCAGACCATGTAGCCTGAGTCTGTCTCCGTCCTCAGTCTGTCCTCACCAGCAGGAGCTGATAAAGACGATCCCACGAGCAAGATGAGCTTGAAATTAGACCGACCAGTGTGATGGTCACATGGTCTCTGCAGTGTTTACACGTCCCAAGCTCTGTGTTTTAGAACGCCAGACCTTCCACATCTTTCCTCGCAACATTCCCAATGTGTTCGGTGAGGTTCTCTTCTGACAAGAAGTCTTCTGATGTCTGATGTCAGATGTCATTCAAGATCGTTTTTAGGATTTCCCTCAGCCAGGATTCACTCAGATAAGAAGGACTTTATCAGCCCTGATCTTGCTGCTGTCCTTATTCTGGCCACCTTTGTTGTCAGCACCTTCTCTGACAGGATATCTTCTTTCAGAACATGTTCTATTTTTAAACAAGTTTTAGCCATTATGTACAACGTGTGTGTGTGTGTGGCAACTGAACAGCTGGACAGGAAGTGGAAATGCACACGCGCCTCTGGAGATCATGGTTACGCACTTCACACAATGCTGTTGATTGTTCATTCACAACTCCCTTTACACACTTAAAACTCAAACACGCACACACACACACACACACATGCACACACACACTCACACACAAACTCCTGCTGTGGGATAATGTATGTTTTTTAAATCCTGAGAACAATGGACCCGTAAAGCTGCAGCTGTGTTTGATGCAGGACAAGCAGGAAACACTGTGGCACACACACCATCTTCACCTGTGTTTGTGTTGTGCCTGTGTGTGTGTGTGTGTTTGTGTGTTTAGGTGATCACCCCCTGCAGACGCCTGATTCTGTGCGCAGACAACAGGAAGGAGATGGAGGAGTGGATGGCGGCTCTGCGCAGCGTCCAGAACAGACAGAACTATGAGGTCTGAATCACTGTAAACAGTGTGAGCCCCAGTGTGAGTCCCAGTGCGAGCTGCTGACGCTGGCGTCTGTCTGTCTTTCCCCCAGTCCACCCAGTACAGCATGGACCATTTCAGCGGAATGCACAACTGGTACGCCTGCTCTCACGCCAGGCCCACGTACTGCAACGTCTGCAGAGAGGCGCTGTCAGGAGTGACGTCACACGGCCTGTCTTGCGAAGGTACGCGCACGCACACACACACACACACACACACACACACACATGCACACACTCACTCACTAACAGTAACACTCACTCACTGTGTTTGTGTGGACTTTAGATCATTTTTTTCTCTACAAAAAACAAGAACAAAACTAAAAAGGCAATACTCACTAGCACTAGCACTAGCACTGCTTACTAATTTGTATACTCAGCAGCAAAAGCAACAAAACAAAACAAACTATTTTTTACAAGTAATCAAGTCATCAAAGAGAAAAATATAAAAACCATTCTTGACAGCAAACAGACGTAAACAAACAAAAGCAATCATTTTTGAATGAGAGAAAACTTCAAAGTGCATCGAGCTCTGCACCAAACGAAGCTCACAGGATGCTGGTTGCTGTAAATCCTGTGAGTTTTCTCCCGTGGCTGCTTTAAAACGAGTAAACATCACAGGCACCTGCTGTGCAAGTAAGTGTAGTAATCAGAAACCAGCTTGTCAAGTATTGTGTTTACAGGGATATGAGTATCCAGGCTTCTTTGTCTGCATGTAAACAGCACTCCCTGATTATGATCAGAAAGCGGGACGATGTTCATAAGCAGGATATTAAAATCCATGTGAATCTTGTCAAAATCAAACACTTGCCTTGTTAAGATTCTCGTCCTCATCTTGTGCGTTTTTGCACCCGTGTCTGTGTCAGTGTGTAAGTTCAAGGCTCACAAGCGCTGCGCCGTCCGAGCCACCAACAACTGCAAGTGGACCACGCTGGCCTCCATCGGGAAGGACATCATTGAGGATGAAGACGGGGTGAGACACAAGTGAACATTCCCGACGCTCTCGCTGCAGCGGCGGCGGCGACGACGTCAGCTGACTTTTTCCCCTCCCCCAGGTTTCGATGCCTCACCAGTGGCTGGAGGGGAACCTGCCCGTCTCGGCGAAATGTCACGTCTGCGACAAGACGTGTGGCAGCGTCCTCCGTCTGCAAGACTGGAGGTGTCTGTGGTGCAAGGCCATGGTGAGTTCAAGTCCCTCTGGCTGCTTCTTTTTTTTTTGCCTATTGTGAACAATCCATGACAGTACCCACAATATCGGTCATACAAAGAACATCACAGATGATTTCCGGTGTGCCGGCTGTCTGTCTCACAGTGTCTCTCTGTGCTGCAGGTGCACTCAGGCTGCAAGGAGCAGCTCTCCTCCAAGTGTCCTCTCGGTCAGTGTAAAGTTTCTGTCATCCCCCCGACGGCACTCAACAGCATCGACTCAGATGGTGAGAACAGCACGAACCACTGTGCTCATGCCCAAAGTTCAAACTTGTGGAAATTAAAGTTTGGAGTTGATTTTTCTGCCTGCGCCTGAAGGTTTCTGGAAGGCGTCCTGCCCTCCGTCCTGCACCAGCCCTCTGCTGGTGTTTGTCAACTCCAAGAGCGGAGACAATCAGGGGGTCAAGTTCCTGCGACGCTTCAAGCAGCTGCTGAACCCGGCGCAGGTGTTTGACCTGATGAACGGTGGCCCACACCTGGGGTGAGAATTGAAGCCAATTGTCAAATTGCCACTAATTGACCAACACAGAGGTTGAATTGATCCAACAGTGTGTTCCTCTGTCAGCCTGCGTCTGTTCCAGAAGTTCGACACCTTCAGGATCCTGGTGTGCGGAGGTGACGGCAGCGTCGGCTGGGTTCTGTCTGAGATCGACGCTCTCACGCTGCACAAACAGGTGAAGACCACTGACCTGAAGGCAGAGCACAGCTGCTGCAACAGACTGAAACCAACCATTTTGCCTTGTTGCTGCAGTGTCAGCTGGGAGTTCTTCCTCTGGGCACCGGGAACGACCTGGCCAGGGTCCTGGGCTGGGGGTCCGCCTGTGACGATGACGCTCAGCTGCCACAGATTCTGGAGAAGCTGGAGAGAGCCAGCACCAAGATGTTGGACAGGTAGCTGAACCGGGTGGTGGCTGCTGGACTTGTAACAGCCATGTCCCCAGAGTCCAAGATGGCTGCCCATTCATTTCAATGAAGTTGCTCACCCAGCACATACGCCGAAAACGTTTTTGACTTCCGCATTAATGGGCCCATAGAGCATGCACAGTAGTGTCACTTCCCATCATGCCTCTGTAACTCACATGATCTATTTGGCCATTCAGAACAATTCTGGAGAACGTCACTTGGAGACACGTCAGGAAAAGGCTTTAATTTTTGTATTGTGGTCTATGTGAAAAAATGCTTTTTGCGCCCAAGGGATTTTTTTGCTGCAGTACCTCGAATAGCCACTGGTAACAGCAGGGTTGTGATTTCCTGCCGCAGGTGGAGCATAATGGTCTATGAGACCAAGATCCCTCGGCAGCACTCGGCCTCCACAGTGACAGAGGACTGCAGCGACGACTCTGAGGTAACGTTAGGCAAATTTTCGGGGGGGCAATGCTGCAACGTCCAGCTGCCATCAGCGCTGACTGCGGCCTTCTCTGGTCCAGGTTCAGCAGATCCTGACGTACGAAGACTCTGTGGCCGCTCACCTGTCCAAGATCCTGACCTCAGACCAGCACTCGGTGGTCATCTCCTCGGCCAAGTGAGACTCTCATCCTAACTGCCTCTCTTTTTATGTAGGCCGTTCTTGTTGTGGTCATGAACGTGTGCTCGTACTGCCAGGGTTCTGTGCGAGACTGTGAAGGACTTTGTGGCCCGTGTTGGGAAAGCCTATGAGAAGAACACAGAGAGCTCAGAAGAATCAGAGGCTATGGCCAAGAAGGTGCGTTTATTTCATACATCACATTAACTGAAAATCACTGCTTTAAAATACATCTTCGAATTGAGATTTATCATCATGAACAGTGACTGATATTGATGAACCCCTAGTCTGATTTTTGCATTATATAACCTTAAAACCATCACCTACTCTGTCGTGATCAGCTGAGATTGACTAACACTGTTAAATGCGTCAACGGACGAATCCCAACTTTGTTTCCTGACATGGAACTTGAAATGTTGTTTGCTCAGCCTGATGTTGTTCCCGGCTTGAAATTCTGGCCTGCGAGCCATCCACACAAATCATTCATTCATTCATTCATCTTCTATACCCGCTTATTCCAATTCAGGGTCACGGGGGTCTGCTGGAGCCTATCCCAGCTGTCTTAGGGCGAAGGCAGGGTCCACACAAATCAAATAAACTGATTCACAGATTAGATTTGATGCGAAAAAATAAGCAGGGGACAGGGTGTTCCGTACAAAGATCTTATTTTGGTGCTTCCAAAATCATTTTTCTCTTCATGGGACATAAATCAATACACACTGTCGATCTAGAAACAAAACGTTTCCCCGGTTAGGATAAGCGAGTGCTGCAGAACCGACTCTTTGCATTGGTCTAGAAATTGAGGGCGTTGAATAACGACGGCGGCTTCCTTGCTTGTGTGTCAGTGCGGCGTGCTGAAGGAGAAGCTGGACTCCCTGCTGAAGACCCTGAACGAGGAGTCTCAGGCCTCCACCGTGCCCCACTCCACCCCTCCCCCGACCATTGCCGAGGAGCAGGAGGAGGCCGACGGGGCGCCCACGCAGACCACCACTCCGTCCCCGCAGCCCCCGCCGTCTCTCCTCCATCACCCCCCCCACCATGCCCCCTGCTCGCCACGCGCCGCCTCGCCACCCGCCACCGCCATCTTCAAACCCCGAGAGCAGCTCATGCTGCGAGCCAACAGCCTGAAGAAAGCCATCAGGCAGATCATCGAGCACACAGAGAAAGGTGGGGTTGCTAGGAGGGAGGGAGGCGGCGGGCGGCAGGGACGCAGCTCACCATGGTAGTAAAACCTTGTGTGTGTGTGTGTGTGTGTGTGTGTGTGTGTGTGTGTGCTCGACGTGCAGCCGTGGACGAGCAAAACGCTCAGACCCAGCAGCAGCTCTTCCCTCTGAACCACGACGATGAGGAGGAAGGCCTGGTGGAGGAGGAAGAGGAAGAGGAGACGGAGGCGGAAAAGATGTCCCTGCAGTCGTCCTACAGTGTCAAACAACGCAACCCCCGCAGAGGTCAGTGCCCGTCCTGATCCGCTCCTGGCCTCATCATCCTTACACACCGGCAGCGGATTTCCACGGAGCGAAAAAGCGGCTTTTATTTTTTTTGCTCTTCTGTTGAATTTTGCGGAGGTGAAAAGGCGAACGGCTGGACCTCTGACCAGTCAAAATGATGTTGATTATGGTAATTTCTTCTCTCCCTCTGCAAACGTGGAGCCAGTTAAGGAAGCAGTCCTTCAAATTGTCCGACAAACATTCTAAAGTACTGGCGAAATTTCACTGGTAAAATCTGAGCTCCTGGATGGTCGTGTTGAACTCAGCCATCTCCTCTCTCAAGAACAACATTGGGTGTAAACAAAGACTTCTATTCTTTTCTTTTTCTTTTTTAATCCAACCATCACCAGGACATCATCACTTGAGGATGTAGTCGACTTCATTGTTTCTCCTTTGGCAAAAGAAACAGCAACAAAATTTATTTGCTTAGTGAATTTTACACATATTTGCCTCCTGCTATTTGTGTACAGGAAAAATGTGCATTTTTGCGTCAATAATTTGCGTCACTTCACCTATTGCCCAGTGTGTAAGTACCTTCACACCTGCATGGTTGAGAGCACCTGGTGGCCGATTAGCCGACCGACGGATCCATTCAGGCGCTCACGCGTTCATTTTCTGTGTCTGTAGTCAATAAAACGCCGTGCGAGAAGCTGATCAGCAAAGGCAACTTGTCGCTGGGCAGCTCAGCATCACTTCCTGTCCAGACAGGAAGTAGGGACAACATGCCCATGCTCAACACAAAGTTCCTCTACCCTGGTAAGAAGCACTGACAGACTGTAGGGGAATGGAAATGTCTCTGTGACAGTGGTCTGGTGTTTACCTCAGTGTGTGTGTGTGCGCGCGTGCTTGCTCATCTAAGGTCTCAGAGGTATTTCAGGCTCCCTCTCCAGCAGCTCAGTGATCAGCCGACTCTTGGTGAACGCCGACCCCTTTAACTGCGACCCTGACAACATGTAAGTCCCGCTGACGGATATTTAAAGTCCCTCACTAGTAAAACTTGCACCCTGGTCATTCAACTGCAGCAACAAATGGTTGAGCTATGTTGTACGTGTGTGTTGTAGGGACTGCTACACGGAGAAATGCGTCATGAACAACTACTTCGGAATCGGACTTGATGCCAAAATCTCTCTGGACTTTAACAACAAGAGAGACGAGCATCCGGAGAAGTGCAGGTATGCAAGCAAACGCCTCCTAAATGTCCACTAACTGTGTCAAAACTGTTGTGTGGTTTCACTTGGAAAAGATTGTTTCAGTCTTGATCAGTAGTTTGCTAATGCAAGTTTGGTATGGAACACGTGAACAAAGATTTTTTTTGTGATTGTGTGTTTAGGAGTCGCACTAAGAACATGATGTGGTACGGAGTCCTGGGAACTAAAGAGGTGCTGCACAGAACCTACAAGAACCTGGAGCAGAGGGTTCTGCTGGAGGTGAGACCAACAGAAGCCGAGTGCACTCCTGCCGTCTTCATCTCTGCGTTCTGCTTTACCAACGTCACCTCCGTTGTGATTGGTTGCCAGTGTGACGGGCGGCCGATCCCTCTGCCCAGCCTGCAGGGCATCGCTGTGCTGAACATCCCCAGTTACGGAGGAGGAACCAACTTCTGGGGTGGCACTAAAGAGGATGAGGTGAGCACCAAACGTGTTGATGACTCCCTTTTATTTGTGTTGCTGTGCTGATCTAACGCTCGTCTGTCTGTCTGTCTGTCTGTCTGTCTGTCTGTCTGTCTGTCTGTCAGACCTTCACAGCGCCGTCCTTTGACGATAAGATCCTGGAGGTGGTGGCCGTGTTTGGTGGCATACAGATGGCCGTGTCTCGAGTCATTAACCTGCAGCACCACCGCATTGCACAGGTGAACCCGTCTGTCTGCTAAGCCGTCACTCAGTACTAAATATCGCAATAAACAACAGCTACACTTGGAAAAACCTCTCAAATATGGCCCAAAAGTTTTGATGCTGTCATGAGGTGGTTTTTCAGACGTATCGGCGGACGTGACGTACGCGGTCACGTGACCAGTTCACTTCAAGTGAAAATGGCGCGTTATGTTTGGACGGTGTGCGCTTCACGCCATTCAATGGGAACACCTGCAAATTGCAATTTTACTTGTTGAAATTTTAGAAATATTTTATTTTATTTTGCAAAAAACTGTAACGGAAGCGCAGCTACTATCACTCCGCTGTCTGCTCGGGCGGGTGTGTGACCCCGTTCTGTCTCTCTGCCTCAGTGTCGCACGGTGAAGATCACCATCCTGGGCGACGAGGGCGTCCCCGTGCAGGTGGACGGCGAGGCCTGGATCCAGCCGCCGGGTTACATCAAGATCATCCACAAGAACCGGACGCAGACGCTGACGCGGGACAGAGTGAGTCCTGAGCCCTGAGTGCCGGGACACAGTCTCAGTGTCCTGCAGGAGACGTGTGGCTGAGACATGTTTCCGTGTGTGTGTGTGTTTGTGTGTTCCAGGCGTTTGAAAGCACCCTGAAGTCGTGGGAGGACAAACAGAAATGCGAGTTCCCGCGGACACCGCAGGCCCAGACCTCCTCGTCCTCGCAGCCGGAGGTCGTCTCTGAGGACGAGGCCCAACTCATCAGTGACTTCGGTCAGGCAGCAGGAGCTCTCATACACAGGTGAGTGGTTCATGAGCAACAGGTTGGAGTTTGTAAACCGCTGTGACGCACGAATCAATCGACACAATCGCAACATCCTGTCTGCGTTTCAGCATTCGAGAAGTGGCCCAGTCTCACCACAGTCTGGAGCAGGAACTGGCCCATGCGGTCAATGCCAGCTCCAAGGCCATGGACGTGGTCTACGCCAACTCCAAGAGCTCCGGGGTGAGAAACGCCCACTGAGGCCGGTCCTGATCTTTAAAGGTCCAGTTTGTAACATCTGGCTTGATTTATGGTTTTTATACTGGTAAAAGTTGAACATACTTTAAATAAATACTTTAATGAAAGTGTATACTGCAGTACAATAAAATCAGTGTGGTTTTCCTACCCTTAAAATGGTTCTCATATGTATGTAGATAAGAATATACATAGAGAAACACAGGTCTTGCTCCTTTTTAGCTGCAATCTTTTTTAAGGAAGCCTGCCTGACCTGTGGCCTAAATACAAAATGCACGTCAGGCAGGCTTCCTAAAATACTGGCCTTCCTTTCAAAATGTTGCACACTGGACCTTTTAATGTTACACATGCGGCTTTTGTCTCTGTGCCTTTATTTACTTGGCGCTTCCATCTGCCCCTCCAGCCTCTGAGCCGCAGCGCCGTGTCTCAAATGGTGGTGAACGTGAAGGTTCTGCTGTGTGAGACGGAGCTGCTGCTGGCTGGGAAGATGTCCATGGTGAGCTCCGCCTCCGACTACACTTGGCTAAAAATATCATGATTATTTAGAAGGGAGGGGGGGGGTCAAACTCAGTTGACCACTAGAGGGAGCTGTGCAAGTAAGTGACAAATCAAACCCCTTGTGACATAACATCGGTAAGTGATTGGTTGTCTGATCAGCTGTGTGTGTGTGTGTGTGTGTGTGTGTGTGTGTGTGTGAGCAGCAGCTGGACCCTCCCCAGCAGGAGCAGCTGAACGCAGCTCTCGGCTCGGTGGCTCAGCAGCTCCGGCGGCTGACTGACGTCTCCTGGCTGTGCGGCGTCATCGAGCCGTCAGACCACGAGGTAAAACTGCTGCTCAGTGCTAACCGAGTAACGCTAGTGAATCACCGAGGCCCTCTACAGGTCAGGACCTGCTTGACGGCGACCGACGGTGAAAGCCTGTTTTTGATCCGTCCGTCTTCGCCGTGTGTCTTTAGGGAACTCTGACTGATTTCTCAAAGCGAAGCCGCAGTGCAAAATTCCGTCTGGTCCCGAAGTTCAAGAAAGATAAAAACAACAAGAACAAGGAGACGTGTGCGACTCTGTCTCTGCCAGGTAGCTTGTCTCTCTCTCTGTCCCTGCTGGACGACATCTCATGTCTCTCGGCTCTTTCTGCTCACTGTTGGATTTTTTCTGATTTCGGTGGAAGTTTTTCCGGGTCTTTGAAACACTTCCTTTCTGTCCGATCCACTTCCTGTCGGTGTCATAGTTCAACAGTGGGGCACTGACGAGGTGGGGGCGTGGCTGGACTTTCTGTGTCTCACTGAATACAAGGACATCTTCATCGGCCATGACGTCCGTGGCGCTGAGCTCATTCATCTGGAGAGGAGGGACCTGAAGGTATCACTGCCGTTAGCTCTGATGCTAACCGCTAGCAGTTTATATGTATGAGAACCGCTCTATTGGTTGGAAAACCAAAATACTTTTATTGTACTGCGATTATACACTTTTATTAATGTATTTATGGAAAGTATATTAAGCTTTTACCAACATAAAAATCCTAAATATTACACACTGGACCTTAAAGGAGGAGTAGATGATGGTGTTGGGACAGACCACTCCTTCTGTCAGTCACATGTGTGTGTGTTTGTGTGTGTGCAGGACCTGGGAGTGACCAAAGTGGGCCACATGAAGAGGATCCTGCAGGGCATCAGAGAGCTCAACAGGAACAGCAGCGCCAGCGAGGCCTGAGCACAGCCAGGTGATGAGACTCCACTGATCTCACTGTGTCAGTAACTGACGGGGATACAGTCATTCAATTCAATCACAGTGTCACAGTACAAGAACACCTCTGCAACAAGTGCATCCGAGCTGCCTGCAGTTCATCGGTTGTCTCGAGGAGCTTCACCTCCTGTTGCACTGACCAAAATGCAACTGTTTCACCTAATTAGCATCTCCGTGTTAGCGCTCTAGCTCGGTGTCACTGTTTCGCAGTGTGTGACGACTGCTTCCTCATGTCTCTCTCTCTCTCTCTCTCTCTCTCTCTCTCTCTCTCTCTCTCTCAGGACGCAGGCCCAACTCATCAGTGACTTCGGTCAGGCAGCAGGAGCTCTCATACACAGGTGAGTGGTTCATGAGCAACAGTTTGGGTTTGTAAACCGCTGTGACGCACGAATCAATCGACACAATCGCAACATCCTGTCTGCGTTTCAGCATTCGAGAAGTGGCCCAGTCTCACCACAGTCTGGAGCAGGAACTGGCCCATGCGGTCAATGCCAGCTCCAAGGCCATGGACGTGGTCTACGCCAACTCCAAGAGCTCCGGGGTGAGAAACGCCCACTGAGGCCGGTCCTGATCTTTAAAGGTCCAGTTTGTAACATCTGGCTTGATTTATGGTTTTTATACTGGTAAAAGTTGAACATACTTTAAATAAATACTTTAATGAAAGTGTATACTCGCAGTACAATAAAATCAGTGTGGTTTTCCTACCCTTAAAATGGTTCTCATATGTATGTAGATAAGAATATACATAGAGAAACACAGGTCTTGCTCCTTTTTAGCTGCAATCTTTTTTAAGGAAGCCTGCCTGACCTGTGGCCTAAATACAAAATGCACGTCAGGCAGGCTTCCTAAAATACTGGCCTTCCTTTCAAAATGTTGCACACTGGACCTTTTAATGTTACACATGCGGCTTTTGTCTCTGTGCCTTTATTTACTTGGCGCTTCCATCTGCCCCTCCAGCCTCTGAGCATGCAGCGCCGTGTCTCAAATGGTGGTGAACGTGAAGGTTCTGCTGTGTGAGACGGAGCTGCTGCTGGCTGGGAAGATGTCCATGGTGAGCTCCGCCTCCGACTACACTTGGCTAAAAATATCATGATTATTTAGAAGGGAGGGGGGGGGTCAAACTCAGTTGACCACTAGAGGGAGCTGTGCAAATAAGTGACAAATCAAACCCCTTGTGACATAACATCGGTAAGTGATTGGTTGTCTGATCAGCTGTGTGTGTGTGTGTGTGTGTGTGTGTGTGTGTGAGCAGCAGCTGGACCCTCCCCAGCAGGAGCAGCTGAACGCAGCTCTCGGCTCGGTGGCTCAGCAGCTCCGGCGGCTGACTGACGTCTCCTGGCTGTGCGGCGTCATCGAGCCGTCAGACCACGAGGTAAAACTGCTGCTCAGTGCTAACCGAGTAACGCTAGTGAATCACCGAGGCCCTCTACAGGTCAGGACCTGCTTGACGGCGACCGACGGTGAAAGCCTGTTTTTGATCCGTCCGTCTTCGCCGTGTGTCTTTAGGGAACTCTGACTGATTTCTCAAAGCGAAGCCGCAGTGCAAAATTCCGTCTGGTCCCGAAGTTCAAGAAAGATAAAAACAACAAGAACAAGGAGACGTGTGCGACTCTGTCTCTGCCAGGTAGCTTGTCTCTCTCTCTGTCCCTGCTGGACGACATCTCATGTCTCTCGGCTCTTTCTGCTCACTGTTGGATTTTTTCTGATTTCGGTGGAAGTTTTTCCGGGTCTTTGAAACACTTCCTTTCTGTCCGATCCACTTCCTGTCGGTGTCATAGTTCAACAGTGGGGCACTGACGAGGTGGGGCGTGGCTGGACTTTCTGTGTCTCACTGAATACAAGGACATCTTCATCGGCCATGACGTCCGTGGCGCTGAGCTCATTCATCTGGAGAGGAGGGACCTGAAGGTATCACTGCCGTTAGCTCTGATGCTAACCGCTAGCAGTTTATATGTATGAGAGCCGCTCTATTGGTTGGAAAACCAAAATACTTTTATTGTACTGCGATTATACACTTTTATTAATGTATTTATGGAAAGTATATTAAGCTTTTACCAACATAAAAATCATAAATATTACACACTGGACCTTAAAGGAGGAGTAGATGATGGTGTTGGGACAGACCACTCCTTCTGTCAGTCACATGTGTGTGTGTTTGTGTGTGTGCAGGACCTGGGAGTGACCAAAGTGGGCCACATGAAGAGGATCCTGCAGGGCATCAGAGAGCTCAACAGGAACAGCAGCGCCAGCGAGGCCTGAGCACAGCCAGGTGATGAGACTCCACTGATCTCACTGTGTCAGTAACTGACGGGGATACAGTCATTCAATTCAATCACAGTGTCACAGTACAAGAACACCTCTGCAACAAGTGCATCCGAGCTGCCTGCAGTTCATCGGTTGTCTCGAGGAGCTTCACCTCCTGTTGCACTGACCAAAATGCAACTGTTTCACCTAATTAGCATCTCTGTGTTAGCGCTCTAGCTCGGTGTCACTGTTTCGCAGTGTGTGACGACTGCTTCCTCATGTCTCTCTCTCTCTCTCTCTCTCTCTCTCTCTCTCTCTCTCTCTCTCTCTCTCTCTCTCTCTCTCTCTCTCTCTCTCTCTCTCTCTCTCTCTCTCTCTCTCTCTCTCTCTCTCTCTCTCTCTCTCTCTCTCTCTCTCTCTCTCTCTCTCTCTCTCTCTCTCTCTCTCTCTCTCTCTCTCTCTCTCTCTCTCTCTCTCTCTCTCTCTCTCTCTCTGCAGATGTCTGCCCTCCTCCCTGCTCTGCTGCCTCGGACCTGCTGAACCCTGGACCAGCAGCTCTTACTGAACCTGGACCAATCAGATCAGACCCCACGTGCCTTGTCGTCACAGCCAGCGACTCATCAGACAGAGACTCACAACCAGATACTTGGACCGCCTGCTCTCTGATCTGGGAGGCTCGGGAGTCATGGCACTCGCTTGTTTTCTGCTGAATTGCTGCTGAATCTGCCAATTGCATTTTTATTTTATTTTTTCTGAAATTACAGCCGGAGCTGCTGTTCTTCTGTCAGCTGCTGATAAAACACAGTCGGTGCTGTGGGACGGGTTCAGGCCAAACCGTTGAAATGTAAAAGGACTCCAGTCTGGTGCGACTGGAAGGACTCATTCCTGCCAATGAAACGATCCCACTTATCAGAACCTCCTCTGGTCCGAGAACCGTTGGACCAGGACGCAGCACAACCCTTTAAAGAGTCCTTTAAGTGTCATAACAGAAACATATTTTTGAACTTTTAATAGAGGACGATGTATGACGGAACCCTTGGTGCCTCTTTCCCTTTATTGCCACCTCAAGTTTGGGTTTTTACTGAAGGTCCTTCAACGCACCTGAAGGATCTCCAGCTCTTTCATGGACTGAGTGATTGATCTGTAATTAATGATCGATCAGATGCAAGAGGATGTTTCCCATGATGCCTTTGGTCCGTCTTTACTGATTTTTTTTTTTTTAACAAGCAGCTTCTGTCAGCGTGTGCACTTCCTGTTCACATTCACTTCTTTGCCGTTTCTCCAAGGGCCTTCAGAGATTACAGACACTCTGGAAAAAAAAAGGAGAAGCTCTGCTTCGCAGTGCAACAAACAGGTTTTGTTACGACCAATATTGTTACAAAATGGTGTGGCAGCATTTTTCCTCATTTTTGTTGAACTTGAACTGTCGAATCCCAAGAAGTTTGGGATTCTGGGATGTTTTGTCGTCGCATCATCTTGACCTTCGACACAGACGTGATTTACCTCGTGACTTTTCTCTCGGATCCACTTCGCCGCTGACAAACGTGCTGTTGTCGTCGTCGTCGTCGTTGTGCCTGCAGTCACTGCTGTTATATAGTGTCTCTTTATTGATATCTGTGCGTCCACGACACCCTCATGCCCTTTTTGCCCACAGTGAAGATGGCCGCTGGGCTGCCCGACTTGATACCTGCAGTTGTAAAAAAAACTGCACCCAGCCACTAGGGGGCCACGCAGGCTCATTGCAGCCATCTTTCGACAGAGTCGCTGATCTCCTGGCATCATATCAAAGTTGTGCGCTTGCGTCACCATTATCTACTCGCACACTGTGGATCACAATCATCCTGCTGGCTGTAGTTTTAATATTTACATAAGTTGAGATGTAAAAGTTTTATTTTTTAGTTTTTTCTGCTTATAAGTGTTAGTACTAATGTTTGTTAGCCCTGTGTCCTCATTTTGAAATGGAATTGTCCAGCAGCTGGTGTTACGGGGGAGTGAGTGCCTTTCTCGAAACTGATATCACTCCCCTCCTGTGCCCCTCCCCCACCCATCCATCCACCCATCCATCCATCTATCCATCCATCCATCCTGTGTATTTATTGGCTAATTTATGCAGTAATCGCAAATACTGTATGCTCTCATACCTCTGTTTGTACATACGCCCCCTGCAGGGCAGTCACTGTAAATACATGGTGTTGCGTACAGAGAGACGTCAGTGAGAAATAAATGTCTCATCTGTCTGTCTGGGCTTTTTTTTTTTTTTTTTGTCTTTTTATTGGTCGCTGCTTCCTTTTGCCACCTGCTGGGATGAAATGATTTTGAGTCGGTGCGACTGAGGAAACGTTAACTAGCGAGCTCCGCCGTAGTTCATCTAGTCTAAACTGCAACTTAAAGGCCAGACACCAAAGATCTCATATTACTGCAAATCAGCATTAATATTTAGGCCATACGTTTAATCTCTCCAGCTGTTTCTCCTCAACTGTAAAGTACATACTATGCGGCCGGTCAGTGATTGGTGGATTAATAGACCACGACCTTTTTCACTTTATGTGTCACCACTTAATTCACACATATTGTGTGAGGGATTTCATCCAAAACGTGGCGATAAACCCGTCGATTTCTAGCCTCTGCCCAGGAAGTGAAGAGCGATGCAGCAAACCACACGCGCTACTGCAGAAATGTTGACAGCTCTCAGATGCCGGATGGAGGAGTGGTTGTTGTTGTCTCTGAAAGAGTGCGTGAGGTTTGTCAGAAAGCCACAACCAGCCCACGAACACAGTAGTTTTACTCAAGTTTCCCCTGGTGGAAAAAGTTCTGCTTGTTTTGAGTGTCAGATGAACACAGACACACATAAAGTTATTTTGGTTTTCAAGATAAAGCCTATTTTTGGAGGGGTAGCATTTTATTATGATAACAATCTGAGTGGGTTCTGTTGACAGAAAAACATTTTGTGATAAAATGTAAATGTACTGAAGTTCCCCTTTGAAGTGTTTCAAATTTTAGCTTTTTATTTTTCATTCCATTGTATTTTTGAAGCAAATTTCTTGCTACTTACTGACTTCTGCAGCTGTTTGAAATTAAATCTATGTCTTTAACCTATGTACAAGTTGTTTTTAAAGTCAAATCTTTTCTTTCTTAAATCGCTGTGCTCGGAAAGCTTGAAACTCAAGTACATTTTTGTTCTCCTTAAAAACTAACAGAAAAGGAAAAACTTAGACAACACACACATATGTATGTATATGTATATATATATATATATATATATATATATATATATATATATATTTATATAATTATAAATTAGAAATTACAAATGAAAAGTTGGGAATACTTCTTTTAAATGTGAGGATTCTTACTTGTCACTGAATTCCAAGTGATTCCTCTGTGGAGTGACTCTCCGAGCTAAGCAGCGAAATCGTGGCCGCGACACAAAAGCCTGACCTGCGGAGAAGGGAAATAAAAAGGATTTAAAACAAAGACTCATCCCGGCGCTCCACCAATGATGGGCTTGTTGTCAAGAGTGAGCTGGTGGAGTAATGGTGGTCCATCTGTTGGATTAGAGGAGGGATTTCACTGTGGCATTAATCTGAGAAGACAGCCGGCTGCCCAGGCTGGCCCTCGGCGCTGAGCCGCTGTGTCTCCTCCCGACCGACCGCCCGCCACTCACCGGGTTTCAGCTCAGGACGCAGCCACGCCGACGGCACGGCCACCATGAACCTCTTCTGCTTCTCACTGGTAAGACCTTTGACCTTGTGCATCTACGGGAACCTTCCGTTTCTCCTGAACGGCGCTCGTTTAACGCATTAGTTTGAGTGTCGACCCCGCTGGCTGTGTTGTTTCGCACTCAATCCTATTTGCTCAGCTTCTGTCCTCCTTCCTTTATCTTTGCTCTCGTCCCAGATGACTCGCAGCGTTATGCAGTTTAAATTTGTTGACGCATGTGTGCACAAAACCACGGGGGGAAAGCAGAAAGAAAGTGTCGATGAGCATCAAGGTCACATATGGTCCCTCAGATGCTGCAGCAACAGCAGCAGCAGCAGCTGTCAGGACACACGTGGGCGGAAAATGGGTCTTTTTCGGCAGATGTTGGAGATCAACATTCGGGATTTATTTGAATTGACGTCTTGCTGCGGCGGACTGAGGCTCGAGCTGTGCGACGACACGTGAAAACAACGGCGGCGGCTCTTTGTGGAGAGGACGAGGCTGCTGCAAACAGTTTCAGGATTCCGAAATTCTTTTTGTTTCGTTTCTCGTTTGCAGACAGATCCAACCTGTTTGAGACAGACACACATGATACAAGCATGTGAACCTCAGCAGACCTCAGCCTGAGTGCTGCAGAGGAGATGAATGGATTTTTCATTCCTAGAAGGAATTCCGACAAGTCAAACACATTTTTAATCTGCAACGGAAAGACTCCAAATCCCGTCGACAAGCGTCAGCAGCAAACATTCATATCAAATCCTCCCGAGCCGACGGCCCGTGCCAGACAGCGACGGAATACGTGTCTGTGACTTTAAAGATGATGTGACCTTTAACCTCTTCACTCTTTTGGATGGGCCATGCAGAGAATTTATTTTTGGAGCATTTTGTGTCCAGTACAGTAGCGGGACGACGCAGCCACAGCAAGGCACAGGAGATTTGTTGGGAATTCACTCATGTCACTCTTTGACTTCTGACCTCTTCACTTGATGTTTGCCTTCATGTGTTGGTTATCCAAGTTCCTGCTCAGATGAAGGCCCCAATAGCACCTTGGCCTTTGTTGGATCCCACAGCCAAAGAGTCCCAGAGAAAGATAAAGAAGATAAAACAGGAAGCAACTATAAGGCTAAAGAAATGTGCATATACACTACCAGTCAAAAGTTTCTTCTTTATATTTACTACTTCAATACATATAATACATAATAATGAATATTCCATATGTGTTCATTCATAGTTTTGATGCCTTGAGTGACAGTCTACAATGTAAATAGTCATGAAAATGAAAGAAAAACCATTCAATCAGAAGTATGTAACTTTTGACTGGTTGTGTATGTTTCAGTTTTAATACAGTGTGGATGGTTGAAGCGCCAAGAACAGCACTGAATATTTTCTCTTGCTTGGAAAGATGTATGTCTTTTACACCCGACTGACTTCAGGAAGGAGTTTGGTTGAAAAGGTGCGACCCAGATGACGTGTCAATCCTTCCTTGACTTGTCTGTCTGTCTGTCTGTCTGTCTGTCTGGTCACATGACACCAGGAGGGGTCTATGGACAGCCTGTACGAGGCGGTGCAGAACTCGGACGGCCAGCCGCCTCCTCCCATCCCCAGCCGAGCCTCCAGCCGCTCCTGCAGTCGCTCCTGCAGCCGCTCCTGCAGCCCGGCGGTCCTGCTGGACGACGAGTCAAAGTGGCCAGGCTCCGGCAGATCCATCTCAATGGTGAGGCACAATAATAAATAGTCACGACAATGATAATGGTCTAAAAAGTCCATACAATGCTTTGCTAAGCCGCTGGTGAAATTTGGAAGTGAGAGCTGTGAATTTGTGAAACAAAGCTGATTATGAAATGGTGAACAGAACCGTGCGACAGCTGCGGCTGAATCATGTGACTCTGATTTGGACGTCGTCAAATAAATTAGAAATTTTTTCGGATGAGGGTGGGGGTGGATTTGAGTTGCAGCCGCCCCCTTTTTTCTCTCTGGACAGATGCACAAGTCCAGGCTGAGAATCCAAAAGGCTGAAGAACCCAAAACTCCCATATCATAATGACTTTACTGTTCCAGAGCCTGCGTCCTGTCAGTGAACTCCTCAGACATGAGGAAAGTTCATCCTCATCCTTCTCGCTCTCTCACAGCGTGTGCTAGCTAAAACACGATAAGTCCTCTGTGATGTCACAAAGGGCACTGATGCCAGGTTTAGTGGCCACACCCCTAGCCAGGTGTTTACCCCGCCCCCTGAGACCATGAGCGCTGGGGTTTTTTTCTCCTTCCAAACATGTGGGAGGTCCAACAGCAAAGCAGCAGGAAGATCTGAAAAAGGTTCTTTAAAGATTAATAATCAGATAGTTCATCAAATGTGGGGTGGTCCTGGTCCTGGTCCTGGTCCTGGTCCTGGTCCTGGCACTGGCACTGGTCCTAGCCCTGGTCCTAGCCCTGGTCCTAGTCCAAGTCCTGGCTCTGGTCCTGGTTCTGGCCCTCTTCCTGCAGGGATTCCCTGTTGTTGTTGTTGTTGTTGTAGCACTGACTGTTGGGACTGGGCCACCTGCCATTTAATCCTGTAACAGCATTTCATCATAAAATCACGTGATATGTCTGTATATTTTTTCATTACTGTCTCTACATCTTTGACATATCACCATGTTTCCCTGAAACCGAGCGACCAAACAAGCCGCCATAAATCTGATTGTGCAGCTGTCGAGATTTCAAACTGCGCTGTCTTTGGCTCTGCTGCAGGACATCCCTCAGACGCAGAGGACCAACTACAACAAGAAGAAGCGGAGGTGAGTGTCGACCTGCCTCTGCTGCAGGTGCTGCACTCTGTTGTTTTGTCTCCCAGTCAGCCATGCGTGCCAGCGCTAGTGACAATCTGCCGTGCAAGTGAAAGGGCTTTTCCCACAGAGTAATTAAATGGCTTGAAAGGCTCCTGTTTATTTCCTCTAAGAGTTAATACTGTAAATCCTTCCATGCGACAGCAGCAGCAGCAGCAGCAGCAGCAGCAGCTCCTTCTCCTCATCCTCATCTTGGACAATCCTTACAGACGGATTGAGATTCCATTCGGCACAATTGAGAACAACAAAACAAGACTTTGCACGTCTTGATTAATAGCGAATGATGCTTTTTTTTTTTCTTTTTTCTAAGAAGCCCTGCCGACTGTTGGGCCAGCAGAAAGCAGATTAAGGATTTTGGGCTTGCCGCACTAAGAGGATTGGAGGCCCACCTACTAAGAGTCCTTGTGCTCCTCAACACCTTCGCTCAGGCTTTATGTTGCAGGAAGCACGACTTTGTCTCAGTCTTTAAGCACAGTCGATCTTTCCGTCTCGATGTCAGTCTGCACGCTCGCAGTGAGACTGTGACACTCAAACTGGCCGTAACCCACTGGTACATGTTGATTCACGACAGCCGCATGTCATTATTGTCATCATTTGCCCATTTATTTATTGTTTTTTCATTCCAGAACACATATCTCCAAGTCGGCCTCGGACAACGAAGCCCTTGGTGAGTGATTCTTTTGTTTGCCATTTATTTTGAAAAACTTGCAGACGTAAAGGGGTTTGAACAGCAAAAATAAGCTAAATTAGGCAACACACACACATATATATATATATATATATATATATATATATGTAGACATAGAGTCGTCTCGTGACTGACGTGTGCTCTGCCAACCAGATTGGAAATTGCATTATCTCATTTGGTGGCTCCTTCAGTCCGTGCTATTGTAATTGGACCAAATTCATCAAAGTCTGATTCTAAAATGAATTTTGTTATTCAAAGGCAAGTATCTTTATTGGTAGGATAAAACAAATAGATCTCCAGATTCTACATGAGGACTCTTCCATCAACTTCTGACCTGGAACAGGGATTGAGGCTGTCAATTAAAGGTTTTCAAAAAATGTTGTTATGTTAATAAAAGTGATGCTTTAATGAGTGAATATCTTAGAAGAAAAATTCAGAGCTTCCTTCACAATTAGATCAGATCTTCACTAATAAGTGATGTTGGGACCTTTAAACTTGGAGAACTTTCAGAATTCCTGTGCAGAATCCAGAATCAGCTGCAAGTGTTTTTTTTTTTTCATCGACTCCACCCTAAAAATAAAGGTATTGCACCATTTGCAGTGAACAGTGGCAGCCAATGTGTTTCTGCTCATCTACATGCATTTTATTTATTACAGCAAGATGCCAGTGGGGAAAAAAACAAGTGCTTTTTTCTTTGGAAAGCCGCTTGACAAAAAAAAAAAAAAAAAGCTGTCTATCATTTAGATTTAAAGCTCTGGCTGAGTGACTGTAGCACAGGAAAAAAAAGATTTCATTCAGTGTGATGTGTGACCTGCGCTCACCCCGACACGTCACCTAAAAACCCGTCTCTGTTTGCGATTTGTCCCCCCCCCGACAGACAACCCCGGGGGTAATACGCCTGTTTGGCAGACGGCCAAAAGTGGCGAAGATTTAGTCCACATCGCTGACAATCACCACCAAGGTAAAGAGCAGATTGATGAGCTCAGCTCAACTGTTTGTCTGAACCCTCTGCACCAAAACAGAGGAGTGCAGGAGCAGAGTGTGAATAAGTTTGAATATCACATGAGAAACAAAATGCTGAATATTTGCAAGGATATACATTGAATTTGAAAATATAGACTTGTAAAAAATTTATTTTTTACATTCTTGATCTAAATCTCAGGATTGTATTATTTTAATCTTGAAATTCATCATCTGAGAAATTTGATAAACAATTCATTAATTTGTCTATTTATCTATTTTTCTTTATAAATAATAAATAATTTTAATTGTCTGTGCTGTAGAAGTATAATAAATCAGTTCCCTATCTTGTCTTCCCAGCATTTTCCAGGACTAAACCCAGAACAGAAACCAAAGAGGGGAAAGTCGTTCCTCATTCGGGCACCAAGAAGAAAATTCCCTTGAGTCAGGTCAGAACAACAAGTTTCCCAACAGTCAGTGCAGTTTGGAAAAACTGGCTGGTTATCATTGAAGACTTGGACTGGGAGGATAATTCAAGATTTCTCAATAGTTTCTTGTTCCTTTTATCAAAGACCACTTGAAGGCTGTCACGCAATGATTACATGACACTCAAACTGTTGACCTGGATCTGTTTTTCCCCTATGGATGACATTCATCCGTGCTGCAGTTCATCAGCACTACCTGCTGTCACAGCTGGTAACTTTTACAAATGCTTGTGATCATTTTTCAAACTGGTTCATTCTGCGCTGCGCTGTGCTGTGCTGTGCTGTCCCTCCAGAGTCACGGCAGCGTCGCCACAGCCGACTCCAAGGCTGCTGTCAAAAGAGGCCAGAAGCCCAGGAAGAAGCCGGGAGGGAAGAACATGAAGGAGGCGTCCAAGAAGGTGCACGGCGCCGGAGGTGAGACCGGAGTTCAGTGACCTTGAGTGACCTTGAGTGACCCTGCTGAGGACAGCAGGAGGGACTTTTCATGACTCTCCTCCGCTGATTAATTCACGTTTTATACTTCTGCTATTCGCCATTGCGACATCTGTGGGAGTGAGAGAGTTCATAGACTGCAGTGCTTCTTTTTGTTGTTGGTCTTTTTAATGAACTCACAACAGGTTCATATGGCCCTCAGAACTCTTTATTGCTCCTTTTTATTTTTATTTTGGGTCTATGTAAATATTGGAGGCGACTAAAAAGAAGATTTTAAATTGTCTTACGAGACCTAGAACTTAAAACCTCACAGGCCCTGCAGTAACTTCCTTAATGATGTCATAAGTGGACAAAATGAGTCACACGGCTCATTGCAAAAAAGAAGAAATCCTCTGTGTTTTTTAAATTTCATTAAGTTGGGCTTTTTTATCCATGTAAGTGGAACAATTCAAACTCAACCAAACATTTGCTGGCAATTCTGTGACTTCATTCTTAACTCAACTTGAAAAACTAGGCAATATTTTAATGGATTATGATGATTCTGGCCTGGAATCGCAGACAAAATGTCAAAATTGTTACTTTTTGTAGCGACTATTTACAAGGGTGAAGAGTTTGTCAAACTGAAAGTGACATTTTCAATGAATTTGCTCCTTCCGCTCTCGAGCAAACTGCGTTTATGTGACAAACGCGCCGTTTTCACTTGAGGTTTAGGTTTAGGTTTTGCTGATTTCTAGGGATAATGGAAACGCAACTGTCATGAGGAACCAAATTTCAGTTCATTGTTTTTAAATATCTGTCTTTCCCTCCCAGCCCACTCTCCAAAATGCCCCGTCAGCCCGCCGTTGGGACCTCACTACGTGGACGTGCCGTACAGGTCAGACAGGAGGGTCTGTGTGGGGAAGTCGTCCACCCTGCCGGCCCAGGAGAACGCCGGGCCGGGCCGCAGCGCCGAGACGCTGACCCTCCCTGGCGGAGCCACGCCCACCCACACCTACCACCAGCGCTGGAGCAACCCGGGCGACATGGGCCCCGGCTGGCCCAGCGTCCAGCACACCTGCCGCAGGCCGCTCACCGAGTACCGGGCCTTCTCCCAGGACCTGGCCGCAGCCAATGGGAAAGAGTGGGAGGGGCTACAGCAACAGCAGGGTCCTGGTCCGGACTGCAGAGCGAAGGTTCCTCCAAACGTTCCCCGGTCCATCACCGACGTAGATCTGCTAGAACCAGATGTGAGTTCTGATGATTAATTTTAAATAATGCACATTTTCGTCTTTTTAGAAAAGCTATTTTTTTTCAAACTACTCAAGTTTCCGCTTTGATGGATGTGAAAGGCAGCAGTGGAGTGTTTCTGCAAATATTTCCTGAAGCATTTGGATTGGACCAATCAGATTTTCTTTTCAGGCTTCTTATTTGCGCCTGTCTGTTTTCACCAATGTTTCCTTGGCAAGTGAAACAAAACATTTTCACCAACCAGAATAAACTTCAGTGACCTTCTCAGTTCTTCTTTTACAAACTTCCAGCCAGGTCAGATGAGCCTGCTGCAACTTTAGCAGCCATCATTTCCCTTCCTCAGTGTCTTTTCTAGAGCAGCATGAAGAAGTTGCTTCTTGTTTTCATGTCCCCAGTGACACGGCGCTAATGCCCCCCCTCAATATTAAGATTTCAAACTTAAAAAGCCAGCGTTCCTGCTACACAGCCCAGCGGAGCCATCGGGAAAACTTTGTCGGATTCTGCCGGAATGATTTTCTCCATTAATCTCTGGCAGTGTTCAGTGATATGTGAGTATAATACTGACACTGACCTGCAGGTCACGGTGCCGTCCCATCCCACGCTATAAGACCCTTGTTGGTCGCCAGTGAGCACGTGCAGCTTGGCTTAGCATGACTTCGTGAGGAAAGTGTGTGTGCTGGATGATCTGGTGCAGAGATTAGAAGGATCCTGGTCTATAAGGTCCTGGTGAGTCAGATGAATCAACATGATGACAAGTCAACTCACTTCCTCATACATAATCTTGGTTAGCTGGCTCTGAAACTTCAAATCTTCAAATTTGAATGGGTTGCTTGAGTGGATGCAGGGTTTCTTTCACAGTGTATCTTGCAAAACTTTATTTTATCACTGTGGAAAATCCTCCTTCTCACCGATGTTTCCTCCTGTGAACTCAGCAGAAATGAAAAAAGTTCATATTTTAGCTTTTCAGCAAGCAACACACAATTCTTGAAAGGCAGCCCTTTGTGATGTCACAGAGGTCTCTGATACTTTGCTGGTGCGGCAGGTTAGCAGTATCAATAGCAACACCTTGCTTTTGTCTCCTTCCAAACATATGGAAGGTCCAACAAAACATCAGGCTCAGCTGTAAACAGAGGGCTAAATATACTTATTGTGGAGATCTCCAGATGTTGTTGGCTAATTAATCGTGTGAGGTTGCAGAGATGAAACAAACTGATCTGAAGACCAGCAATTCTCCCCCATCAGTCCATTTCAGCCTCGATTTTTGAACTTCTCAGATGAACAACTGCCCTCCCGCTGAGCTTCTGAAGTCATAGATTAGAAAGCCGTAATCTGGGCTGACTGGAGTTTATGGTTGATTGCAGGCCACAGGATTATGGGATGGTTTTTGTCCCTTTTTCTCCCAACAATGTGAGCACAGAGAGTAAATCCCCCTCAGAGCAGCGACTGGCGGCCGCCACCGAGCTGGAGGGGCAGGTACGGCGAGCGCGAATCTCTGAAAACAAACAGTTGAGGCGGTGAGTGAATGGAGCCTCTCCACCTTCACACTGACGGCGGAGGAGAAGCGGAAAGTTTCAACAGAGCAAAGTTGTCTTGTTCAGCTGTTCCTGTCACATCAGCACTTCCTCAAAAGCATCCGTACCGCATTAGGAAATAGACGCACGCCAAGAATTACGACCATCATTTACCATCAGCAACTTCCTCTTGGCTATAAAAGAGAGGCTATTTTTTTCATGATTAAAGGAATATTATACTTAAAACACGTGCAAGCAGCTAAGTCTCCCTGTTAAATGAAATCACTGATGGACGATTAAACTTGAAATGCTTGCGTTTTATATTTTAACATGTTGCCTCAATTCAATTCAATCCAATCCAATCCAATTCAATTCAATTCAATTCAGTTCAATTCAATTCATTTCGATTTAATGTCTTAACTTTTTGCTAGATGGGGTAAATAATTCCAACAGGTCACTTTCAAATACAGAACAATATATTTTTGCCCATTCATGTGGACGTCACCTCAGTGAAACTGTGGTGCAGTGACTCAACTTAGTGGTTTGTTCAAGTAAGAGCTACTGACATCACTTGCAGGAGATTGTCTTCACACGTTGCTTCTGTCACTGCCGCTGCTGCCCTTCCTGGAAGAGTTTCACAGAATGGGCCACTAAACGCAACCTCTAGGTCTGCGTTTTGTCTTTTTTTCACCCCCCTTTCAAAGCGAGTCTGCCGCAAGTGATGCCAGTTTCATCACATCCTGTGCGGGTGCTAGGAGGAAGTGGGCCAGCTAGTCGGCCGACTGGCCCGTCATACGAGCGGCTCGCAGTTGCGACTTTAACACAGAGCGGTAAAACGAGGCCAAGAGGGGAGCAAGGACTGAGATTTGACAGCAAAACGTCTGGGAAAATGTTGCAGCGAGCGGCTTCAAATGTGTCAGATAAAGCCAAGAGCAGCAAGCCAAAGGTAGGCCAGCAATTTGGAGGAAATATCAGCTTTTTTTGTAACCATTTTTTTCCAAAGGAGGATCGTCGTTCTGTGGAAAGTTTGTTGTTGGTTGTTTTCCACGGTTGATGCTTTAAATTTGGTTAATATCTGTCCAAGTTATTTATGCTGTAAGTGAGGCTGCTAGTAACAAAGACTAGTTTCTCTGTTATTTTTCACATCATTTCAATGAACAATTTTAATGTATTTTCTATGACAACATAACAACAAAAGAAACAATGTGCAAATCCATAGCTCTTTCTTTTGAAGTCATGAAAATCCAATGTGTCCAAAACTATTGGTAATTAAACCTTTAATTGGTTTAAAAACCATAACAGCAGCAACAACAAAAGAAACTGCACTGCATGTTTGTTGAAGAGACAGCTTTGTGAAACACAGCGAGAGGAAGGAAATGTGAGAAAGGGCGAAACTTTAAAAAAAAAAAAGCTAAATTTTGCACAAATGTCAGCAGGAGAAAAGGAGAAAACCCTGACACAGTGTGTAGGAGAGTAGAATGTCGCGCTTGCTCTTTTCGTTTTCTGTCATGCTTCAGTGCAAAATGCAGTTTCATGCAGTTGATGATCTGTTTTGCTCTTTTGTTTGTTTTTTTCTTTGGCTTTTTTTGGCCGCAGATTGCGATTTATCTTCCATTTGGAGGAAACTAAATTTATCAACATAAATCTGTAGATTTAAACCTAAGGAGCTCGTTTCCTTTAAATTAAAGCCCCCCTTGTCCTGTTGCGATGACCGGAGGCGGCCGGCTTGCATCAGACCGCAGAGGGACGTCCAGGAGAGCAGAGCTCATATTTAACCAGGATTTCCAGGGATTATTCATTTATATAATTATTTTTGGCGCTCCGCTGTTTGGGATCACGGGGGGTCGGAGGGATTATGATGACTTTTAGGTTTATGAAAAATTGAAGGGGGGGTGGATGGGTAGGAGGCAGAGAAAAAAACAGAAATGAATTAAAAAACAGAATAACGCTTTGATGAGCTGCAGATCAGCAGCGCCATCAGGTCTCTGCACAAAGCACGAACCAGCCCTGATGAGTGACTGGTGTGATGCAGTCAACTGGAAGAGTGTGAGAGTGTGAGAGTGTGACCGATGACTCTTCTTCTTCTCCTACGTCTTCTTAACTCTTTGCCTATTGATGCCTCCTGCAGCGCTCCACCAGTTTTGGCCGGTTCGAGGGTCTCAGGCATCACTCGTCGCCAGCCAAGCCGGAGGAGAACAGCCTGCCAGCGGTTTGTGGATTCTCTTCATTCCATTTCTCTCTGTCTCCCTCTCTCTCTCTGACTCTCTGGGTTTTGGTTTTTGGTGTTTTTTTGCAAATAGTTTCCAAAAAAAAAATGCTTCATGTAAGCAAATTCAGCAGCCGGGTTTATCAACATACAGACAGTCCAGGCAGAGTGGCGAGATGGAGATGGAGATGGAGTCTTTGTTGTGAAATATTGAATTGTATCTTTGCTTGATCACGCAAATCATTTGCTCATTATTGCAAACTTCCTACTAGATATGTTCATTTCTTATCAGTTTGTGATGAAGACATCGTCTCTATTGGCTTGAGCACCGTCCTTCCACTGAGTGTCTGTTAAAGAGCCTCAGTCAGGGTTGTTTTTCGTCAGACGAGTGAAGCAGCAAACAAGCTGACAAGTCTAAATTCACCCCCCGCCAGCAGCAGCAGCAGAGTCAGGCTGGTGTCTGTGGTCCAGACCTGCTCCACATGTTACAGGTCGTGGCTGTGACCTCTTTTCAACGTGTTTTTTTGGTTGTTGTTGCTTTCGGTTGGAGCCTCAGCATGGCTGACCCGACTGTCTCTTCAACAGCCCGCGGAAGAAGGTGAGAGTTCGGACCCCAACAAGTCGGCGGGTCTGGGGAAGAAGATGAAGGCGATCTCGTTGACAATGCGCAGGAAGATGGGCAAGAAGCACGCCAAGTCGTTCACCGAGGAGACGGTGAGTCACCGTGCTGTCTGTTGCTCTGGAGAACTTTATCGCCTTCGTCTCGTCCAAACCACATCCTCAGAGCCGAGGATGTTTACGACACCATCTGAACGCTGGGCTTCTCTCTGAGCGGCGCTGCCGGGTCAGATGGAGCCCTCAGATAAAAGCTGCTGTTGAGCTGCAGCACTTTCACAACCTGCCAGAAGCCCATTATCTCCTCCATCATCTTTACGTCTTCTGGCGTCCGATTGATTGATTGAGATTTGCATTGTCGATGCGACAACTGCACGTCTTCTCATTTTTTTTGGTTGCATGTGCTTCTGTCTCAGGGTGAAGATGCAGATAAAGAGCCTGAGGCCGAATCAGAGAGCAGACCTGCTGCTGAGAAGCCATCTGCAAAAAGCAGCAACTCTCTGGAGAGTCTCTACAGCGGACAGAGCTCCTCCAGTACGTCCCTGCATGGAACAAACAAGAATAATAAAAAAAACAAAGGAGGAAAAACAAGAGCGCTCACCTGGCGTGCCAAACACTGTTTTCCTATTTGTAATTTTTGTCTTTCAAGAATCCACATCAGCCATTAGAATAGGTTTGAAAAGGGGAAGCACATGAAAAAAACAAATAATAAATAACAAACAACATAAAAATAATAAAAACAACAACAAAAACTTTATTGGACGAACCCTCTGTCTGTCGGGAAGTGGGCCAGTCACGTTTCTTTCTGCCAGTGAAGCCAGTTCGAACAGCTTGAAACTAGACGAGTGTCATCACACATTTCAACTAAACTCTTGCAGAGCTGTATGAGCACTGCACAAGCACATCAGATGTTTTAGAAGCTTCAAATATATGATGTATATATAAGATATAAATATATAAGATAGAACATATTTGGCTGTTTGACACGTTTTTACCACACTGCTTTTTTTTCTTTGCATGTTAAATCACTGTGTTGTCGTGTGTCTGTGACTTCAGGTGGCGTGACCAGCGAATCCAACGGGTCGGGCCAGAGAGACAGCCTGAGGCTGGAGGAGGACGGCTCCTACCAGGGCAGCTTCTGCGGGAGAGCCCAGGTCCACACCGACTTTGTCCCCAGCCCCTACGACACAGAATCCCTCAAACTCAAGGTGAGCTCCCTCAAACCCCCAGCAGAAGACCAGGTGCGTGTTGTTGCCCTTATGACTCACTGTGTTTCACTCTCGATGTCGGACAGGTCGGCGACATCATCCACATCATCAGCAAGCCCCCGATGGGCATCTGGACGGGCATGCTGAACAACAAAGTGGGCACCTTCAAGTTCATCTACGTGCAAGTGCTGGCGGAGGAAAAAAAGGAGGAAGAGGAGGAGACGCCGAAGATCCGACAACAGAAGCTGTGCAAAAGGCCTCGGCCCAAAACGCTACTGGAGCTACTGGAGAGGCTGCAGCTGGAGGTACGAGTGTCACATTTCTCACCCAGTGTTGTTGGCTGGTGGTCAGATGGCTTGTTTGAATAGAAGAGCAGAATAGAACGCCTTTATTAATCCCACAGTGGGGAAATGTGTATAATTCCAGCAACAGCAAAGAGCAAAAAAAATGGACAAATTATACTAATTAAAAAGAAACAAGGCAATAAAAAATAAAAATAAAATATTTGTTGGGTAAAAAAGAAAAAAAACGATGCCACGCTAACATCAGTAAGTCACCAGTATTAATGAATAATGGGGGATAATGTACAGCACACACATTACACATTGCACCACAAATACCTCTGTTCAAGATCAAATAAACCGGTGTTTACATTCAGCAGCCGGTACCACGCGCTGTCAGAATTCAGTTTGTTTGTGGAAGACAGGAGCGGATCTTTGGTTTTGTGTGGATTGCTGTGATGAAAGGTGACTGTTGCTGTTGCAGGAGTACGCCTCGGCCCTGCTGCTGAACGGCTACCAGACAGTGGATGACCTGCTGCACCTGCAGGAGAAACACCTGATTGAGCTCAACGTCCAGGACCCCGAGCACCGGCGCAGGCTGCTCGCCGCCGCAGAGTTCCGCTACACAGAAGGTTCGTCAAGTCACGATCAACATCACTGGTTACAAACAGTTCCTTTAAATAAAAGTTAAAAAAAAAAAAAAAAAAAAAAAAAAGGATGACGAAGCATTGACAGACTTTTGTCTGAAAAAAGATGTCTCACCTTCACCTTTACAAATTTTCAACTTACTTTCAATGTTTAATTCTCTACGCTCTCCTCCCTCAACATAAGGGATAATATTTATCCCTTAAAAAAAGTCCCTTTTAAACAATCAAGTGTGTATATCCACTAGAGGGCACTGTTTTGTGATAAGCGAACAAACAAACTAGTCTAGACTATATCTTAGATAATACCAAAGTGTCGCTGATAATCAAGTGGTGGTTTTAGTGCAATGCCAAAGTATTCCTT
This sequence comes from Thamnaconus septentrionalis, assembly GCA_009823395.1. NCBI lineage: Eukaryota > Metazoa > Chordata > Actinopteri > Tetraodontiformes > Monacanthidae > Thamnaconus > Thamnaconus septentrionalis. The sequence continues at coordinate 5,665,837 of CM020510.1, read as the reverse complement.
CCCGTTAGAATTTTTTGACGACAAAATGTAAGTGAATATAATGAAAAATTTCTTTGTTTAGGTTTAGTTTCTGATGGAATAGTAAACGTAATTTTCCACTGATACGTGCCTGATGATTTCAAAGAAAATGTGACAGGCTTTGATGTTCTTCAGTGGCTTCCTGTTACTCAGACAGAAAGTGCTCATACAGCCTTCCTGTAAACTGAAGCAGTGAAACCTGCTGGAGGGAAAACACGACTGCTCTTAGTGCAGCGTATGCAGAATAACTGGAGGCCCGAGTTTCTGTTTGGGCAGCAGCTGCACTTTAGCCACACAGACGCACACTTAGTGTTGATCAGAGACAGACTTTTGGACTTTGCACCATTGAGAGTGTTTTGTTTTGTGACAATATGAAATTTAATTTCACCGGATGTGGCTTTTTTTCCACTCTTCTTCTGCAGGGGACGATGTGAGAGAAGCAGAGCAGCACAAATCGTCCCTCAGCCTCCAGGAGGAAGACAGTGACTGTCCCAGAGACTCGGGCTGCTTCATCCCATCCGAGTGTTCAGATGGCAAAAAGGATGAAGACGCTCTGATTTCCTAATGCGATGACAAAAATCCCTCCATCGTGTCAAAATGTCAAGTCGTTAACTCTGTGAAGCAGGAGCCGTGACCAAGACCAGGGAGACCATCGTCTGCTCTGTGATAACGGTCAACTTGTAAAAGTTTTCTTCTTGTTATATGTTGAAAGGGAGACGTATGTGCCCAGTTGTATTTATTTGATCTTGACTCACTCAGTGTTTTTCCATATGAAGCCTTTATTTATCTGCGTCTTTGTGATTTTGATCTCAGTTCGACGTTTCAGTCATCTCTGTTTTCGTTTCCCTCCTCCTCGTGGTTTCCTCTCGGTTTTGGTGGAGGCGTCTTTTTAAATAATCAAAATCTTGCCTATGATGAAAACTGTACAGAAGAGCATGTATTATTTTTCTGGATTTATGTACGTTTGTGTAATTGAGTGTGAATGGTTGACAGAGCTTGTGTATGAACTATATTGAAAAGCAACATTCACAGCTTTTTTGTAAATAAACTGAAAACAAAAACATGAGTCCATCTATCTCAGCGGGTACATTTTACTCAACCCAAGGGCAAAAACCCCAGAAAAAACCAAAAAAACAGATATACCGTATATGTGAATTATACACTGATTGATGCAGCACTGCAAAACAACACCACCAACAAAAAAAACAATGTTAATGTATTATTGTACTTAAAGTACAATAATTTGTACTTTAAGGATTGTGGGAAATTTGTACACCCTTGCATTTTTCTCCTCAATTCTAATTACTAATTATTAAAAAAAAAAACACCCTGCTCATTCCTTTAAACTTCTTTATTTGAGACCGTTGGCACCTTGAAAACAAAACATAACAAAACAAAAACAAAAAACGTTAATATTTTTTCCGAAACGTATTAGCTTTATAAATCAATGTGGCAAAAAAGAGCATAGCCAATCAAATTTTGGACCAATTTTTAAAAAAATGTTTGGTTAGTTATAAACGCCAAAAATGCAGCTACCACACTGGATATGAGTAATTATAAATGAATAACTATACTTTTATCAACATAAATGAGCGCTGTTGCGGGAAAACGCGTCACCTTTAATATGACGTATTAGCAACACCGCAAGCGTTGACGGGAAATGTAGTGGTAAGCTTGCTCACTCACCGAGTCAAGGAACCCACACGTGCACTACATTACCCAGCATTCACCCGGAGCTGCGAACGTTGACGTGTGTTTTGTTGGTAGCCCGACAATTTCCTCGTCCGCATCTTCATCCACTGGATCTGAACACCAGCAGTTATTGGTTTCTGATACACACATTTTGTAACACAACAGCGTACGTAGCGACAGAGTGATACCGCCAGAGAGTGTCGCTATGTCGGGAGAAATTTCCTTGATCGGTAAGCCTAATGTCACCTCCTCTTATGTATAAAGCTCGGGTTTTGATGTCAGCAGCCAAGCTAACCCGGCCGGTGTCGGTGCCCGTCGTCTTTCAGGTTCCGTCATCCTGGCCCTGTTCCTGGCCGGGTACCTGGGCCAGCAGTACCTGCCGCCCCCCAAGGCCAGAGTGATCGGCCTGGACCTGGGCACCACCTTCTGCTCCGTGGGCATCTTCCAGGCGGGCAGCGGCGAGGTGGAGGTGATCGCGGACGAGCAGGGCAGGCTGAGCATCCCGAGCACCGTGGCGTTCACCGACACGGCGGTGCTGGTCGGACACGAAGCCGCGGACGTGGCCGACAGCCACCCGGAGAACACCATCTACGACGCCAAGAGGTTCATCGGGAAGATCTTCGAGCCGGAGGCTCTGGAGCAGGAGAGCGCTCGCTACCCGTTCAAGGTGCGTCGTGATGAGACAACCATCCCCATCCCCGGGCTGTTTTTGACCTTAGATGGAGGGGAAATAGTGGATTTCTGTTACATTTATTAGGTTATAGCCCGCGTTTTAAAGATATCAAAGAAAGAAAAGAAACAGAAAAACTTTGAAGATAACTGACATCTGCTATACACTTTTGTGCCGACTAAGCCAAAGTCTGTCAGAATATGCAAATGTTCGTTCCCAAGGGTAAATTACTTTCGTTGCAACCCAAACTCGAGGTGTACAAGTAGAAATCGAGTAAACAGCCCTGCAGCTGTCAGACGACATTTTTCTCCCAGCTGTCGGTGTCGTGACCCTCATCACCTCCGTCTCTTCTTCTTGCAGGTGGTCAGCAACAACGGGAGCGCTGAGTTTGTCGTCAACGCCAACGGAAGCTTCGCCGTGACCCCGGAGTTCATCGGCTCGCGGCTGCTGCTGAAGATGAAGAAGATGGCCGAGCGGCGGCTGGGCTTGCCAATCAAGATGGCGGTGATGTCGGTGCCGGCGGAGTTCGACGAGCGCCAGCGGAACTACACAGTCAGAGCGGCGCAGCTCGCCGGTCAGCGCCTGCCCTCTCTCATCGCGCTCCTCGTTGTCTCCTCTTCGTCTCCTCTTTGTCCTCCTGACGTCGCACTCATGCTTTTATTTTTCACTCCCTCCTCCTCCACGCAGGCCTGGAGGTCCTGCGCGTGATCAACGAGCCCACGGCGGCGGCCATGGCGTACGGCCTGCACAAGGTGGACGTGTTCAACGTGCTGGTGGTGGACCTGGGCGGAGGAACCCTGGACGTGTCTCTGCTCAACAAGCAGGGGGCGATGTTCCTCACCAGGGCCATGGCAGGTGAGAGCAGAGAGAGGAGGATTTTTCTTTTCTTAATTAATCTTAGAATAACACTGAAGTGCAGTGAATGTTGCTTTAAAGTGGACTCATTCAGCCTAAAGCTGGAGCATCAATCTGAGCTGCCGCTCCTCTCTGCAGGGAACAACAAGCTGGGCGGCCAAGACTTCAGCCAGAGGTTGCTCCAGTTCACCAGCGAGCGAGTGCAGCAGGAGTTTGGCGTGCCGCCCACTCTCAAAGAAGACATCCACAGCCTCCGCCAGGCGGTGGAGGCAGCCAAGATCAACCTCACCCTCCATCCCAGCGTCACCATCCGGGTCCCGCTCCACCTCCAGACCCAGGAGGGCTCGGCTGCAGCTGCTCCAGCTGCTCCAGCTCCGGTCCTCTTCCACACCGTCATCACCCGGCAGCTGTTCGAGGAGCTCAACGAGGACTTGTTCCAGAAGATCCTGGCCCCGGTGGAGACGGTGCTCGCCGAGGGCAATCTGCAGAAAGAGGACGTGGACGAGATTGTGCTGGTGGGCGGCTCCACACGGATACCGCGAATCCGGAGACTCATCAGCGAGTTCTTCGGGAAGGAGCCCAACACGTCCGTCGACCCCGACCTGGCCGTGGTGACCGGCGTGGCCATTCAGGCCGGCATCATGGGCGGCTCGTGGCCCCTGCAGGTCAGCGCCATAGAAATCCCCAACAGGCACCTGCGCAAGACGAACTTCAGCTAATGGTGGATGAGAACGAGGCCGCAGAGATGTGACGCTGCTCCCTGAACTCTCACTCCTCAAAGGTTCCCAGATGCTCGTGTTTGTTCGTCTAAGTCACTGTTTCACGGAGAGCGCTCTGGGAAAATAAATGGGATCTGTAATTCTCGAACATTCCTCTAGGGGTCAAAGTGTTGCTTAAGATGCAGCCGAACTGGCAGCAACAGGAAGCTTCTCTCCACTGACCTGCGGTGAGCTTTAGTCTTGATGCTTGTTAGTGGTGTTCAGGGAACACAGTCATATGTATGGAAGAGGATTAGCGCCACAAGAAGAGAATTATTTCTTCAAGTTGAAATTTCGAAGAAGTTGACTGAAAACTTCAATAAAAATTTCCTTCTTGTAATATTTTTTTCTCTTCTTGTGGCCCTTATCCTCTTTTGTACATATGCCTCTCAGCCTTGGCTGTCTATTTATTTATTTATTCACATTAACTGTGAACTATGTTTCCTCATATATTCATCCACGGTTGTCTTACAGCCTGGCGGAGCTGCGTCGGGCCCCTGAACCTTTCTACTACTTTGAGTGCATTTTTGTTACTGCGCACAGCCGCAGCTTTACAGACGCAATCATGCGCAAAAATACGCGTGGGAGAGACGGACCAGTGAGCTGAATGTTGGCACCTTTAAGAGTTAATTTGCCAGTTCTAATTGCAAATTACATTTTTGCACATTTGCTCTGAGAAATGAGTGTTGTTTTTGCGAGTTCAAAGGGAAAAGCTTAAAAGTTACAAGTATTTTTCCTGGAATTTTGCCTTTTCCATGCAGCGTCTCATGTGCTTTACTTAAAAATGCCGTTGGAATGGAAACTCACTGTTTGCAATATGCTTTCTGTCCACTACATGGCAGCAAATATTCCACTGTTAATTCGTGGGATGACAGCCAGTGTTGTCATAACATTGCCTTGTCTTGTACTGTTATTTTTTTTATTACTTATACAAATATGCTGTGTCATAAAGTATGATTGAAAATATTTTTTTTCCTCAAGTCTATTTTGTTAAAATACTGAGATTAGCAGCATCCAGTGGTAAGAGAATACACTGCAAGCAAAGTAAGTCTTTGTTTTCTGACCTCACATCTCTCTTCTAAACAGCTGTGATATCAGTGTAAAACCACCAAACTCAAAACAGACAATTGTTAAAACCCAATTAAAGAATGTAAAACTAGAGGCTGTTGGTTGAGCTCTTTTTTACTTTTTTTTTTACTCCTCAAGTAAAGTACTTTTTCCTGCTAAACCATAATGCAACGGTCATTCGTGCAATTTTTGGGCTTATTGGAGTCTTTAGAGTCTAGCTCCTCTTACCATCTTGCTGCTCCCAGCTGTTGGAAATTCAAAATGCTCAGAAATTCGACCATCGCAACACAACACAAGGTTTTGGTTTGGTTTGTTTGAGGTTTTGGTTTTGGGTTTTGGTTTTTGGCTTAGACATTCACACAAACACACACAACACACACACACACACACGCACGCACACACACACACACACACACACACACACACGTTGTACCTGTGGTCCACACTGAGATTTGATCCTGCGTTCTCCTAGTTGGGAGTCATTGTTGCTCACCACCAGCCGTCTTCAGCGCTGACAAGTGAAGAAGTTTGACAACTTCAGTGTTTCATCTATTTCTAGATGGATCACTGATTGTCATGTCAGCACATTGGTTCGATACTTGCTTTAGGCCATCAAACTTAGAACATTTTTTCCAGTTCGTTTTGTTTCAGATTTCTCGATTTTCACAATTTTCGGACAGGTTGAGGTTTTGTGTTGTATCACTAAGTACTTTGATTATTTAAAATATGATTGTAAACGATTGCATTGATGTTTGTTGTCCGGTGACTTTTATTTTGACACCCAGATGTCGATGGAGAGGCAGCGCGAGTGAGCGAGACAGCCAAGAAGAATGGACGGCGCAGATCAAAGTTTCAAGACTACTACTGGTCAAGGGTGCACACGGTACATATATTTCCTGTGTTTTCTTTGTTGTCAACGAGTGACTGTTAACATTCCTTTGTAGGTCCTACATAGGAATGTTGTAAAGCCTGGGAGCTCTACTTTTATAATCAGTTGACATATTTCACGGGAAATCATTTTTGGCTTTTTGGGGGGACTCCAAAGTTGACAACTTTACCATTGACCCTAGCTCCCATGTTTTACAATGATACCTCACATGTCCATTTCTACTGTATAATTATCGAAATAATCCACCTGAAAAACTGAAAAATACCGTGATGTCAATGGTAAAGTTGTCAACTTTGGAGTCCCCTCAAAAGGCCAAAAATGATTTCCCGTGAAATATGTCAATCACCGATTGTGACAGTAGAACTCCTGTGCTTTACAATGATACCTCACATGTCCATGTACAAGTTCAAGCAAGTGTCCCAGAGTCTCCAGGACAAAGTTGAACTTTGACCCTCATAGACTTGCATGGTATTAACCCTAACCCTAACCCTGAAATTAGGGTTAGAGTTACGCTTAAAGATGAAATTAGGGTTAGGGTTTCAGGGTTCCTCATGGGCTAGAGGCCCCAAATTTGTTGTGGGTGTGTCTCAGGGGGTCCCGATGAAGCAGCAAGTGGGCCCATGTCTCTAGGACAAAGTTGACCTTTGACCCTCATAGACTTGCATTGAATTAGGGTTCGCGATAAGGCTGAAGCTAGGGTTAGGGTTAGGGTTGGCTGAAAATAGGGTTAGAGTTTCAGGGTTCCTCATGGGCTAGAAGCCCCAAATTTGTTGTGGGTGTGTCTCAGGGGGTCCCGATGAAGCAGCAAGTGGGCCCATGTCTCTAGGACAAAGTTGACTTTTGACCCTCATAGACTTGCATTGAATTAGGGTTCGCGATAAGGCTGAAGCTAGGGTTAGGGTTAGGGTTGGCTGAAATTAGGGTTAGGGTTTCAGGGATCCTCATGGGCTAGAAGCCCCAAATTTGTTGTGGGTGTGTCTCAGGGGTCCCGATGAAGCAGCAAGTGGGCCCATGTCTCTAGGACAAAGTTGACTTTTACCCTCATAGACTTGCATTGAATTAGGGTTCGCGATAAGGCTGAAGCTAGGGTTAGGGTTAGGGTTGGCTGAAATTAGGGTTAGGGTTTCAGGGTTCCTCATGGGCTAGAAGCCCCAAATTTGTTGTGGGTGTGTCTCAGGGGGTCCCGATGAAGCAGCAAGTGGGCCCATGTCTCTAGGACAAAGTTGACTTTTGACCCTCATAGACTTGCATTGAATTAGGGTTCGCGATAAGGCTGAAGCTAGGGTTAGGGTTAGGGTTGGCTGGAAATAGGGTTAGGGTTTCAGGGTTCCTCATGGGCTAGAAGCCCCAAATTTGTTGTGGGTGTGTCTCAGGGGGTCCCGATGAAGCAGCAAGTGGGCCCATGTCTCTAGGACAAAGTTGACTTTTGACCCTCATAGACTTGCATTGAATTAGGGTTCGCGATAAGGCTGAAGCTAGGGTTAGGGTTAGGGTTGGCTGAAATTAGGGTTAGGGTTTCAGGGTTCCTCATGGGCTAGAAGCCCCAAATTTGTTGTGGGTGTGTCTCAGGGGGTCCCGATGAAGCAGCAAGTGGGCCCATGTCTCTAGGACAAAGTTGACTTTTGACCCTCATAGACTTGTATGGCATTAGGGTTAGCACGGTAGTCCCCCCAAAAGGCCAAAAATGATTTCCGTGAAATATGTCAACTGATTGTGATAGTAGAGCTCCCATGTTTTACAATGATTCCTCACATGTCCATTTCTACTGTATAATCTTTGAAATAATCCACCTGAAATACTGAAAAATATCATGATGTCAATGGCAAAGTTGTCAACTTTGGAGTCCCCCAAAAAGGCCGAAAATGATTTCCCGTGAAATATGTCAACTGATTATAAAAGTAGAGCTCCGAGGCTTTACAATGATACCTCAAATGTCCATTTCTACTGTATAATTTTGGAAAAATCCACCTCAACATAGACATAATGATTTGCTGAATTTTATATGTTGGGATAAGCACAGCCATCTAGTGGTCAAATTGCGGATTTTTTTTTTTTAAGGTGGGATCGAAACCTCAGAAGCACCGCGGCGAATGTGGTGCCAACTTCAGCGTCGTTTTATTTCTGATCAAAACTTTCTATTTATTACTATTAATTAATGTATGTTAAATATGAATTTTATTGTTTTTCGAGTACTCACTGAAACCTTTTATTTTTGTGTTCTAGTTTTCACGGTGTTCAATGGTGCTTCATTGAACCATTTACAATGATTGTAACCTCTATTTTAGGTTTAAATCCTAATTGCAGCAGTGGCAGGTTAGATAGATAAAGAAAGCAAACCAGTTTCTTTTTTTATGAAAGAAATTTTGTTGGCACTAAATCACAAACATTTTTTGACACCAGGCGACAGCCTGTATAAAAATGAAAAGGTTTAGATGAAAGCTGGTCATCCAGTCTTGATTGATCCACTTTTGTTCAGCTGTTCCTTTTGATCCACATCGTTTCAGCTGTTCTTTTTCAATTGTATTCATTCTAAGATAGAATCTTAGAAGTACTAATTCTAGAAATTCTACAAAAAGCAGGTGAAAGAATTTTTTTTTCTCCCGTTGAAAGTGGGTCATCCAGTCTTGATTGGCCCATTTTTTTCCCAGCTATTCTGTTTCATATTTATTCTTTCTACAATAAGTATTAATTCTAAAGAAAAGTAATTTAAAAAAGCATCATGTATTCACAGTGAAAATGCTACTGCAGTCCCACTCTTCTGCCACAAGATGCTGCTGGCAGATTATGTGTGTGTGAGTGGAAGGGCTCCGAAAGGCGTGATCTGTCATACGCTCTTTTTTTTTTTTTAAATGTAGATGTACTGTGCTGTCCATAATTGAATAATCTACTATATGACAGCTTTTGCAGCTCCAAATGAGCCTAACGTGGTTGCGACAACTTGTCTTCCAGTGTGCAGCGGCTGTAGTTTAGAAGTTGATTGCCGCCCCCTTGTGGTGGGAATGAAGCAACGCGCTTTCTGTAGTAACAACCCTACCTACGGAGATCCTTAGACAGACCAAACTTAAAGGTTCATGTTTATTTAGCATTTTTAAAGACCTTGGCTGGTTATCAAACGGTCTTTTTATGTGCAGTACATTACTAAAAACCTTCAATATTAATCTCTGCTGTTCATGAACAGAGGATGAACTCGCACAGGACTAGAGCTTGGCATGCTGGTGCCCAACTGTCTGTTAGTGAGATATGGAAACAGGATGTCTGTTCTGTTGTGACAAACACAGACACTCTCAGTTGGGCCTGTAATATCCAAATCAATGAATGCATATTCAATTACAGCACTAACCCCCCCCCGCGCACCATTCCCATTCAAAGGGATGGGATGTTGGAGAGGGCCCAACTTTCTTTCATACTGAAGCTGACTGAAATATCAAATCAACAGGAAACAGTTTTGTGTTCAACATTTTATTTCTCCTGAGGCACAAAATGAATCCCAAACAAAAACAAACAAAAACAAAAACAAAGGAAGGCAATCAGTGTTGACCCTGTGAGATCCTTCAAATACCTAAATGTTCATATTTACAGCAGTAACTGACCTGGCGGTTTTCAACACATAGCTCGGCTCAAACTGAGGCGTCATCTCACACAGCAGCACGACACAGCACACACACGGGTGAAAAGAACAAGTACCCAGCAAGTAAACGCACACACGCACGCACGCACGCACACACACACACACACACACACAGTGGGTAGGAACACAGCTCACACATGTCAGGCGGTCACAGGTGTGTGTGTGTGTGTGTGTGTGTGTGTGTGTGTGTGTGTGTGTGTGTGGGGGGGTTCTATCTTACAATATACAAGGTGAATATTTCACTGAGAGAAGAAGGCAGGAACGTCAGTAAACAGTGTTTCTCTTTAAATATCATCATCAGGGGCGACAGCACAGTGGCGGAAGGCAGGAGCATAAAGAGCTGTTAGCATTTCATTCTCATGCTGCAACACACTTGTTTATAAAACAAAAAAAGAGAGAGAGAAGACGTCATGTACAGTCGTTTAAAAACAAGGTGACACGATCAAGAATCTTGAAAACAGAATCAGCGTCTGTAACTCGGAGGACCTGCAAACGTCTGCAAAGGTTTGGCGAATTAAATAAGAATAATGATAAAAAAAACAAACACAAAAACAGTGCATGGACATCCTGCAGGATGAACAGAATGTAACAAACAGAAGGTTATCTACAGCATGTACACAAAGCAGCTGCAGTGGGCGTGTCCTCCATCGGGCTCAGCAGCAGATCAGGCCGCGGGCGGACTGATGGAATGTCGAACGACGGCTCGAACCCGGCACTGGCTAATTCCTGGCTACTGGTTAATGTTCCGACTGTTGTAGTAGTTAAAGCTGTCGTCAGCGTACATCTCCTCAGGAGCGCCAGTCCCATTCCCCACCTCTAGAGGGTGACAGGAGGGAGGAGGGGAGCGAGGTGGTGGAGAAAACAAGTTAGTGAAGGGTTCATGTTTCTGGTACAATTTCTTCCTACAGAAAGAGGATCAAGGCCATCAAAGTGATTTTTCTCAGAAATGATTAAAATTTGCAAAAAATGCACATTTCAATTCAATACGAGAGTCAAAGTCAAAATCGAAAACATCTGTGTAGCCATGCCAAAATAAAGGCTTTTTAATGTTTTACATACAACAGAGTTGCCTTGGATTTTTCAGGTCCTCATCCTGCACTTTTGTGCAAGTACTTCAATGAATCTGTGAGCTTCTATGAATTCACCCCACCCAAAGAGCACCTCCTTCTCAAGTGGCCCTGATCCTCTTTCTGACTGAACCACAAGGGGGCATCAGTGAGCACACAGAACAAAAGCCAATGGAATGAATAGAAAACATGCAGCGCTGGCAACTCACCTTCAACCCGTTAGCACAGTGGGATCTTTAGACAGAGCGCGGCCATTATTAGATAACGCCAATGTGTCCAGTTGGGAGGACTGTGCGGGGGGGTGCATGATGGGATGGATTCATGGATGGATGGATGGATGGATTGGGGAGGTGCGAGGGTTAACGGGGGATGCAGCGGATGCGTGGGACAAAGGAGGAAGTCACACTGCCGATGCACATCACGCATGCCGCTCGCGGCGCCGACCTTCGACGTGGAACAGAGGAAGAGGAGGAGGAAGAGCGAGAACAGTCACAGGCACCGAGGCATGCTGGGAGATGAGAGGCACATGCTGACTGGCTGGCGGGCTGGGCGTCCGGCGCGCTGGGCCTTCTCAAGGCGAGAGAGGGAGACGTCCGGGAGCCCAGACGACCAGCGCCGAGAGGGTTCAGGGGAGAGGTGTAGGAGGGGCGGGGCGCCACCAAACATCACGCCAGCGGCCGCAGTGGCCGCAGCTCACCGGAGAAGATGAGCTTCTCCTTCATCACGTTGACGTCCCGGCTGGACCTCCCGACGGCGGCGCTCAGCATGATCTGCTCGGGGTTGTAGCTGCGCATGCCGCTGGTGCGGTACCTGCAGGGGGGAGGAGTCAGGTCAGAGGAGAGCTTCAGTTCCTCATCCTGACCCAATCAGGTAAGAAGGGGGCGGGACTTTCCATCTAGCCGTGGTGAATCTGACTGCATGTGGAAGTCGGGGAAACAACCTAAATGGGCTCACGCTCAAAACCTTGCTGTTCTCTCTGTGCGATGTCCGTGAGAGTGTGTATGAGTGATTGTGTTTCTCTCTGATCATAACCTTGACTTGATTTTTTTTACATTCATACTGGCATCTGCTTTACGTCAGAGACATTGACTCGATTTAAACATTTGCAGAAAGACTCAGGCAGCACAGCAGGAAAATCTGAAAAACCATAAAAAAAACACCTGGTCAACCTTTTCTTATAATTCAGCAAATTGTTACTAAAACACGGTGGCGTGATGAAAATAGTAAATCAGTGCAGTTTAAGCACTGTCTACACTTTGAAAGTGCAGTTCTACAGTCCTGCTGCTGTAATTTTTACTGAAAGCTGCCCTCGATGTAATTAAAACCGTTTGTCAAGTCAAGTCAAGTGTGCTGACTTAAATCCCTGCTCAGCTAATTTGAGGTTCCATGGAAAAGACTGAGATATTAATCTAGCTAATTGGGAAGCATTGATCGCAGTGAACAAACAAGTAAGCTTTTAAGTTTGTCAGCATTAAAAAAAAAAGAAAAAAGAAACGAGGCAGCACTGCTGAAGCGCTTCCTCTGATAAACAGTCTGCAGCTTCTTTCTGAATTTCATAAGACTGAGAGTAGATGTGGATTCTCTGTGGGACCCCTGGGGTGGTTGGCAATTGTTGTGTGTGGAGAAAGACAGCCAGTCACCAGACTCTGGCAACAGGGGGGTTTAATGATGTGAGCAGAATCACGATGCAGGTGAGAGGGAAGAGATGAAGGAAGGAGAAAAGGCAGAAATAATAGTGGGAGCAGGGGTGAGAAAAATCTAAAGGAGGTTGTTAGAGGAATAAAAGTTAAACGACACAGAAGAGCAGAAATCGGGGGAAGGAGGTGTGTGTGTGTATGTGTTTGTGTGTGTATGGGCGGGGGACAACAGACAACAGAGGCCACAAGAGTCGACCTGGTTACCTGATGGTGTGATAACTGAGAGAAGATGCCAGAGTGCAGCAGAGGAGGAAGAGGAAGAACAGAAAGGAAGTGGGAGACAAGAGCGGTCAGTTGAGCAGCAGGCAGAAGCTCACGTCAGCAGAGAGAAACAAACACCGTTCATCAGTCAGAAGCTGAAAAAATCCGTTTAAGATTCTACCGAGTAGAGAAGCCGGAGTCGGGACACCACTCCGTCCACGCAGCCGTGGAGGGCGACCACCTGACAACTCTCTCGTTGCAGGGTCATATTAAAAAGTCACTCAATTCAATTCAATTCAATTCAATTCAATTCAATTGTGTTGCAGGATGGCAAATTTTGAGGAAATATTTGAAATCATTTGGTTAAAAAAAAAAATCAGAAGTAAATTTCTGCTTTTTTTTTGTGTTTTTTTGTAAATTGTGGTTGTGGATTAAAGTGTATCGGAGGTCAGTTTTCCTTATATTTATATATTTCCTTATATATATATACATACATACACATTTTTTCCCAATTTTTGCATTTTCTACAGAGAGGGAGCTCTTACTTCTGGAAGATAAATATTCCCAAAACTGCAGCGAAGGAGACGAGGTCTGCAGTCACCCACATCAGGCAGTATTCATCCGGTCTCTGCAAAACAAGCACAGGATACGACCTTCACCACGGAGCCGCTGACCACCGGGGGGGCGCTTCACGTCGGCGGCGCCGTCTCTTCAGTGGGCACTCACCATGATCCAGACGGGGGAAGGCACCTTGTTGAGGACGTGCGGGGCCTCCGAGGACACGGAGGACACGCCGCCGCCGCACCACAGCAGCGAGAAGAGCCACGGCTCGTTGACCGTGTGCACCGTCAGGTTGATGTTGCTCTGAGTGTAGTTTCTGGAGAGATCGCACACACACACACATTGAGAAAGAGTCTTGAAAATCAGTGAATGCGTCTTTGATGTATATTTGATATGTCTCAATATCCAAACGTCAAAACATCCAAGACGTGTGTGTGTGTGTGTGTGTGTGTGTGTCTGTGTGTGTTTTCCCACCGGACTTCCTGCGTGCTGGCCTGGTTGTATCGCAGCAGCAGTCTGCTGATGCCGTCCTCATGGAGGCTGCGTGGACTGCGCCTGTCCACCGAGGTCTGGATCAGCTCGGGGGCCAGCTGCCTCACCACGGCTCGCTCCTCGTCGGGGGTCCACATCACCTGAACGCAGCGCAGGTGTGACAGGGTGAGGAGGGGGGTGGGGGGGACAGAGAGTCGACAGACAGAACCCTTCACACTGCATACTTCCCGCACACCCACCAGGCTCTGAGGGATCCCGGACCGCTGCACGGCCTGCAGGGTGTCGTTGATCCAGCTGTGGTGGCAGGGGTGGTCCGCGGGGGGTCTCTGCAGCCGGAAGACCACCGTGCTGTTGTGGTAGGAGGCCAGCTTCAGGAGCTGCTCCAGGCTGCACACGCTCTGGTTGGCGATCAGCTGCTTCTCCCGGGGCGACAGGCCGGGCGCCGTCCAGAAGGGGTCGTCCTGAGGGTGGGGGGGTGGGGAGGGGTTAGTAGGGGGGTGGGGTTGGTCAGGAAGAGGAGTGACGTCGGCTCAAAGTGCAACACGTTCGCTTAGAGAAACGTTAACCACTCAATTACTCCACCTTTCACAAAATGCTGAAAATCACCCCATTATGATGTCACAAAGGGCGAGATCGAGACAAGAGCAAGACTTTACATAACAAACAAAACAGAAAAAATGACCAGTATCAGAAGCAGAAAGGCTGAGGCTGAATTAACCGGCGCACCTTGAGGAACCAGCGTCCTGCGTTGAGCTGCTGCAGGTCGGTCCAGTTGAAGCTGGAGGCCTCGTCCACCTGCCTGTCTGGAAAGACCTTGGCCACGTCCGTGGTCCTCTGCAGGGTGCGGTCTCGCATCAGGAAGGGCACCCCGTCCACGCTGAGGCGGAGAGGAGGAGCTCGTTACGCACTGCGACACACTGAGGGCATCTCCACACAAGGTCTGGGGGTCATATGGCAACTCAAGGCAATCTAACCTTGACACCAGTCAAGTATGTGCTCAGCATCTTCCCGTTGCCCTTGAAATGGCTCATGACAGAGTCTTTCTGCATCACATTAGGCAACACATTGTTCACAAGACTATTTTCAAAAGAGCCTTTTCCTCCATTATCTTTGTTTGCTACATGGCCCAAATAATTGCTGGCAACTACAACATAGCTGCTAACCCATCACTCTGTCACTAGCTGCGTTTCCATTGCGCAAAACCTAAATATCACAATGAAAACTGTCATGGAAACACAGCTGATGAGGAGACGCAGAGTTTCCTGGTCGGCTCGTCTCTCCTTTGCAAAAAAACAGGTGATTTGTGGTAAATGGATGGACGACAGTTCTGATGAGGCTTTCGCTGAGAGATTTGGTTTGGCTTAACGATTCGCTTGTGTTTGAATCAAATGAAGTGAGTCACTAATTCATGGACAGATTCAACAATTGGTATGAAAATGACCTTCGGGATTGTTCTGCTTATTACTATTATTATTATTATTCAATTGTAAGAAGCTTGTATAGCTTGTACTTTAAACTACATGATTAGACCGAATGGAGTTGATTTTAAGTGAAACAGTAAAGGCCTTGTCGAATAAGAGCAAGAGATCCTGATTCATTTCCCTGTTTGCTGGTAGAAAGACGAACATGTCCAGGAAAGAAAGACAGACAGATTTGCAATTCAAATTCTCAGCAGAAAAAAAGCAACCTTTCCTGTGTGTCTCCCAGCACCTTTACAACTCACAGGGGGAGCAATAAAAAATTCTGTTCAAAGCAGTGTAAGAAATGCATGGGTGTGTGCGTGTGTGTTTCTGCAGTTGTCATCGGTCTAATTACTGAGCGCGCTCAGATGTTCTGCCGTCAGTAGCTCATGACAGCCGCACTTCCATTAGTCTCCACTAGGAGCTTCCCTCAGAGGCAGATGATTCATTCCGCTTCATCCCGCTGAGTCTCTGAACTTCAGACTGTGACTTTTATCATGTCAACATAATAAGCAGCTCAGGTCGTCATTACTGCACACAGCGTCTGTGTTTTCAATACAAAAATTAATCTGAACATATTTCTCAAGAGGTCTGATGCTGTTTTAATAAAGGAGGAACTAAAGGGACTGGAGGACTTCAGGACTGCATTGATGGTGCTTGTGTGTGCCTGTGTGTGTGTGTGTGTGTGTGTACCTGATAGTCACGTCAGCCTCCAACCCGGTGACGTTCATCTGCAAAGCCCTCTGGAAGGACCAGAGTGTGTTCTCTGGCGCGAGCTACAACACACAAACATCCACACTACAAATATTCAATTACAAAGTGGCGACAAAGTCTCTCTGCGAGAAAAGAAAGAGTTCTTGTGTCAACACAAAAGAGGTTGAGTTATGAAAGTGACTGGAAGGTTAATCCCCGTCTTTTCTCTAATCCCTGGCATTAAATGAATGAAAATGATTAACATCTGTCAAAACTTTAAGCAATCGCTCCACACAGTATTCACAGCGAGGGGGCAACATGAGACACAGATCTTCACTACGACCCTGACGGCCTTATGCTGACACTAGTGATGCGTTTAATAGCAAAGAGGAAAGCTCGGAAAACCAGATTTGACAATTTAACGCACATGTTGCTTTTAGCAGCTAGCAGCCAACAATGATGAAGTCTGATTAATGAAAACACATTTTTTTAGAGTCTTGATATGTTCTCTTAAAATACATAGTCATAAATCACAGTCATCTTACAAAACAATCATTATGTATATGTACTGTATAATATACTATTTATGTACATCATTCTATTCTGATGCAATAAAGATCACCAGGGTTGGCCATGTGACCGTCTCTTCAGGGAAAACAGACATTTTCTCCGAGCGACTCCCACATGTACTTCCCCTGAGCCAGCTGGCAGGCAGGCAGGCAGGCAGGGTGGGTGGGTGGGTGGGTGGGTGTGCCTGACTGTGCAGGTAGGAGGCGCTATGAATCACCAGGTATCCACCTTCACTTTCCCCACCCCCACAAGCGTTGCGCAACACTGAGCTGGCGCATAAACCCTGACATTGATCCAAGGTCGTAAATTAAATTATGTACTGATAAAAAAAAAGAAAGAAGAGTGCATGAATCAAATGGCCACGTGGCCTTGGGGTGCACTCGGAGCCAACAGGCTCCAACAGGGCGTCTGAACAGAGGGGGCGGGGTCACGGACCTGATTGGCTTTCTGACTGAATGAAGAAAAACACTGGTTTCACCGAAACGTTTCACAAGTGACGAAGACAAACAAAGGAGCAGAACAGAACGCCAGTCGTCCTGTAACGACAGCAAGCAGTTTCTCGCGTGGCCTGATTCACCTGCAGTGCACCTCACCGTCACCAGAGGATTCGGCCGTTTGCCGAGTTAATGTCTAACTCGCAGGGCTTTCGGACGGAACATAGCGGCCCGCTGACTCACCATCGGGGCTCCACGCTGACCAATGACTTCGGGCCGCGGGCCGAGGGACTCGGGGTCCATGATGCAGGGGGAGGTGATGTACAGCGGAGCCACGTAGAGGCCCAGCAGGACGCTGAAGAACAGCAGCATCAACACCACCTGGAGGGCTGAGAGGAGGAGCACGATGACGAGCTAACACTGGGTTCAAACATTCATCTTTTTAGTTAACGTTGCTAGATCCACTTTCCACAAAATGCTGGAAATCAGCCCGTCATGATGTCACAAAAAGCTAGTGCTGTGGTCAAGATCGCACCAACCGAGACCAAGACATTATCAAGTCTACAGAGTATCGAAATCGAGGCAAGACCAAGACATTTGGAGTTGGAGACCAAGACAAGACTTTTTATATTAAAGAAAAAGAACAACAAAACAGAGTTTACTTCTAAATCGAACAACAACCTCTTCAAGGTTCTTCATCATTTCAAGGTTATCGAGTTAGTGGTGGCTCCGCCCTCTGAAACCGCCCTATTTTTGTCCCCTTCGAAACATGTGGAAGGTCCAACAAAGCATCAGTTTCAGCAGAAAGCTAAAAGCCGATGCTTGTTTATTTTTGTTATCCAGGACATCGTAAACAGAGGGCTAACATAGAGGCTGAGCGTGTCAGACTGCACCAACCCACAGGGAACACGTGAGCAGGTTGAGAGGATTGTGCTAATGATGACTTATTAAATCTGGGGTGCATTTTGTTCAGTCTGGTAAATTAAACTGATGCTCGTTAGTGAGTTACCGCAACATGGAGGAAACAGTCACTCGTCTTTTTAGTTAGTCGGCAACATGTTCAAGGTTAATGTGAAGGGGATACACATTACCCTGAATCTAACTGTGCAGGTGAGTGAGGAGCGCACACACATGCACACACACACACAGACAGAGGAGTGTTCCAAGGTCAGCTCAGAGGCCGGGTTGAGAGGACAACTCACGTTACACACACACACACACACACACACACACACACACACACACACACACACACACACACACACACACACACACACACACACACACACACACACACACACACACACACACACACACACACACACACACACACACACACACACACACACACCTCTGGAGAATCGGCTGGGGATGCTGAAGCAGCCGTTACATCGACATCAATTCTCTGAAGGGGCTGAAACTAATCATCCGCTACACCTCTCCAACGTCTCCTGGAGGTCACACGCTCAATTATTTCTTAGGAGACGAAAGACATAGCATAAAAAAAAAAAATCTTGCTCATCCATATTGGTGACAAAAAGGGGATCACCTGCTTCCAGCTGCGTTTCAGACAGAAGGCAAAGTAAAATATTCAAAATTTTAAAGGATGCTGTGGTTGAAACACAACCAACCTTGGTAGCATGTTGCTAGCTATTATTGATATGCTTTGAAATCTTTCTCGACTAGCTTGCCAGTGTGTGATTGCTCTCTTAAGTAATAACCAATAACCGCCCTGGTTGCTACAGAGACCAGCGATGCTGCAGAAGCAGTGTTTTTTTTTTCTTGCAGAAGCAGACGGTATGAAAAGAGGAACAAAAAAAAAAAAAAAACAAGCTGAAGATTTTTCGCTGAGGAAAATATCCTTTTTAGGACATTGTAACGCGCCACAGGGCGGTTGTGTGTGACTAATGATGCTCCTCGCACCAAGTGAGAGGGCTGAAGCTGTAGTGACCGAACTGGCTGGGTCTGATTAGATGCATCCATTTTTACAAAACGCATTCTCTGGGCACCTTAACAGGAGGGTTTAGTGAGGTAAATGTCAAAGGTTTGTGTGAACATTTCATGTGGTGCACCAAAGAGAAGCTCATGAATAAAAAGTGCAATTAATTTGCACTACTCCAATGATAAACTAGTCAAAATATCCCCTAATGTTGAACCAAAGTGCCCTGGATGTCAGTACTACCCTGTTTCTCTAGCCCACATATTTTGGTCGTGTCAAGTTCTAACAAATTGTTGGTTGTCTGTTTTCAAATCGCTGTCAGCAATAGGGGGTGAAACAGTGACTCCTAATCCGCTGACTGCTATTTTTGGGATAGTCAAGGGCGGGAAATGACTTTCCCGTCTTCATTAAAAATGCTATTGCATTCACATCACTGCTTGCTCTCCGCCTCATATTGCTCAGTGGGAAAGGACAGAGTCCTCAGACCTATATTCACTGGATCCGGGATGTGATTAGAATGGTGATTCTCGCAAGACACTATCAATATGTGGTACCGTTTATTCATGTCTTGTCTACCTGCTCTTTTTATTTTAATTTAATTTAATTTTTTTGTTGTTCTTTTTGGGTTTTTTCGTTCTGTTTTTTCATTGTATTGATTTATGTCTTATAAAGTACAACCTTATAAAGCAGTGTGATTGACAACCCAGCTGTTGGTCACCTGGATGGAGAGTGGGGGTTTGGGGGTTTACATCCCGGTCATGATTGGTCAAATACTGTGTTTATTGCACTTCTGTATTGAAAAGTTATAAATAAAGTGTTAAAAAAATGCATTAAAAAAAAAAGGAGGATTGTTTAACGGAACTACATTTTTCAAACATGCTTTCATAATTGTAAAATTTTCTCATGAGATTAAACAGGGGTTTTTTAAATGGACAAAACCACAGTGATGTCATGGTTCAGAGGCCTCTCGCACGCTTGTCTTCCCTGAAAGTAAACAGCACTCAAAGCTCTTTCACAGTTGCCAAAACCTTTTTTTGTTTGTCCACTGCCAGGCACCGTTTTCACCGACACAGCCCCCCCCCCCAACCTTCCCGGCCCTCATCGATCCTGGCCGCACTGAAAGCAATCTGAGGTGTCCCGGCTGGAAAACATCACATGAGCTCGCAGGAATGCCGGTTATCTCCTGTCGCCTGGGTGGAGGTCAGGGCCTCTGTCCACACAGTGTTAATCATTCACCACACTTCCTCCCTGGCCAGTAAAGGGAGGAACTGTAATTTAGTTTAGTTTCCCTTTCAGACTTACTTGTTCTCTCGGCGCGGGCGACTTGGCCGGCCACGATCCACGACAGAGCTGTGGCCGCCGCGAGAGCCCCGATGTGCAGGAACGGACCTGTGGCCTGGACAGAGGGGAGAGCGGAAGGGGGGCGGAGACAAGGAAAGACACAGTAGAGACAAAGCAGGCATGAGGGGGAGGAGAGGGAGAGGAGTGTGATGAGAAAAGTGAGAAAAGAAGGTGGAAAGACAAACAGAGAAGCACAAAGTTAGAGATTTTATCTGGGGTCAAGGAGCTGGTCAAACTACTCACACACAGCCAGCCGGAACTTCTGCCAGTGGAATTAACAGCCTGTTCTTTCAGGTTACTAGCTGGCAATTATAACTGTGAGAGCACAAATAAAGGATCAAGTGTTTTCTCATTACATACTGCCCACATTTATAACTAAGGCAAGATTTAATGTAAACATGATGCAAAAATAAATGTTGGAGTTAATTGCTGCCGTATGTACCCTGTAAGCACAGAGTAACAGCAGATCAGTGCAGATATAAATAGATCGATTAAAAGCAGTTACTTATGGATGACAAAGACTTGAATCAGGCTGGTTGCTTCACAAAAAAAGTTGCACTTTTAGTCTTAAAGGTTGAGCTGGAAGAGTCATCTGGTTCCTGTCTGCGGATCTCAGGCTGCGTGCGTGCTGGCTATTTAGGGGAAAGTCACTTTAAAAAAAAATAAAAAAATCACCTTGATCTTGATTTTTAGTCAATTTATTTTGGTTTAAATGTTGTTTTTCAGATTTTTTTCAGCTGGTTTGGTTCTGACTATATTGCAATTTAGTTTCACTTGTCAATATATTTAAGATATAGGATACTTTTCATTTTGTTGCATGTTTAACCAATAGCTATGGCAGCCAAGCAGAAGAAAATAAAGGGGAACGGCAGTGTCCTCAGCGCTGATCCTTGTGGAACTCCACAGGTGGGAACTCCGCGTTGAGGCAGAGTGCCGTCAGATGCCAAATTTACAACTGTTGACTCTTAAAAAACCCAAATACCAGCGTGACAGAGTTGCTTCAAGTAGGTTCCTTTAATGTGAAATTAGCGGACGGACATCCACGTTGATGGTGAGCACTTTTACAACTCCGTTATTTTGTTTGTTGCAGATTAATTGCGCTGAAAGTCTAGGGTTGTAAAAGATAATCGCCTGCCATCAGTCCGTATCTTGCACACATTGTGTAATCAAGCAAAGGACTCCACCCCCTCCGCTGACCTGCAGTGAGATGGGGAGGATGTCCCACTCGTGGGCCCACGTTTGACTGACGGATATCACCCCGATGATGGTGGTAAGCAGGGCGATTGTCACCCCGATCTGTTGAGAGGTGAGCGGTGAGACAGGTCAGACAGGTGGTCAACTGTAGCAACATGTACAACAAAATGCGCCACACAACCCCCCAAAAAAAGTGCTCTCAGTTCGTTTTCCCGCCCCAAACACTCGTTGTTGTCCCTTGTGTTTGCTTTACTGATAGCCCGTACAGAACGCTCGCGCGCAAACGTTTGTCAACCCTCCGGGAACTACGCGATCCCGACTGCAAGTTCAGCACAAGTTCAGCAGACTGCCAATCCAATGTACGCAGGTGACAAGCAAACAGAGGAGTGTTTGACCGGCAACACAAAGAGGAACTGTGCACATGTAACTCAGCTGTCCACCCGCCAGCAAGCCAAAAAAAATTAACACGGCATGCATGGGCCACAAGAAGTGAAAATGTATATATTTCTTCACAATTTTGATTTCATAAATCTACATTTTTTTCAAGTTTTGATTTTGTGAATAAAATTGAAATTTTGAGAATAAAGTCAAAATTTTGAAAGTTGAAATTTCATGATGAAAGTTTACATTTTGAATTAAGTCAAAATTTCGAGATTAAAGTCAAAATTTTACGAATAACGTGCAAAACTATGAGATTAAATTTGAAATTTCGTGAATAAAGTCAAAATTCGAGATTAAAGTCAACGTAAATAAAGTTGAAATTCCAAGATTAAAGTCGAAATGTCGAAAATCAAGTCGAAAGGCTATGCGAACAAGCTTAGTGGAGTACCAGTTTCCTGGTAATATTTTTTTTCTTCTTCTGGCCCTAATCCTTTTTCGTAGGTGTCTTACCTTATGGAGCCAGTGCAAATTCAACTGCTGCCCCAGAGCAATGTGGCAAATGGCCAAAACCTGACAGGTGGAACAGAGGACAACGTTTAGAAACAAATTTACGGTGAAAACTTTGATGTCTGGATGAGTCTACAGATCAATCAATCAATCAATCACCTTTTATTTGTACAGAGCTAAGTCACAACCAATGGCGTGTAAAAGTGTCGTTAGGGCTTTGCAACCAACAAGTTGGGTTTCTGTTTATACCAAGACTCACCACTAAAAGTGCAATGTAGGTGAAGCCGGCAGCAGTAGTGGCTAGGATGGGAACAGTGCCGTCGCTCCATTCCCCCGAGCGAGTGTAGAGCAACCTGCAGATCACCAGAGATGACACGTGAGCTCAGGAGGAATAACACACACAACAAAAATAACAAATAAACCAACAAGTCATATCCTCTCATTTAACCTGTCCAAGAGGTTTGGTGCCCCACATCAGGCAAAATACACTTCTCCAGTGTTTAATTAGACTGGTGGACATGAAAAGGACGTTACATAATAACAAGTTTGCGGCCAAATAAAAGGTTCACCATGGGCCGACAATTTGCCCGCCGGTTTATGACTCCAGTGCAGTAAAGTGTCTCACGGGTTGTTTGCGTTTGATGCAGGAGTGTTTTCTTAAAAGACGTGTTGTGATGCCAGCTGTGCTTTTATTGTGGCAGCCTGTCACGCCCAATCAGCTGCAGGCCCTGGTCGCGAAGTTAAAAGTCACACGATACTGCATCAGGTTTCCCTTCAAATTAAACCTTGACTGCGGCACTGAGACCAACAGATAGGCCGAAGCGGCAGAGCGCACCAGGTAACCAATGTGGTAGAGCTCGCCTGAGAACCGAAAAAAGGCACCGTGTGATTCTGACGGTAACGACTGGAGCGGCAGATAAGTGACAGCTGCTTGCTTTTGTCTGGGGAGCAACGACGTGACCAACGGCAGGAAACAGGCCCGGCGCCGTCACTCTTTCCCTCTGAGCCGCGCACAAAAAGATGCAAAAGGAGCGACGAATGGATCACCAGTTGCAGGAGTGCCATCCCGTCCGTTGGGGTCTGCAGCACTAATTAAGTCAGCGGGTCTTATCAGCTGTCCCACTGACCCGGCGCCGAAGCGGCATCACTTAAGTGCAGACCCTCTGGGCCTTTTGTGAATGTATTTATAGCGCAGACGGTCAACACTCACTGCTGATAAAACACATGCAAAGGGTGGGACTTTATGTGAAAGTGCCAACAAGCATCAGGAAATGTAGGAATCTTTATGTCAGGCTGCAGATAAAACAAGACTGTGTCTTTGTGTGTGTGTGTGTGTGTGGGGGGGGTTTTTTTTTTTTTAGAAAACAACAACAAACAAGATAAGGGGCAGGAATTATGGGATTAGAACCTGGTAAATGTGGCATCAGCTGTCAGACCGAACAGCAGCAAATGGTGTTTATCACATATTTATTCAGCTGCTTATCTACCAATCAATCAGTGCTCTTGGGAAAACAAAGTTTAGCAACAGCCAGATGCTGGCCGACTCTGCCACATTAAAAACTGACAAGCGGCGCTTTTAAACGTCGAACTCTACCATTAACGGTTTTAATCCGGCCCATAATCGGTCCAGTTTGTACACAGCCTTGATAATGAATGAAAATTAGAATAAATAAATAAAATAAAAACTGAAATAAATTCACATTTAGTTTCATTCATCCGAGTCGTTTACAAAACAGGACGTGGGGGGACGGGCCATCTGTTACGATGCAGTAATCTGGGTGGTTTCCGCTCAGATTAAAAGTAGAGGGTGGATTAAAAAGAACGATTTGGGAAATCAGAAAAAGCTAAAGAGTGGACCAATCTAATTTGTTTGGGACCAAAAAAAAAAAAAAAAAAAAAGTCACGCTGATGGGACTCTGACTCCAGTTTGACCTGAGCGCGCACACCCCGAAGACGCGCTCTGATTGGCTGTGCACTCACCAGTTGAACTCGCTGTAGTCATTGTGCGCCTCCCACCAGAAGTAGAACCAGACGAGCAGCAGACAGAAGGTGAGGAGGAGGATGAGGGACCACAGCAGCTCCCACTGCACAGGCAAAAACACACACAAAAACAAGACTTTAATTCCACTTTCAACAGCAGAGCGGCGCAACAAACACACAAAGGCCAAACACAATCCAGAAGCTTCCATATGTGACAATGCAGCAACTGTTGGGTGGAGTTGTTGAACTTTCCCCATCAGAAGTAAACTTTCCCTGAGTGCCAGTGCTGACCTGGCTGCTGACCCTGGCAGGCAGAATTCCCTCACACACTTTGCTCATTAACAAGGAATAACTCTTAATAACTTTGTGTACGCAAAAGCCGACTAATTGCTGCCGTCCACTGCCGTGCACTTTTGTACCGTAGCAGATATTATAATTGGCAGACTCTCCAGACGCAGGGTGGGGCGCCCCCGCCTCCCTCTCCCAGACACACACACACACACACTTACTTCTTCCTTCCTTTATTTAAAGCACATCTGAGCTTTTGCTATTAAAAACACACACACCCACACACTGTAACCCCATGAACTTCTCCTTAAGCGTTAAAAGAGAACTTGCAAAGACGATGAGAACAGCAGTGACGACATTTCGCGATTAAAGAGGTTGTGCTCAGAGTCTGACACCATCCAAGATGACGACATCTGCAAAACTTTTGGGCTTGGAATGAGTTTTACAGGCTGGTGGCTTCAACTTTGTTTGGTTGGTTGGCCTCCTCCATTGTTCTAAATGTGTTTTTTTGCAAGCAAGCAAGCACATTTTTGAATTTTCACTTCATCAAAATGATCGGAAAAAATAAGTTGTGTCGTATAAACAGTCAGCATTACACTGAAGCCTCGGGTCATAGCATTCAAGAATAATATGAAAAAAAGAAGAAAGGAAAGAAAAAAGGAAAAAAGAAAAAAATGAATAATTTTAAAAAATATCAAAAATAAAGAAATTCATTGAGTGAACTGCACTTTAATGAGACTGCTGAAACTACATCTTTGGACAAATGTTGACATTTGAATACTGTCTACATGCAAAAGTCTTTCACTGTCTGCGAGATGCAGCTGGATTTGCACCTGGATCTTTCTGGAAACGTGTGGAAATAGCGACAGTGAACCTGCACTGCCCATCAATTTTTCTCAGCATTTATACGAGCTTTCACAAAATATTTGGGTCACCCGGACATGGCTGTGTGTTTTGTACGGGGACATGACTTGTGCACATTGTGTGCAGCGCAGCGTCAAGATAAGAGGGACCCAGTCAAACAAGCCAGATGTCGGGCTGAACGCTGCTCTGTCGCAACCAAGATCAGATCATTATCACCACAACCTGCTGATGTGATGACGTTGCTGGTGCGATGGCCTGTTTGACCTGCTTACACCTGGGCCACCTGGTGCTCAAGTCTGACCTTGGAATTGTGATTTTATATAAGAAAATGAATAACAATAAAAAAATAACGCCTTGAAAAAAAAAAAACAAAGCAAAGCATTTATCGACTCCCTTCAAGGTGACACAAAGGTAACCATGGTCCTGGCAGCTCAGTGATGACAAAGCGCCAACCCAGCTTCCCAGGGTCCTTAATGACTGCCTGGAAGCACCAGGGGAGATCCCACCGCAGCCCTGAGAGGCCACATTGTTCAGCTGTAATTCCAGAGCCCCTCCCCCGCCCTGCAGGTGATGAGCGACACCGTGGGCCGCGAAAGAGACAGCACTCTCTCTCTCTCTCTCTCTTCTACATGACAACACTGCACATCCAACTGAGCAACTTCCTGTGGCAATTTCAAATTGATGATTTTTAAATTTTTTTTTTTTTTTTTTAATTTGTCCTCATATCTGCACGTCTGCTTCAGTGACGACCTTCTTCACCATTGGAATCATTCTTCTAAATCCTCAGGTTTTATCTTATGCATCAATCTAGTAAAAAGTTTTTAAGAAGCATTTGGAAGAAAAAAGAGGGCAAACATGAAGGTCAAACAGATGAACCGTCTGTATATTACACTGACGCAGACCCACACATTACATTGTTATGGCTATTATAGCTGGTTTAAGTGCTTCCTATTGGTGCAACATAGAGTCACCATCCTGTTGTCACTGTGGATTTAGCAAAAGTTAGCAGCTAGAGTTAAACCCTGGTTTTCAAAGCTTGAATTGCAGCTCTTCTGCAGGGTTACTGCTCAAACATATCCTCCTTTAAAGACCCTGCGCCACTCATCCGTCTGCAGAGAGGCAGGTCTGACTTCCGCTTTCTCACTGGTCAGTAACGACGCGTCCGTCGAACTCAGTAAAGCACGCTGTCGTCTTTCTGTGCCAACACCACAGAGACAGAAATATGGTCCTGAATCAGCAAAGAAAGCAGTGGAGGTCTGGAGAAAAGCTGCTTTTCGCCATCACGCTTTCGCTGACGGTGCTTCTGTTGCCCTGTGAGGCGGCAGTTTATCGCCTCAGACCTCGACGCATTCCTGAGCGTATCCAGATAAGTCTCTGGAATTTCACACACACACACACACACACGCTGGCGCTACATGCTGGCCTCCAACAGGGCCACACCATCCAAGCAACATGCAACAAGTTAAAAGTGTAAAAACGGCTGCAACAAATCACATTTCCTTCGTTTTAAAATCTCACAAAGTTAGAAATAAAAAGTCACTCAGGTGAAAATAAATGGAATATATCTCTGGAATGGAAGGTATGGACATATTTCCAAAACAACTTCTTGGACCGCTTCAAAATAAAAAGCCTTTTTAGGAAATGGGGCTCATTTAATCTGTCATCAGTTTTACATTTGCGCTGACAGCTGTTTAAAAAATAATCATTGAGAAACGACAACCTTTGACTGAGCACACGTATGAATCTTATTAGTTTAAAATTCCCTTTTCCCTAATTTGTCCAAAAAATCTTGACCTAGCAAATGAAGCTGAACCCTTCTTCCTCCCCTCACCACCACACCAGTCTAAATGTGTTGCCCGACCACATTAGTTCTATATTTCACAGCTCAGGTCTAATAACGGCCGCTACATGACTGACAGAAGAAAAAAAAACCAACACTCTGTGTCTATATTTAAGCCCTTTGTGTGACTGAATGGCGAAACTGGCTAAACGGAAAGACTTTTAATAATTACTGAGAGGCTGGATCGGCTTGCGGCACTCAGCCTGGACCGCTTCTTTAGCGAGCGGCTCCCTAAAGGATGAGCGGCGGACCTGAACGCCTCGTCAGAGTGAACAAAGATGGCAAAAAAATGACTGACACTGAAAAAAAAAAATCAGTGTCAGGAGCCTTTGTGTGGATGATAAAGGGGGTCTTCTGGTTGTTTCTGTCAGACTTTCAGCGCTGTGCGACTGGCTGGGCTCCAGTCGTGTGACGCGCGGATCAGTTTGTTGACAGACAGACAGACAGACGGTACAACCGGCTCCTTTTCATCGTTTGGGACAAACCATACGGATTCCTGACCGTTTCTGAACGATGCGGGAAATCTAATGCCCCCCCGGCCCCGACTTCCCTGCCCGACCATGTGCTTCTTCCCAGAGGTCGCGACCAGTGCCAAGCACGGCCGCGCACAGTCGGAGACAAAAGGGATGAGCGAACGCGAGCGCAGAACGCTGACTCTGCACGCGCACGTCAGGCCGACAGAAACGCGGCCACGTGCAACAGGAAACAGGGCTGCCCAGTGTCCACTTTCCTGCTTAACGGGAGGAGGAGGCGGAAAAAAAAAAAAAAAATCAATGTTTCTTTATTTAGTCCTGCGTCCTGTATGATGCGAGAGACATCGGATACGCCAGCCTCCGCCCGCCAGCGCCTGCATTATTTGTGTCTGTTTACACACTTGGTGTGAGGTCAATGCAGGTGGTGCGTTTAGGTGCATTTGTGGTTGCTGATGGACGCTTCTTTTTTTAAACAGCCGGTGTTATTGTCCACAGCGCAGAGTGAGAGCATAAATAATGTCTGCGAGCGCGCTGGGCACATTTTAGGGCGTGAGCTGTGTGTGTGTGCGTGTGTGTGTGTGTGCGTGCGTGTGTGTCTGAGTGTGTTGCAGCAACATAACCTGTGTGTTTTTTCCAAAATACAAAGCGGAGGGAACAAAGGGAGCGCTCGAGAGAGACTTTAGATCTTGTGCAGGCTGTAATTCCTCCTTCTGTGTGGGTCAGTGAGACAGGACAGAGTTTCAGGAACCGTTGCCTGCCAGCTGGAGAGGTCGGGTTTCACCTGTCAAATCTCGCTCATCCCTGTCATCGAACTCAAATGGAAAAAAAACAAAAGCAAAACAAGAACTTTGAATCACTCTTGGAATCTCACTTGTATCCACGACCAGGTTAGCAAGTGCTCGAGCTGGAACCAGACCCCAGACTCCAAGATGGCGGCCCATTCGTTTCAATGTAGTTGCTCAGTACCTCAATTGGCCACTGGGAAAAATCGGCGCCGCCATATAGCCAGTCTGGTATTCAGTTCTTATAATACATCCATGGCAGGAACAGACCGCAACCAATGGAAAACAAGGATGGGTGTGCGGGGGATCAAAGAGCAAAGGCAAAATTCATCACTTTCCCTGTCGAGCCTTTACAGCGCAAATCCATCTTCATCCATATTCATGACGGAACCCAATAATGTTGTCGTTAGCACTGTTGGCATAATCGATTGTGTCACGCCTTGTTCGAAATCTTCACCCAATCAGAGGCTGACCCCTGATGACCTGTTAGACGAGGATGGATGGACCTGGATGCATCATCTCGTGGTTTTACAGTTTCTTATTGGGGCTGATGAATACGGAGGTCCATCAGAATCTGCTGAATGACCAGTGGAAATAAAAAGGCAACACTTGCAGCACAACATAGCAGTCAGGCGTCCGAAACTAAAACCTGTAAATAAACAGCAGGAGGTAACCAAGACTCAGTCTTCATGTGTGGAACGAAGCAGACGACAAACAAGTGGAAACGACCTGACGTATCAAGTGAACCTCTGTGTGGGAAAAGCTCAAGGTAACCGAATAGCAGGCTGCTGGCAAGGACATATTTGGTCATTGTTCTCCATTTAAAAAAAAAAAATCAATGCAGAGAAAAACATCTAGAGGCCGGGATATGTTGGAGCGTACAGAACATTTCAGACGTCTCTGAAATGTTTTCTTGGCCACAGTTTCGAGCTGACAAGATCCAAGTATCAGAGAGATTCATGCTTATTGAGCAAAAATGTTATTATCAACACAAGCTTCTCATCTGCAATTAAAATATGGTAGGAAGTAGCTGCGTTTCCATTACCCCTAGAAATTGCACAAAATCTAAATATCGCAATAAAAAAACTGGTTATGCAAACACCTAAACTTCGAAAAAAAACTCTCGGAAAATCTTGTCTCGTATTTTATGAGAATTACGGCTTATGCGCTTCACACCATTCAATGGAAACACCTGCAAATTGCAATTGTAATTTGAAATATTAGAAATATCACTTTTATTTTGCGAAAAACTGTAATGGAAACGCAGCTACTGACGGCTTGCTGGTGAAAGCAGCTGGTGTTACAGGACTTTCCTAGACATAGCTAAAGGGTCCTTTTCCACATGTGAGAAAATTGTTATTACTTTGCAAACTTCTACTGCTCAGTTAAACACTCCTGTAAACAATCCCTAAAAAAAAGTCTTGATTCTTGACTCTTGAAAGCTAAGCCGTCAGTTTTTGTCATTTTCGGCTGAGGAAACTGCATCAGAGACGCGTTTCTCTTGAGTGGCGCTGCTCGCTCTCATCTTACCTTGGTGGTGTCGTCGTGGGAACGCTGGTAGCGCTTCCAGCGGCATCCGTAGATCCCGGTGATGCACGACAAACACAGCTGGCGCTCATAGACCTGGAGGGGTTGGTGTTTCACCATGCTCCTTCAAGTCAGTCTTGCCTCCAGAGCGCTAACATCCCACTGATGGCAAAACGGATCCTGAGAACAAGCGACAACAAAGAGCGTTTCAGAGTTTGCAGAGTCAAAATATTGGCCGTTTGCTCACTGGGGACTTGAACTGGTGCAACAACACTGACATTTAGATGACAATTAGATGACAAACGTTAACACAATAAGAGCTGGAGAAGGAATACACAGGTACCTTGAAGGCTTTTTTTTACAGTGCAGCACTGAGAGGTTTTCCTTCTTTAATCAATGGCCTAAATTTACTTTTTAAAAGCTCCCATGTACTGGACGATAAAACAAAACAAACAAACAAACAAACAAAACAAACAAACAAACAAAGCTGCTCCTGTTTGACAGAGACAGAAGACAAGAGCCTGGAAAGCATTTCGTTTTGAAGTCCAGCTGCTGTTTTCCAACCAACGTGGGGAAAATAAAATTGAGGAGGGCTCTGTGAAGCAGCCGCCCAGCGGACGTCACATTAAATCACAGGCATGGCAGATATATCACACAGCCACTGCACTGTGTGGGTGGCTCTCTGCCAGCCCTCCCCCATAGAACAAAGGCCAGACGAGGAAAAGGCCAACAGGCATAACAATGATGTGATGCAATGGTGACATTTCATCCTCTGCATTAATAAAAGATAAATAAATGAATAAAAAGTCTCTCAAAACTGCAGCACACGGCTGATATCACACCAAATCACCAGATACAGTCAAACTTCTACGACTGGCAGCCGTGTCGGTCAGCGCCACAGCTCAGATTTCAAATCTACATTTTTGCTCATCAGGTATTTTCAATCAGTGTTGAGATTCCATGAGATTTGACATCAAGTCTGCTTCCTTCAAGTGTAATTAAATGAGATTATGCTGTGACAAAAGCAAGATGCTACTGCAAGTTGTGAACACTGGCTGCCACTGAGGCTGATCCAGGTCGATGTTGCAGTCGTGGCAGTTTTCTCAGCTCTGGATGGCATTTTCACACTAACAGCAGAAGAAGGTTTTTCCCAGTGGGGATATTCTTCACTTCACTTTCACATGGATCTGACTGGTTCGCTTGACGGCTGATGAAGGATTCTCACAATCACCTAAGTATAAGCTTTGTGGAGGCCCTTCAAGAGTCAGACAAAAAACTCCCATAATAGGATATTATAAGGAAACGTTTAATGTGATTTCCCCAGTTTAACAACTGATGTGTTTGAATTACACCATCTAGAATGTGACAAAGCCAGTTCAGTGTGAACTTTTGTTTTGTTTAGTTTTTTCCCCCCCTTTCGCAGATGTGAAAGGGGGGGCTGTTCAAATGTTTTGGAGTTCTCCCCTCGAGACTCATGGTGCAAATCCTCCCACTGGCCAGCTGCTGACTCAGCACTGAGACGCCGTAATCAGCTATAATAACAATAATGATGTGACAGCGGTGCCAAGCGTTATCTCCAGTTTACATCTGTCTCCAGGGAGGAGGCGAAGACGCTTCAGAAAACACACCGTCTCCAGAAGTCAAACAGGCCGCAGCATACTTGAGGTCGCCCGCCGAGGGCTTAAAAAGCGAGAAACAAAATATCATTTTAAAATGTAAATCTGTAAATACACACAGATTTGTGAGGCACGGCGTGGCCCCGCTGCACTTCCTGCACGATAAGGGCAACACTTCCTGCCGTAATGAGGCTGTCTTGGGCAGCTGCTCATTAGAATCTGCAGCCACGCTTCCTGTCATTAGCGTAAGAGCTCGGAGAAGGGTGGGCCTGGCCCCCGCCCCTGTGGCCCCCTGGGGGGTATATCATGACCGTCCTCCACCCCCCTCATCAAGCCTGCGAGGGGTCCTGACAGGCATTGTGCAAAAGTGTTAATCAACCACAAGCAGCAGCTGCAATTAGCAAACAAATGGAAGAAACAAGCAAAAGTCTCACTTGAACAAATGGGAGGCAAAGACAGACGGAAGGACTGGAGGAGCAGAGTTCAGAGGGACCAGTGCACTGCGTCGCAGAATTTCCTTGGTGGGATGTCAGAGGCCGAAATGCAGTTAGTCCAACGCTGTCCATCATGAAGCTGTCATGCAGACTGACAGTCTGAGGGCTTCGAGCCTTAATCGGATCAGGGACTGCAGAACAAGTGGCCGAGCAATTACACTTGTCTGATACTGGGACCAAATCAGATCTGCCTTAAGACTATAGTGTTTGGCAGAGACTGGGAGAGATTTGGGTCCAAAGGTGGATGAGGCGTAATAGTTTGCATGAGGACATTGAAAATATTCTAATTTAGAAGAAAGATGGGTTTTAAAAGTATAAAAAGTTCACGTGAAGGAGACAAGATTTGATTTCTAATTTGAGTTTGGCAAGCATCTTTCACCAGCTGTGATACGGGTCAGCCAAGAATAAGCTAAACAATAGGAACATTAGCCTAATTTATCATACTTAGTAGTTTTGGAATTCATGCAAAGACTTGATCTACTGCCACTTCTGTTTTAAAAATATTTGTGTCTTGCACACACTGTGGTTGTTCTTAATGTATTCAGTGTGTCACAAGTGGAGAATTGAACAACAGGACAGTAGTCTGGCAAAACAGTGACAAACACAACATGGTCTCGTATATGATCCATGCCTCCGACTGTACTGTATCCAAACAGATGCAGATGTGTTTAGACTTGCGGGCCAAGCCTTGAAAAACAATCGTGTGGCCTGCAACTGCACAGCTATGAATCGCGGCGCGGTAACAACCGCTTTCAGCATGTTGTCACTCGTTAAGAAAAATAAAGAAGACAACAACACTGTTCAAACCTGCAGCCGTCCTTGTGTTGCGTCGCAGTGCCGCGTTTAGCGCCAGAAAGGAGAAAAACAACAGGGGGAGATTAATTCTCACCAAAGCCACAGTCAGAAATACAGACTGAGCCGAACATCAAACAGGCTTTTCATTCTCAACATCAGATGTGGGGACATTAACATAATCAGGCAGAGTTGTAACCACAAAAAAAGAGCCTCTCCTCCCCTTACCCCATTAAAAAAAAAGAAATTAAAGCTCTGAAATTAATCCTTTTATCAGCGCAAAGTCGTCGCACACATCAGCTGACCCTGCCGGGACGGCAGGCTCCAGGGTGAAACTGTGAGATAAAAAATAAATAAATAAATAAAAAGACTGCGCGGGAAATCGCGTGCAGAGGAGATAAACTTGGCAGAGTAACGGTGGCGTTGCGTTTATACAACATTGATGTGACGGCTGAAGCGGCGGTAGGTGTGACCGCCGTGACACGCTCGCTCGATTGCCCTAACGCCCGCCGCCGTGTCACTGAAACGCCTGAGCGCGTGAGAACAGGGCGGCTTTCCTCGCACAGCAGCCCGCAAACAGCGTTTGATTATTACAGCTGAGTGTTTGAAGTGGTTAAAAATGTTGCGTTTTTGTGTGTGTGGTGTGTGTGTGTTAAGTTGGAGGTTTTGAAAACCACCAAAACACCGACTTTAGGCCTGGTATTTGTCGGACAACCAGGCAATGACATCACCAAAAATAAGCTTAAATTCAGGGTATAGGCCGTAATTGGTGTTTATGCAAAAATGCGTCTTGCGTCAAATGTTGTTTTGTACAAAAGTGTGCGTTCAGTGAAAAACCCAGCTGCCCGAACATGCATTTAAAAAGGGGGGTTGACGGTAAATCTCCACTCTTTCAAAGCAATCGACCATTTGCCCCAGTCGTTTTTCAACCAATTCTCTCTTGATTGTTTCACTAATTGTCGCCGCTTCTTTCCCATCGTGCCTCACTCTCGATTACGATGACGACAAATGCACATAAATATTGACAACCCAGTCGCAGCTTTTCTCGTGGCTGGACGGCCGGCATTCATCCGATTCTCTAAAAAGAAAAGCTGCAGTTGCAGTTTTCACACTGTTTTCTGCTGCAGCGTTTCCTCCAATCTAACAGGCTCACAGCCAAGAGGGTGGTGGGGGTGGTGGTGGTCCGCAGGACGGGAAACGCTTCAGCAGTTTCTGGGTTAAAAACAGTCTCTTCATCGGCTCTCAGAGAGGGGTGGGAAAACAAAAATCTGGAAAACATGTCGATTTTAATCCTGCCCTTCCAGCTGAGGCCGACCTCAGAAATCCTCAAAGCTCCAGAAGAGGTGAGAATATTTGCTGTAGGTTTACCGTCATGTGTTCCTGCCTGGTATTTCGCTGATGTAAGCATCTTAAAAGCCACAACAGGTTTGTGCTCAGGTTCAAGTCTGCACTTCCAACAGGCATGGCTGGATTATTTGAATAGCACATTCCAACAGGGCAGGCACTTCAAACGGCTTCACGTGAAGCAGAGGAGGCGGCGAGGTACAATGTACATCAACAGTGCAACAGAAGAGTGCATGCTTTTTTTTTTCTTTTTTTTTGTAGCTTTTACTGACGCTAAAAGTCTTGAAGCAAATCCCACCATCGCACCACAGACTCAAGCGGACAGGACAAGTTTTTCCAGGTCCTGCTGAGACTTGAATGTAACGATCGTGGATTTGTTCTTGAGCTTGACAGCAGTTTAGGTCCACAACGAGACCAAGATTTCGGCGACTTGACAAACACAACTCAAAGTATTAACGATCGCTGACCGATCCAACACTTCCAAGATTTTGGCTCTTTTGCAATCACATGAAAGTCCCGGTGATGATCGGCGGATCAGAAGAAGGACACCATGGTGACGTGAACAACAACAACGGACCTGAGAAGATGCATGGGAAAGTGCTGATGAGTGACACCTGAGTGATAACGACCAATAAAACAAGCAGGGGCAGGTTGGATGCTGCAGGTGATTTGCCGACAGTTGGTGCCGCTTCTTGTTCCAACACAACCGTCAGAGTGACTGTTTCACTGGCAGCGATTCGAGGGAAAGAGAAGGTTGGATTTCTCTCAGAACTGACTCGGCCAACAGGAGAGACATCTTGTTTCTGCACTAAGTGAAGATAAAGGGTCTGCTGGGAAACTGCTGGTTTTTGTCGGACAGTTTCATCTGACATTGGCAAAAAAAAAACTGTGCAGCAGTGAGCATGGCTAGGTGACAATGATCTAGCAAATGTTCTAATTTACAGCCATTTTATTGGTCCACATTCTCACCATTCAAAAGCTCAGAAATATATAATAATACATAACAAAAAACCTCACTTAAGTAGGGCAGCCGCCACCACTTCTGCACCGGTTTTGGTGTGCGTGTGCAATCTCAGTAGATAACTCGGCATGTACGCAAACTAACAGCACACGCAATCTGTTTGTTATCCGGGGTCTTTGTAAATCAGGCCAGTGGTGTTCTGAACGTGATCCCTACAAGCACTGAGATAGCAAAGACAATCCACTCAACCTGCAGTAGGAAAAAAATGTCTAGTTATGAGACTTATTTACAACCCATTTACCACCATTCAAATCAACAGTATGGCAGGGGGAGGGGCTTTGTGCCGCCCAATCAACACTGTCTGACAGCTCGTTAATCTAAGTGATGAGGGCCTTGACAATCCGGAATATTAATCAAATAACACTACATCAACTGATCAGCGGGAGGCTGATGTGTTATTAATTTTCATTTATCGAGTAGATCAAAATGAAACTCAAAAAAGAAAGAAGACTACGGTACTCATTCCAAAGCAGAAGTAAGGATGGAGGTGGTGCAAGCGGGTCAGAGAATTTGTGTGAATACATATGTCCACCTTAATATTATGCTTTGAGCAGATTAGAGTGGACTTTGATGCTGGGTTTCAGGTGGCAGAGGTCGAATGCTAGCTAGAGGTTACAGGGATAAAGCAAACAATAAAAATAGAGCCGGGAGCTCCGAGTACTGAGGGTAATTGTTGAGTTAGGCGGTATAATGAATGGACGACGTCGCAAAAATAGCCAAAATTGGATTATTCTCAATCCCTCCAACGTATGTATTACAGAGTATGTGGTGGGTGGACCACCCAGACGTATAGCGGCATGGATGGAAACATCCTATAGAAAAATCCCCAGTAATCCTTCAGGGGTTTGGACCCGTCCTGAAAGGACACGTGGGTAGATTGCAAACCAACAGGCCTCCACTTTGGAAGCTAATTATGTGTATGCAGTTCAATAATTATCCCCTTGAAGACACTGGGTGACACTAACTGCTGAATTTATACACCTCCCATTTTTTTTCAAGCTGGTGGCCTGCATTAATGTAACGTCCTATTTTTTTTTTTGTTTTTGCGCTACTTTGTTTCTTAACAGTTGTGCAACAATTTACAGCCTGAGGAGCATCTATATATATATTAACAGACTTGTCTTCAATTCATAGTGGGGCTACAGCAAGGACTCAATGCTTATCTGCTGCACTTCAAAGACAGTCACCATGCTGTCATGTTTTGTGAGTCATAGACGCTTTTATTCTATTTTTACCCAGAAAAATGAAACAAATAAATCGATGCAGTTTATGATTCCTGTTATATGCAGCAAAACACAGAATGTACCGTTGACAGTGTCTTGGCTATGCAAAGGCGCAGTGCCCAGACTGTATCCAATTGAATGTGTCCTCAACCCATGCAATTTATTAAGCTGCCAAGAACCCGTAAGTTACAGCTCCACGCTAAAGGGCCACTTGGAAAAATTAGGTCCTGCAGAACCTGGACGACTGTACTTAAGCAGAGTGGAGGTTTCAGCTCAGCGCTAACAACGGCATGCAGGAAACAACGCCCGAGGTAAGAGACGGATCTCACTAAGAAAGTTGGCTGAATATGAGTGAAAACAACTGGAACCCAGTGACTGTGCCGCAACTGGTGCTGGTTCACTGGGTTAACGTTGCACAATGGCCATGTAAAGAGCGGATGCTGCTGCTTCTTGCACCGCGCATTAGCATCCAAGCACGACTGGTCCAGTACGTCTGCACTGGGGGAGTGATTGACGTGGATGGAGATTACGTGTGTGGAGCCTGCTTGATGTTAATGGATTTGATTGGTCCCGATAAGCCAAAGACACGCCCCCAGAAGTAAGTGGTTAGCTTTTCAGTTCCAGCAAACACCTAGGACCACTGTACAACCACTGTTTGCCTTGATTTTTGTGCCAGGCCTTGGCTACGACAACCAACACGCTAAAACGGCTGTTAACTTGCTACTCAAGTAAAAAAAATACACCCAACCATTCAATAGCCTTTATGAGTAATGGCTGTCAGTGCTGCTACTCAACGCTTTGTCCTCATCTATCATGACCATGCTCGGAGCCCCTGCAAATACAGATTTAGCAGTAGAATAAATAGGCAGGAGTTGAGGCGGTGATGAGCACAAGATGACAAGTACAAGAAAAAAAGTAAACCAGTGAGGTACATCAGGAGGAAGAGGAGTCAATAAAAGAAAACAGCCAATAAAACCCAGAGGTTTCTAAGGAGTGAGACTGGCACCAGAGGGTGTTAAAACAAACTGCACATCTGGATGCTACACTCCAACCTTATATGAGGCAGTTTCTTTATTTAAAACGGCTGTGCTTAAATTTGGATGGGATGTTCCTTCACACTAATAATAATAATAATAATAAAAGCTTTAATAAGAGAACTGAGCTGCGAGCTCCCGGCTGAGCTCATCTCGCCGCTCTGCTGCCAGCGGCTTCCGCTCAACGGCCCTTTTTCAGCCACCCGGGCGTGTAATCATTAATTCACCACTTTCCAAAACCGTGCATGATTTTTCAATAATGGGCAGGTATGGAGGTAGATATTTTGGGACGCTTTCCAACCAGCACCTTTTAATAAAGTTAATGGTCCATTCGAAAGACTTGTCAAGGATTGTAAGCTCCTTCAATAGAGGTGTTTTTAGTTCATACCAACTGCTGGCAACCCTCACAAAAAAAAATCCATAAAATTTACAGTTAGAAACTAGCTTTTGATGAAATTAAGACACCATAAACCCCTGAGAGGATAGAAAGTAGGCAGTGGGCAAGGCTATCAAAATCTTTTTGTGTACATAGGTTTGTATATGCACATATGTCCAGAGGGGAAGTGGTGTTGGCTGTACAAAAAACGCATTTCTGTTGTGTGTAAGCAGAAATTATACCACACAGTGCATTAATAATCATTGAAAATCCACCTGCCTACAGGGGGGTTTCCTTTCCAATAAATGTTCATTGTTGGATGTTAGATTCACACGACTCCAGTGTCAGTTACGCCTTGCTTTCCTTTATTGATTTATGTCAATGGTTACAGAGAGTGTTCCAGGTTTCTGACGCAGCTAACAGAGATTTCTGTGTGCGACGCTGCGTTAAGAACGTCTCACTATGTCAGCAGCATTAATTTTTGAGAGCAATCATAAGATGAACAAATTTAAAAAAAAAAAAAAAAGGTCTTTACAAACAGGATCGTTTTTTAAGCAAATAACCAAACATTTTTCAAACTACTGATGGGGAATAGATATTTTCCAAATAGAACACACACACGCACACACAGTCTTTTATTTGGATCAAATGTTGAATCAACGGTGTCAAAACAGTCATCGCGTCTCCAACAATAACAACAACAATGCCGTCAACAACGGCTCATTATCGGTGTTCCTCAGCACCGAGCGCGTTGCTTGACAAAGGAGGCACAGATTGATAAAGACGATATCTGGTGAACTAACGTTGATCAGATTAGGATTAGGAAGAAGGTCATTTGCTCGGACGAGACGCAACATTTGTTCAAGAGCCTGGAACTGAAACAACCCTCATCCCAGAATACACCCTGGCTATTTTCAACATTCCAATGGCACATCTTGGAGGAATATATAATTTGAAAGTCAACAATAATATGTTGTGCTCTGCGGCTTTATGGAACACTTTGTTTGTAGGGTGTTGCTTTGTTGTCACTGGAAATAGCCACATGCTGATAATGTGGCCTTAAATACAAAACAGCTGACAAAAGCACTCATGGAACATACTTGCGGGCAAATAGATAGCATTTAAACTGTGTCCTTGTCAGAGTGACTGTTTCTTCACGGCCAGAGGACAAAGAATGCTGGTGATGTACGTTGTTGTTCCCCCCTGTCAAGATGCCATCTGTTTATCTAGGCATTTCACCAACATATGTGTGGGTCAGTCAGTCTTCGGGCAGGTGCCACTATTGATATTAATATTTTTCTGTCAACACTGTTTTACCAAAATGACAGTGCCTTCAGAACATTTTTTTCCTCAATAAAAACAAAGAGAGGCAAGACAAAACAAGCCTTGGCAACCAGCCACTTTTCAATGAACCAACAAGCCATGACCAAAATCACGCAAGCAGATGGCAGTAGAGTCCAGACGAGATTTTTAACTGAGTTTCCCCCAACAGATTCATGTGCCTTTCAGTTATCTTAAAGACACCATTGCAAATACAAGGCACGGTGAGGTGTACAACCCCCATGTGATTTCAGTGTTGTCCCCCGGGCCGCTTCCTCAGAACCTCCAACAGGAACCATAATCAGATACGCTAACAACCTCAGCACTGCTGAGCTTGGAACTTTCATCAAGGCTGCTTTGCATTTCAAATACCATCACGCTCTCCGTGATCACACCTTCCTGGGAAGTGGACGGGGAAGGGTCCAGGGTGAGGGGTTTAGACTACCCTTAGATGTTTGGGGCCGTGCTCACCATCCCACTTTCCCAGTAGGAGCTGCTAGTGGCCAATACACTACTTCTCTACTGACCCTGTTCAATTGGAGCCAAGAATTGGGATTTATAAAGGCAAAATGGTCAAATTAAATAGGGTCTTGCGAGGTAAGATACTGTGGAGCTTATGGCGCTCTTAAAAGAGTTTTCTTCAAATCCAATTTGGCCAGTCATTACTTTGAATTTAAGATTTAATACTGCCTTGGAGAGAGGGACCAAATGGGCCCCGATAGGTTAATAGCAAACCTCCTCAGAGTGGTGCAAGCTTTTGGCCTTGCTCAGAGTACAAGATGAGTAAGTGTGTGAGTCAGGACTTTCTGCTTTACGGTAACAAATTGAGGTCAGTTGGATACAGAAAATACTGTCTGTCTATTAAAAAAAAAAAAAAGGAAAAAAAGCTGCCATCTCGCCACAACGTATGTAATATACACAGTGGTTACATAAGCAAGGAGAAGCCAAGCGGCCAGGGTGCTGAATCAATACCAGAGTCAGCTGGACAATAGGGTCGAGTACCTTCTATGCAGTGCAGCTTTACATGTCAAATTAACTGCACCAGAGTTATCAATTGCCAGAGGTGCACATGGACCTTTATAACGAATACGACACGTTTAACAGGCTGTAAAAATTTGTACAACATTCCGTGAGAACAAAATCAAAAACCAAGGCTGTTTGGCAGTCAGTGGGTAACTGCTGACAACACTGACTGCACGCTGCATTCCTCCCTCCCTGCTCTGACCTATTACATCTCCCTCGGTCGACCATCTATTCTCCCAACGTGACATTTCAAGTCAAGGGGAAATCTTTAGAGCACTTCTCGCAATACCCCGAGCATCTTCAGCATGCACGTATACCCTCAGAAACACCCACCTAAATCCAAGCAGAGGGATGGATGCTAACCTTTAATCTTTGTGTCTTTTTTTATTCCCCAAACGAGCCATTTCCACAAAAGAAGTTACAAAACACAGGGGTTTCATTTCATAACCGATAGTCGACTTAAATACTCAACTGCAAAGAAGGCCGTAAAGAAAGGCAGAAAAACTGCTTGGTGGCCTCTTTCAAGTTCTCCCTTCAATCATATTCAGAAAGAAAGTGTGACCAGAAAGGTTTGAATCCCCTCAAAAGAAATTATTAAAAAGGGAATAGTGTTATTTTTAAAACTGCGTGGGCGTTCTGTATTTCAACAGCTTAATAATTTATACTAACCAAGCGTAAATAGTCGGCACACCTGCAATGTTTGCCAACAAGATGAAGATCAGTTCCACAATCAATAACACACCTTTCAAATGCACAGTGCTTAAATAAAGTTATTTTCTTTTCCATTGAATAAATCCTGTTTTAGACGTTCTACCAATAACAAGAGCACACTGATTGGGTGATTGTGGTGTGTTGACAACACAGAGATGAAATGAGTCCAACAGGAGGATGGAGTTCAATCTCTGATGCACCGCAGATAAAAAGATCAACACACAAACAATGAGCAAGGTCAAAACAACCGGGGAAAAAAAAAGAAAAACACAATGACATCAGACGCTGGTATGAATGAAGTTGCAAAGTCTAAAAGTGAAAGTGACTGAATCGACACCTAATTAAAAGCCTTTTTTAAAAGGCTTTTGTCCCACAAGCAGGGCTCACAACCCCTTAAGTGACAAGAGTTTATATTCATGCTTGGCACACCGTCAAAAAACAAACATCCTTAGCAGAGAGATAAACACAGTCCTGTCCAAAACGATGATGATTAAAAAACAAAACAAAACAAAACAAAAAAAAACCTTTCATATGGAAAATACATTCATTCATTCATCTTCTATGCCCGCTTATTCCAATTCAGGGTCACGGGGGTCTGCTGGAGCCTATCCCAGCTGTCTTAGGGCGAAGGCAGGGTGACACCCTGGACAAGTCGCCAGTTCATCGCAGGGCCATATGGAAAATAATGATGAACAAATACGCAACTCAAAACACGAGGTATACGTCACGGTTTCTGATGTAAATTTTGAGTCCTACGTTTACTTTTTAAAATACTCCGCCCGAATCACGACCTACCATCCAAGTTTTGTTTGTAAAAGTAAGTTTGTATTCAGACAGTTTCGCGCTTCATGTCTACCAAACGATGTTCGCTCGTTTGCGTGCTTGTGACACAAACAAACAAAACAACAAGTTCACATAGACGCATAACCCTTATTAGAAAACAAGAAGGGAAAAAGCAGGAGTAAAAAGAAAAATGAAAAAAAGAGAAGTATTTGCGACACAACAAAAATGTGTGACAGGTGAGACCGTGTCGTCACACTCACCTGTGCGACGCCTGGGTCCACTTCTGCGGGCTAGCCTGGCGGCGCCCACCCAAGGAGGCTCCAGCCGGCGCTGGCGGTTTGGGGAACCGTGTCAGCTCAGCGGTGCCGTCGGAGCGGTGAGGACCGGGTGGGATGCCGACTGACCTCAACTTTACGGCGGATGAAACACTGCCGGTGCTGTTAACGGGCGTCCCGGCTCATGTCCCCTGGCTGCTTCGCGGGTTCGCTGCTTTCTTGTCGGTGAAGCCCCGCCGCCGCTCAGCCCACCAGCGACTCCCAGGTCCTCTACTGCTGTAGTAACTGAAGGGAGTGGAGCGACTGCCGACCTCTTTATTTTCAGACCGCCCACACCGGCGTCAGTAGGCGTCACCAAAACCGAGCTCACGTTACCCCCACCGTGGGCTGCCGCGTTCAGGGCCCATCCATTTCTTTTTGCTGTACCGGAACCGTTCCGTAAACATCTCTTTCTTTGCGAGCACGGACGATTAAAGTGGGAATTAACCACTTTCCCGTCCAGTTTACGTTGCCAGTCGGAGAAACGTGAGTTAAGCAGGGTTTAGTAATGCAACAGCGTCGTGTGCTCAGACTTTCCGATGTTACTTGAATGCAACAACGTGCAAAACGATTCAAGTATTGTTATTCTTTTATTTTGAAGACATGCATTTTCTTACCCTTCTTCCATTCTACTGTCAAGAACCAGTGCAGCAAACAATCCATCATCTTCCATCAGATATGTTAAAGATCGAAGAACCAATTTCAACAGCACGCAGGTTGCGGGAAATGAATCTCCCTTTTCACGGAGTAATGATTTACGAATCCTCTGTAATGGCCAGTCATGCAATAAATGGTCATCTTCTGCTGTCCACTTCAAAAAATAGCAACATTTATTAATGAGTGCTTGGGCCTCGTAGTAAAAAGAAAGAAGAGAAAAAAGATGAGTGCCCTAAAGGGTGCATTGGCCTATTTTATACTCCCCATTAGAGTTCTTTACTGGAGTGTGGGGCTAAATGGGAGCCTGACATGATACAGTGCCCCATCAGGAGGTCATCTAATTGAGAACCGCCCATCCAGTGGAGTATATGTGGAACATCATACACACCCAGGTTCTCCATAAGCGGGTCCTGTTTAATCCCTTTACATTCTAGAATGTATTTCAAACATCATCCGACGGCAGTGTGGCTTTGCCCTAATAGGGTCGTTGACATTTAAGCCACAGTCACCCAGACACATGCTGGCATCGCCTCCCTCCGAGGATCCACAGGGCCGGAAACTGGGGTGATGCTCCGCGCAGGATCACTTCCTGTTTGAAGATCAAATCGGTCCCTGTGGAGAGAGGAGCCCTTTTTTCCTCTCTCCACAGGTGACCATCAGTCAGCAGCTCTGCTTTGCTATTAAACAACTGAACTACTCGACCCAGTTTGCCATCGAATGGGCAGGGAGCTGGGGTGATGCTGAGTCGTGTAAGATGTGGTGGCTCTACGTCTCCCTCTGGTGGCAAAAAATGGATGGTGCATGCAGTCAGGTTTTCTCTTTTTTCTCTTTTTTCAAAGACAAACGGGCTACTCGTGAACATATTCTGGTTTTATATGCGATAGCTGAGGTTAGGTTCTTCCTTTCTGGAATTCTGTATTCTTATTAGAAATGTTAACTGTTTGTTACCCTGATGGATAATAAAACACTTGACCATGCATATTTAACATTTACTCATAGTTAAAAGAAAATAGCAATATGTTATTCAAATTTTCAGACACACTTCAATAAAACATTCCAACTTTTGCCACAAGAGTCTACTCAACACAGTCTATATTTAGACAGCTTGCATTTAAACCCAACTGTTCCCCACTTAAGTCCCACCCCCACAACATCACAGGCATTGTGGTTTGGTGCTGGAAGCAGCACTAGTTTCCAAGCAGTAAATCTAAACTGAAGAATAGAGCCAAATAATATTTTAGATATGAATAAAAAGAATAGATTCAAGATTTTTGTTCAAGTAAGTTACGCAATATCTCAGTATGCTATGAACAGAATGTAGCCAATATACAAGAAGAAAATCAGA
Organism: Thamnaconus septentrionalis; assembly: GCA_009823395.1. Taxonomy (NCBI): domain Eukaryota; kingdom Metazoa; phylum Chordata; class Actinopteri; order Tetraodontiformes; family Monacanthidae; genus Thamnaconus; species Thamnaconus septentrionalis. The sequence goes on along the minus strand of CM020510.1, from coordinate 5,621,915 downwards.
CTCTTGAAGTAAAACAGGAAACATTGAACTGAAAAATCTAAACCATGACAGATGTCGCAAAGAAAAACTAAAAAAACAAATAGTCAGTCACACACGCATCTGCTTAAAACAGGCGTCGGGTTTATTGCCATGCAGGCTCCACAGTGTTTTTGGATCATGAACGCTGCTTCACCAAAGTTGTGTAAGTGACATCATGCAGCAGAGCTGAAATCCTCCCCAGCTCTTACATCATTGCCATTCTCCGCTTCCATCACTCAAGCTTTTGCGTCAGTGTGAAGTACTCGTTGCAAGAGTTATTATTTATTTATTTATGTATTTTTTTTTAAAAAAAAACCCAAAGCTGCAAAATCAGGGAACAGTAGTTTCATCTGGGAGCTGCATCAGACGGCAGTATGTTGTGTCAAGGAAACTGGCTGCTGGAATTTTGTTTGTTCCTGCAGTTTGTAAAACCAACACAGCTGCTTACTGTATACATTCACAACCCCCCAAGGATAGGTCTCTCGTTTATCACAGCAGCAGCAGCAGCTTTAAAATACTACATACTGCAGGATACTACGGGAAAGTGCTCCTATTTTACTTTAAAAAGACACAAAGACCTTCTTGTGCTCTTTTGTCAGCCGTGGCTGGTGCTGAGGTCTGCTGAATGGTGTCAAGATAGTTTGTTGCTGCAGCTACATTCATGTATTGGTACCAAACATCACTTCTTTCTGCTGCTAAAACCACCAACTCCAGAATGGAACTTTTTCATATGATTACATCACATTCTTGAGGCAGCCTTCCACCTATGCAGGACTCTGATCATTTCATTGGTTGAACTGAACACACACACACACGACCAGAGAATAGAAGGATTTTTAAAAGGGATCATGAGTGTGTGAGGAGATTGTCCAGACTTGTTTGACCCTGAATGTGCCTGTAGTATGAGCAGGATGAGGAATTTCTTTGTTCGCCGTCACTCCAGGGGCTTCATCGACAAACAAACAAACGCAGGAGGTGAAGGAAGGGGCTTCAAGTCTGCTCTTGTACCAAATCCTTTTTAATTAGGAGCTGATAATCCTTTAAAATGCCAGGTTTAGGATTGACTACTCAGTCTTGACACAACACGGAAGAATAGAAGAATAGGCCGTCCGGCAACCTTACAAACTTGAATCACAAGAGGCTGTTGATCAAGTCAAGTGTGCACATGGAATGGCTTTATAGCTTATCACTCAGTTGAAGGATGAGCACGGTGCCTCAAAATCTCCAAATTACAACAATCAAAGTATTTATGGCTGAAATAAAGAAGACGCAGTAACTTTTACGACTCCACGACACCCCCATCCTTCAGGCCTTCCTGCAATCAGCTGCTGAGTTGGAGAGACGTGGCACAACGGGGGTGGGGACAAGTTGGAGAACTGCCTTGAAGGGAAACCCACAGATCTTTTTTTTCTGGAAGATTCCACCGAGAGTCTTGCATTAAAGGACTAAAATGATTGAAATGACATAAAAGCTTTCATTATTTTCTTTCTGACAACAAACTCTTTAACTGCTACCGAAGTACCCCTGCAGAGGAATGCAGGTCCAGAGCCCTCGGGATCCACTGTTCTGACGCTATGCTCAAAGATTTTACCCTTAGAAACTATCTGCTCATGTTCATCACCGCTGCAGTTTACATTTAAAATATGATGAAACTGCGGCCACGTATTGAGTCAGTGGGCACTTTTTCTTCTGGGCTCGTGTTTCTGTGCTGAACCGAAATCAGATTAGCTACCCCATTTCTGTCTGCTGCTGCTGCTGGGAAAGTTTCAGAGCTGAGCCTGGAACAGCAGCTCCCTCCATCCCCCATCCCAAGCAGGAAGGGGGAGCGTCCAGCTCCCCCCCTTCCCTCATTTGAATATCCCATACCCACTTCTAGAAAGTTCTGTCTCTGGGTATATAGAGCAGGGGAACGCAACTAAGTTTACTGCTTTGCTACGGGACACCGGTCGAGAGAAGAAGTCCAGCGGATCTTATCCAGGTAAGGATTAAATAAGGCCAGTCTTTGTCTTGAGAAAGGAATGCAGAGATTCCAGAGAGGCTTTGTGTTTAAAGCTACAGTACAAGAACCCCCTCCCTTTTCCATTTGCAGCTGTTTTAAATTTCTTCTGTGCCTCAGTTTGTTTGACCTACAAACTGAATACTGTAGTTTAACTACAGAGAAAAAGCACTTAATGCCTGTTGTTGTTGCTGCGCTGCAGTGATTCAAATCATGGGTTTTAATATCCTGGAATCTATTTCTAAAAAACGATTGCTGCTCCACCGTGGCACAGCTGATTGGATAAAAGTTCTCTTTCTCTTGCTCGCACCCAACCAATGAAAAAAGGTCAAGTTCCTGATTTCAAATAAGTCACTTGGCTTGCATAGCAACATTGGTGCAGCTCAAGAGGGTTAAAATCAGGGAAACTAAAGATGGGAAAACTCAAGAGTGTGTTTCGTGTTTAATTGCTGGATTGATGCAGATCACCACACAGCCTGAACTTTGTCTTTCAGAATGAAAATCGCAGACACCAAAACATCTCAAGGTATCAGAACATAATGAAAAGTCGTTCTCTGCTGTTGCAAATGTTTAAATGCAAGGGTGTTGAGTACATGGGCCACTGGAGAGGGGTGTGAAAAAAATGTTTGGAGATGCAACTGCTCAGTTAAAGCCTTCAGCATTTGAACATTAGGTGATGAGTCCTACTGAGGCTGGCTGCTCACAAAGTACTTTTTCTTCAGGGCAAAAAAACCTCACAGAGCTGCAGCAGAGTTGCAATAAAAAAACAAACAGATTTCCTCTGAATCTTCACTACTTTTAGCCCAATAACAGGGATGAAAGGCATACGTGGACTAGGTTGGGGAAACCTGAGCTTCAGAGCTTCACTCCGAGTGGGTGGCAGCCACTGCTTACGTGGCAGCCAACATGGCTGCCTGAGCTGCTGCTGGGGCTGCACCCACCACGCAGTCTATCCACTCACACTCCAGTTTTCTGAGAGTCAATGAATTATTTTTTTTTATCTCATTAATTTTTTTTTTAAGACATCTCTCATCCTGCACACACATCTCATTTATAGAACTGAAAATTAGAAAAAAGATTTTTTTTTTTTTTTTTTTTTTTTTTTTTTAGAAGACTTAAGTGTTTTCTTTTTTAACATTTGCATGCAAGTCTGAGACTTGCATGCAGATGTTGAGAGAGTTGTCTGAGAGAGTTGTGTAACCCTGAAATTCTATTTCTGGCCATTTAACAGGGTTTCACTGCCGCCCGAGGAGAGAGACAGGATGTGGATGACAAACATTGTCGGTCTTTGTCTGCTGGCCCTTGTGGTCTCCGCAGAAGACAAGAAGCTCAGCAGCTACGCCACCACATTGGCTGACAACAGCGCCAACCTGGCCTTTAGGTTTGAATTATACACTTTGATGTGGACGTGCAAAATTTGTGGCGGACTTCATGGTTAGGTAATCTCGGTTTCATTTCCACACAGCCTCTACCACCAGATAGCAAAGGAGAAAGATATTGAGAACATTGTGATCTCCCCGGTGGTGGTGGCCTCCTCTCTGGGGATGGTGGCTCTTGGCGGTAAGGCTAACACCGCATCCCAGGTCAAGACTGTCCTCAGTGCCGACAAACTGAAGGATGAACATCTGCACACAGGCCTGTCCGAGCTGCTCAGCGAGGTAAGTTCAGCAATGCCAACGCGCTGACATTCTCTAATCCCCTTCGAGAGCCCAAAGGTTGACCCACAGCATCTTCTCACACTCTTCCTAGCTGAGTGACGCAGAGAAACGCAACACGACCTGGAAGATCAGCAACCGCCTGTACGGGCCGAGTTCCGTCTCCTTCGCCGACGCGTTTGTGAAAAGCAGCAAGAAGCACTACAACTACGACCACTCCAAGATAAACTTCCGGGACAAGAAAAGTGCTGTGAATTCCATCAACGAGTGGGCGTCCAAGTCAACTGATGGCAAGCTAGCTGAGATCACCAAGGATGTCCAGAACCCAGATGGTGCCATGATCGTCAATGCAATGTTCTTTAAGCGTAAGTCCAAGTTGTGGCTCTTTTGTCAAAATGCTTGACCTTTAACGTCTGGTCCGAAGTTAAAAGAAACACCAGGCTGAGTTCTCCGCGCTTCCTCACAGCTCATTGGGATGAGAAATTCCACGAACAAATGGTGGACAAACGTGGCTTCCTGGTCAGCAGATCACACACCATTGGAGTTTCCATGATGCATCGCACTGGTGAGGTTCTCCTCCATCTTCACATCTTACAGATAACCAAGCAATGTCTCTGACACTTAGCCTCTTCTGGCAGGTCTGTATGACTTCTACGAAGACACGGAGAACAACGTCTTTGTGCTGAACATGCCTTTGGGCAAGAAGCAGGCCTCCATGATCCTGATCATGCCGTACCAACTGGAGCCTCTTCATCGCCTGGAGAAGATGCTGACCAGAAATCAGGTTGACTCCTGGATCAGCAAGATGGAGAACAAGGCAGTGGCTATTTCTATGCCCAAGGTCTCAGTTGACGTCAGTCACAACTTGCAGGTAAATGGTGGTGTCTTCACCTAAAAACTGTTAAAAACAGAGGATCAACTACCATTTATTTGACTTGAATTTTTTATTTTTTAGAAACACCTCGCAGAACTTGGCCTGACCGAGGCTGTTGACAAGGCCAAGGCTGACTTGTCCAACATCTCTGGAAAGAAGGACCTGTACCTCTCCAACCTCTACCACGCTTCATCCCTGGAGCTGGACGTGGCAGGAAACCCCTTTGACACCAGCGTCTTCGGATCCGACAAGCTGAGAAACCCCAAGCTCTTCTACATCGATCATCCCTTCATCTTCCTGGTGAAGGACAACAAGACCAAGTCCATCATCTACATTGGCAGAGTGGTCCGACCCAAGGGGGAGAAGATGCGTGATGAGCTATAATGTTCATGTTTTAAACTGTGACGTTAAGCTCTATTTGTGAAAGTTTTTAGGTATGTCTGTTACCTCAGGAGCACATTCCAAGGTGTATTTGTGGAGTACCAACGTCTGCATGCAAACTTAACCTTCCCAGGGAACAATTACACTTTTTGTCACAGCTTTTAGCCACCAGAGATCAAATGTTTTTGAAAATCTCATAAGCAAGCAGCAGCTGGCAGAGCAGATGCCATGCTTATATTAAGTGTGATCTCTTTTTCTTGGCTCTCTGTTTTTGCCTGTCTTTAAGTCTGTCACCACGTGTGTTTTCTTGCATTATCTTTAATGTTTAAAGAAAAAGATCAATGCACAAGCTTTTTCGGCACTTCTCCCATCTAGGTCCGCTTCACATTTGAAATTTCTACCCTCAGTCTGCACTGACTTGTTGCTGTAGGTATTATTATTTTCCACAGGCAAGCTGTTGGAAGTGTGCAACATCCTGATGATGTTTTTTTTCAATAAAATAATTGGGGGAAAAAGATTTTTGTGTGTCTGTGTGTGCATGTGTTTTCCATGTTTGCAGAGCATTAGGGACACAGTTGACACTGTCAGTCAGCAGCGTTAAGCAGCGATATGTGAGCACAAACTAGCAAAAGGATAACAATCTTTCCAGTTGGCTGGAATTCAAACAAGCATCATATGTCTGGAATGCAAAGGTCGGATAACGGGAAGCTACTGAAAAAAAGAAGAAACATTTGTGGTGGTTGCTGTGACATGAAATAAAACAAAGCAAAGGGGGGAAATAGCAACTGGAGTGCAGGGCTCTGATGGTGCGATGACATATCTTCATACACATGACCCGTACATTTTGCACTGTGGTGGAAATCAACCATATAATTCACATACATTTCCTACACTATCAATTGGTTATAGATCAGTTGAGCAGTGAGAATATTAATTTTCAAAGGGCAAGAGGTCTAAAACAAAATTTTCTAATATGATAGTAAGCATTACTTTCTTTTTTTAGTTGAATTAATAATTAAATCATATTTTTAATTCTCATAGTTATAATAACTGTAAACCATACGACTCACGTCCTACCTCACCACCAACGTTCAAATCCAAAAGTCAATGTCTGGTTTTGCCCACTAGATGGGGTCCGTTTACTTTTAACAGGACGCAGCTAGATATCTGCACAAAACAATAGCCATTGAGCAATTTTAATAACTGTCACAAAATGACCACGATAAGAGGTGGACAAAACAATTTTCAAAAAGTGGAAACGCACGTGTCCCTAAAAACATTTAGACGCTATATTACTCAAATGACTCAAATTACGTTTTGGACTTGAGACGACAGCACAACGTCGCAACTTTTGGGTTAATTATTTCTTCTTCTTCTTTTTTTTATTTTTTTAAAACGAACTTATAAAAGTACTCGATGGTCTTCATTGCCAACAAATCCTACTCATCAAATAAATTCCTAACCTCCAACTGGTATCAGAGAGGAAATAAATACACAACCTGCCGTACGTCACTGGGGTCCATTCACAGTGTGAGGTGACCAAAAATGTGCCTTGTCATTACGAATCGTAAACAATTGTCATTTAAATATAAAGGGAACAGGGGGATTGAACTTAAATGTTCAACACGTTTAAATATGGTCACATATTGAAATTCATTCAACTATCTGAAAAATAACTCACATCAATTTCTGAGTTGTTAATTAAAATTTAACAGGGACTCAAACAAAACAAAACAAAAAAATAAATAAATAAGGAGAGAGAACGATCCAAAAGCAAGATACTTAATACTCATTATTTTTACTTGATCTTATGACTAAAATAAAACACAATAACATTGCTAATATTTCACCATTTAGCTTTTACAAAAATATTCACATATTTTGAACGTGAAAATATCTGCAGGAATGTTTTTTTTGTCGTCAGGTTGTCCTCTGGTTTATGCTCATTTCAAGGTCTACAAATATTCCTCAGAAGGCCACCAGGACGGCCCTCCAGAGGACGGATGGATGACGTTAAACTTTTTCCACATAGTTCAGAGGGACTTGGGTATGACTTGGTGGTACTTGGATATGTCTTTTTTTTTTTTTTTTTTTGAAGGAGAATGGTGAGCCATGTCAGCCATATATATTTGTGTGACCAGTACTAATGGACAATGTTCTTTTTGACAATTCTATATGCATCGGTGTAGAAGCAGCTTTCACATTTTGAAGGGATAGTGACATAAAATATTTAGCCATAGCTATGTAGCAGCCACAACTAAAAAAAACAAAACAAAAACGAACAAAAAAAAAAGACGACAGAAAAATCAACATTTCACTTTGAAATATGGCATCTGGGGGCGCTGTGACTTGATAATAGATGACCACTCAGTGGTCAGTGAGCCCTCAGAGTGAACTGGCGCTGAGGCGCCGCCCCCGTGCTTGTCGGCAGGTTTGTTCGACAACCCTCATTACATTAGCACCACCGTGTTCTGCTGCGCTGGCGGCAGGCAGATTAGCCAGGCGACGAACAATCCTCTTAAACAAGTCCGCTTTAAGCCACAGTGATAGGCTGGGTGGCGCTCTTTGCGCTTGGCCTGGCCCAGCCAGCTTTTTGTGTCCCTCTCTTCTGTTCGTCCGGTTGTCCCTGTCTGCCTTCCCAGCTCAGATCTTTTTCTCCACCTGCCTCCTGGCCTTCCGGAACAGGGTTTTGATTTCCTCCGTTACCATCTCCTGCCAGTTATCCCTGAGGAATTCCAGAGAGTAGAGATGAAAATGCGTGCCTTCTTACAGTCTTCTCCGAGCACAAGACTGACATTTTGAAACGTCGGAAAGCACATAACATCCAACGGTCAACATATAGTAAACCCTAATCTACTAATAACGAAAATGTGTGCTACACTGAAAGTGAAAACAAAGACTGGCTTTCCTCAATCTGCTTAAGAAGATGGAGAAGGTGATAAAGTCAGTAGATTAGAAGGTCACAGAGCGGTAGGTTGAACACTACGAAGCATGTGCAGATGAAAAGAGGAGTAAATTGCCACCAGACAACATGCAGATTTCTACCTCCTGTGCTCGCACTAAAGAGGCTGCTTTCTTTGTCCTGTACGCAGCCATTTCCCCCGGCTTTAGCCCGTGATTGTCTTCCCTGGTAGTTGCACAAGTCGGGAAACATCACTCACAATTTAAAACTATCATAGATTTTCATTCAAAGGGATTCAAGGCTCTTACCCTGGCTTGATCTCCGGTGGTTTTGGCAAAGGTTTTGTGAAGTTTGTCTTTCCCACGAGCCAGTATGTCTCTTCAATACCTTTTCCCTGTAAAACCACAGCTTAATAAATGCATGTCTGTGTTGATGATGCAGTGGAGACATTGGTAAAACTTCAGCCACCTTCAGCTCCGTCTTGCCTCTGACTTCTATCTTATAGCCCTCGTTGAGAGAACGGAGGATCTGGACGGTGCTCATGTTCACGTGGATTCGATAAGCTGAGGGGCAAAGAGGCAAGAGCGCGATGAGAACAACAGGAGACAGAGGTGAGTCTGTGTGTTTGTGGGAGAGAGTGTTTGGCTCACTCACGCAGCCCAGTGGATTCCATGCGGGAGGCAGTGTTGACCGTGTCTCCAAAAAGGCAGTAACGAGGCATCGTAAGACCCACGACCCCGGCCACGCACGGTCCTGAAAACACAGACGGAGTCTCGTCATCGCCACTGGGGAGGATGTTTGAGTCTGTGCACATGGTGTTGCACTGGCTCACCCGAATGGATGCCTATGCGTATCCGGACGGGCACGTCTGGCATGTGCCTCATACGGAAGGTTCCTACTGAGCTGAGGATGTTCAGAGACATGTGGGCGATCTCAGCGGCGTGCTTGTTGCCGTTCCTCTTTGGAAGGCCTGACGCCACCATGTAGGCGTCGCCGATGGTCTCCACCTGGACAGCGTTGACACAGAGAGTTAGAAAGAAAGCTTGGTGTGATGATCCAAACAGACGGAATGCAACAGGTGTTCCCATGTGCCTAGATATTGGTGAATTATCCAGTCTGGACTGGAGAAAGTTTGCAGTGGCGGTATGCTTGTCCTCTGACCTTGTAGACGTCATGGCTGCTGAGCACAGCATCGAACAGGGAGTAGAGGTCGTTGAGAAGGTCGACCACCTCAATGGGATCGCTCAGAGATGAGATAGTGGTGAAGCCGACGATGTCGCTGAAGTAGATTGTCACGTGGTCAAAGTACTCTGGCTCCACTGTGCCGCCGGTCTTCAGAACCTCGGACACAGAGCTGCAGATGGGCGAGAGAACCAACAATCAGGCCTTGTTTGTGTCATTTTTTTTGTGTGTGTGTGTATGTGTGTGTGTGTGTGTGTGTGAGACTCACGGTGGAAGCATTTCTGACAGGAGCTTTTCTGTCCTCTGCTTCTCCACCTCCAGCTCCTCTGTTCTCTCCCTGATGAGGTCCTCCAGGTTGGAGCTGTACTGTTCTAACATCCTCAGCATAGAGTCAATGATGTTGGTCTTCTTGCCCTTGTTGATTAACTTGAACTGGAATGAACAGACGGGTTAGACACCACTTTGATACTGATAATGACCAGAAACAAATCAAATATGATTCAGTATTATACATCCATCTCTTAAGTAGAAAATGGCTAACTACTGTATCTAAATTTGATGCCATATCAATCACACAAGCATCAGTATTAAAACATCCTTTTAATTCCTTTTTTTTTTTTTTTTTTTTTTTAAATATTCTCTTCTCTGAAGAGCTGTAGAACTTGTTTTGGTGTTTTTGATGCTTTTTGACAACAATCAAATGTGAAAAGATTGTTAACGAAAAATAAAGATCTGAAAATGGGTAAACTATTGGATTATTTTGCTTATTTTACCCATACTTGTACTTGTATGTGCTTTCATCAGTGTCAACAGGTACCCTGTCAAAGATCTCATCAAAAGTGGGTCTGCGCTCCGGCAGTTCGGCCCAGCACTGCTTCATCAGCTGGATGCATTCCAGGGGAGCCTGGTCAGGGGCCACAGTGGGCCGGCACATTGGAGGAGGCTTCTTCACCTTACGGATGATCTCTGTTGAGGGCAACAGAGGAGCAGAGGAACTCGGTTTTGGAGCGCAATTAAAAACACTGAATGTGTTTCTGAAGTTGTCCTCCTCTTGAAAACACACCTTCTGCTGATAGACCCAGCATGCAGTACGGTGGACCTCTGACCACCACCTCCTGAAGGATGATGGCAAAGCTGTACACATCTCCCTTGTAGGTGCCTTTACGAGTGATCGAAAGGTCCCTCAAGAACTCTGGTGCCATCCAGAAAAGATCTAGATAAAAAAAATAAATACACACATATAGCCTCAACTTCTTGACTTTTTTCTTATTTGAGAGTTCTTGTTGAGAACATTTTCCATCCATTTGTGTGTCTGGATACCTTCAGGTGGAGGCTCCTCTATTGGAGCCTTTTGTGACTCCAGGAGCTCGTTGAAGCCGTAATCAGTAATCTTTAGGACAAAACGCCCGTCCACCACACAGTTCCGAGACTTTAGCCTGCCATGGGGGAAATCCCTGTGGTGGAGGTATTTCATGCCCTGCGAGCAGGACGTGCAGTCAAATACAGAGACATCCGTCCAGGCAGGAAAGGCCCGATCGTCAGCATCTTTGTCGGTTTTTACCTTTATGAGATCCAGCAGAAGCGATGACTTGAACATCCAGTCCAGTTTGACGTCCTCATTCCGCAGCAGGTCCTGCAGGCTGCCTCGGGAGCAGTGCTCCGTCACCACGGCGAACATGGAGCAGTCCAGGAAGAAGCCGAGGAAAGGGTTCACATTCTCATTTCTCAGGTCCTTCATCTGAGAAAGTGGAAGAGTGTTAGTTCTGAATATGCTGCTTTATAAAATGGACAAAATCACTCTTGCAAAGTTGACATCTCTCTACCTTGGTGAAGATCTTGGTGGAGCTCTGCTTCACCTCTTTGAACTGACCCTCCTCAAATTTTTTCAGCCACACCCAGTCGCCCTGGAGAAGATGCCATGCAGTCATAGAAGGATAGAAAACAAACGACTGTTGGAGACATTTCAGCTGGACAAGGGAACTCGTCATGTTTAGTATGATAGTTCACGTTTTGCCCCAACTGAGAGGTAAGTCAACATTATGCCGGTGATTAATTATGAAATTAATATTCATAGCGAAGCAGAAGAGAAGAGAAACAGAAGATTCATAGAAGGGCAGGGAAATAGCGGCACCGACCTCAAACACAGCTACACTGGTGGTCTCATGGGTCGCCGTCTGCATGCTGTTGACAGAGTGAGAGAGGTCAGCGGATTTGTCCTCCAGGGCGCTCTTGGACTCTGTTAGATCCTCCAAAGTGATTTTCTGTGGGAAGTCAAATGCCACAAATGACTCAGAGAAGAGATTACTGTGTGTGTTTGTGTGTGTGTGTGTGTATGCGTGTGTGTGTGCGTGTGTGTTTTGACGTAATTGTCTGCAGAGATGGTGTTCACCTTTTTGCTAAGCTGAGGATTGATAAATGTGAGATCCTCTAAGGTCAGCAGGATCCGATTGGGACCCTGGACCAGCTGGATCTGCTGGAGTCTCCTCCTGTCAATCACATTATACAGAAGATAAGGAAACCTGCTCAGTCCTTTTTTTTTCTTCCACTGAATTTAACGCAAAATAAAAGCAGCATCTTCACATGAGCATTAGCTGTCTTTAGCTGATTGCACAAGATGTTGCATACAAACAAACAAACAAAACACCTAGATAGTGATTAGACAAATGTTCTCCTACATTTTCTATGGGCTGATAAGATTTCAACACATCCAGATTGAAGCAGATTTTGGCATTCTTAAGAGCCCAAGCTTATTTAAATAATTTTCATTATTGAAAAAAATGCATCTCTACATTTTTAAAGGGTTTGGTGGGAATATGTCCATCCCAAAATAAACAAATCTACTGCCGTATCTTGAATCTGTACCTGACGTAAAAACTTAAAGCAACTCCTCCTAAAGCCAGAGCCACGATGACGGCCAACACCACCACGATGTAAGTGATCTCCACACCTGAGGGTGAAATAGTTATCTTGATGGTGCAAGAAATGGCACAAGGGAATGGTCGGACCAGAAGCACCAAAAGAAATTACAATCAAGAATGCACAAAGTTATAAAAGCACTCACCTCCTGTGCAGATGGCAGTCTTGTCGAACCAGCAGCTGGAGTCCGACGGCGGCGGAGATCCTCCCGGAAAATTGATTGACCTCCCAGCAAAGCGAAGCTTTCCAGACACCATGTCCACCATGTACGTCTGGTACAGCTGGCCACCCGTGTTGTCAGTGTCCAGAATGACATAGTTGGTCTGGACATTCCCCCTCACGTCCACTTTCACCTTCTGGTTGAAGCCGCTGAAGGTGATGTTCTTTGTGAAGAAGGCCAGATTTGAGCCTGACAGCGTCATGCCTGCCCTCCGAGTGTTGTGGATGGACTGGGCCAGCAGGTAGATGTTGTTGTAGATGGTCCCAAACAGTGGGTTCACCTGTGGGAGAACCAATTGCCAGGTGTATTTCAAGTGGTTTGGCTGACTTCTAAATGACAGCTGGCAGCAGCTGCTTCCATTAGTCTGGTCCTTACCTGCTTTGGTGGCACAGCGAGCGTCAGTTCTCCGCTCCTCTGGGCATCAGAGAAGGCCTCGTTGAAGGACTGCAGTTCCGAGGCCACGGTGAGGGTGAGCACAGAGTCGTAGGCCCGCCGCAGCCGACTGTCGTTCTGCAGCGGCGGGTACGAGACGTTGGCGTAGGGCAGGCTGTAGTGGAGGGTGTCGTAGGGGATGAACACATACTGGCCCGACGTCAGACCCATCTCCTGGGCTTTGAGGAGGAAGGTAGCCTGCTGCTCACCTCCGACCAGGACGGAGTGCATGCACATGATGATGACTGAAGGGTCAGAGGTCAGAGGAAACATCACGTTGCACATTTGACAGGACAGTCAGCGTAACCAAAAGAGCAATAATAGAGCCCTACTCTAAAACTGTGGTTTACTTATATATATTTTTAGGGGGTTGTCAAGTGAGTAAGTTTGAACAACGGCAGCAATAACAATAATTCATTGAATTATTTATTGCATTTAAAAAGTCAGTCATTTCAGTCTCATGAACTTAATTCTTTTTAATGATGGGTCTGTTGTTATTTTATTGTTCTTACAATTTTTAGCTTCTTATTCAACCTGCGGAATAAGTCTATCCAATGTTATCTAAAAAGAAATTGGACATTTTCATAGGAAAAAAACAGGCTGCTTTTACTGGAATTGGCTGTAGTGGTACACACATTATCCCTTGAGCCACCTGCACTGTGTGCTGCCTCACCTTTGACCCCTGCACCAGCCTGGATCTTCCTGAGAGAGTTCTCCACCTCGGTGTTGTTCAAACCCATGGATGTCATCAGGCCAACGGGGAGCCCTTTATTCCTCAGAGCTGTGGCCACCCGGCCAGCCGTGTCCCTCCAGATGTCCTCGTTGGACGAGACCACCGCCACGCTGGCCCACCTGAAGTGTCGCAACACGGCAAACAGCACCTCGGTGGGGAACGGACCTGTCATGGCAAAGGTCGGGTATCCGATGACACGGTCCAGCTCGTAGTTCATGCAGCAGTGAGAGAAGAGGGCCTTCTCCCAGTTCTTGGACAGAAGGGAGGCTGCCACGCAGTAGCCTGGGTTGATAGGGCCCACAAACGCATCGGCCATCTCCTCGTAGTGAATGAAAGCGGTGAGTGCCTTGGAGGTTTCACACGGCTCTTGCAGCATGACAAAATCCAAGCTGAGTCCCAGATCCAGGCTGAGGTCTCCGTTTATCCTGCTGACGGCGAGCCTGGCTGCCGCGGCAGGCAGCGCCCTGTAGTAAATGGGATCGCAGTTCCAGGGGCCCAGCAAGCCCACTTTGAAAATCAAACAGCGGACGCAGCAAGGCAGCGTCAGCACTCCGAGAAGAACCCATAGCAGGAAGTTAGACAAGGGCAGCGTCGTTAAAGCGGGTCTGCTTTTCATCAGGGGGATGCATGGGTGGCTGGATTCCCACAGCGCTCCTCGCACGTTCACAGGAATATGCTGCATCGTCTCTCCAGCGGGCGCTGCTCTCACCGTCCAATCAATGAAAACAGTGGCACCTGCCAATTAGAAAAAGCCACATCCATTCCCATTTTCAATTTCATCATCCCAGATATAAAGAAAAAGGGCCAAATTACCTGTGCATGGATCCCATCAGTGCGTTCGCCTCCTCTCAGGTGTCCCCACCTCACCTGAAATCGACACCAGTTTCAACCCGAGGATTGGCGCTGCGGACACTGCCATGTCATGGTGATGGTCCCCGGGGCTGGGAGTGACAGGCGGGGCTGTCTATCGCGTGCAGAGACAACTTCAGCACCCTGGAGAGCTACTTACGTCCCGCCGTCAGCGCATCTGAGGGCTGCCGTGCGTCTCCATCAACAGCCCTGCTCACTGGCTGCATATCCGAGGGAGGCGGAGGAAGAAGGGATGAGGAGGAGGAGAAACACCCCTGGTCTTTAGATACATAAAAAAGTCACATATTTTAGGCCCCCACCCAAAAAAAATGAGTAGCCCTGTAGAAAAAAAAAATAAAATAAATAAAATTGAGGGCGCATTCAGCTGCTCATTTAGTTGAATCCCTTCAAAGTGACCTGGGACCGAAACGAAGGTGTTACTCACTAATCCATTTTCAGTGAAGCGCAATATAAGAGGATTGACAACAAGCCTGAGACTAAAAGCTTTGTTATCATCCACGCAGGGACGGCGAGAGAGCGAGAAGGCCTCTTCCGTCAGCTCACTCACACTCAACGTTTTCATTCAATTCATTTTGTCTCAAAAATCACAGAAAAGAATTCAGTGGTTTAATGTTTAATGTAATGGTAAGTTGTTGGTAAGTTGGTAAACGTTTTCTGACACACATATCTTGGCTCTCTCTCTCTCTGTCTCTCTCTCTTTCTCTGTTTCTCGCCATGGAGACAACGCAGCCACATTACAGGAAGACACCTGAACCGGGCTCTAATTGCCGCGATGTGCCCGCAGTGCAGCAGGGTCCTCAGTTGAAATTATTCTGTGCCCTGCTGGAGTGCTAGTGATTAGAGCTAACGAAGGGCTCTCCCTGCGGGTCCCCTGAGTTCTGCTGCTGCTTTCTGCTTGCGTCAGACTTTGTTTGTTTTTTTTTTGCACCTTTTAATATTGTTTAAAATAAATTCATAAACTTAATAAGTAAGGGATCAACTCATGGCTGTATTTGTGGGTTTAGTCAAACAATTGTAAATTATTATTCCTTTGAAATAATTAACAAACCTTATTAATATCAACACAAACACCCTTTTAATGCTTTGTAATTAATTGGAATTGCAATTAAAAAAATATAAACACTTATTATTGCTGCTTTCTCATCCCACCAGTCACATTTGATTCAGTTTTATTGAAACAGCTCATGCAACATTCAAAACTAAAGTCAAATCAGTATTGACCTGGCACAGACTCATGAGATGTAAAAATTGTTGATGCTATAGTTCCGTTTACTGTAGCAGAGGTTTTCCAGTGAGACAGTATGTGCAGCGGAAGGAGCTAGAAACACGTGATCTAAATGGAATGCGGCCTTGATTAGTTTCAGCTGATAACTTCCATTTGATTTGGTACAATGTGTTTTCCAGAAACACAAGTCGCTGTAGGAAAACTTCCTGTTGTTAATCGAACCAACAGACCTGATATCCAATCCGTGGGTTCAAAAGGTTCTTCAGGATAAGAACACTTTTGCTTTCACTTTATATCGGTTCTGTTTGCGGAGGCACTGCCCGGGACTTTCACTGTTTAGGCTGGTGCTGTGGGCACACATGGATGAAAAGTGGTTCCACCTTTGTTGACCCAGATCCCACGTAAGCTGATGAGCCTCTTAAAGGCGACACCTTGACGACGCAGCCCTGCATCCAAAGAAAGGAGGCCAGAAGCGACGACTCAGCGCTATACATGTGCAGCACATAGCGGCCACTGAACGCAGCACGTCGTTTGGGCGGCGGCAGAATGTTTCATAATGAACCATGAGTGCTGGTAAAAAGACAAAATGAAGAAAAGAGTTGATCGGGATTCGGAAACATTTGGAAATGGGAATAAAGACAGAAAGGTAATTTGTTCTGTCGAGGGTTTATATCATGAAATACCTAAAACCTAAACTGATGATTATCTTTATCATTTATGACATCTCTTGACCTGTATGATCTAATTATTTACCACATGTAACCCCAGGTTACAACAGTGTGAGGTGAAACAGCATCAAACATGGTTGGTACAAAGAGGAGGCAAAGAATCCCCTAAATCACAATGACTTTAATACAAATTTCCTGGTCTTGTTTCTTGTCCTCAAAATCATACGCCTCATTTTGTACCTTGTTTCTTACAACTTTTATGACACCGTTCTCTGTTTTTTACAAAAAACAAAACAAAAGAAAAACTGCTCTATGCCGCCATCTAGGGGCGAAGGCTGATGGCATAATCGTTTTTGTGCACAAGTAAAGAGGATAGCATTTTTAACAAAACACACGAAGCCTCGTCTTTTAAAGTGAACAGAGTTCATTTTGTTGCTGTGTAAGTGAGTTATTAATCATCGTCATTCATGATGCAGCATATTATCAGCATCGTGGACTCTTCTGTTCTCATTCTTCCAGCCTTATCCTTGTCTTATCTGTTCTGCCTAAGAAATTCCTAGACGCCACATGCAAGTTGGCATGTGAGTGTCTGACGCCAGCATTTCTCTTATCCTTCAACCAGAACTATCACCCTCAGTTTGAATGTGTGTGTGTGTGTACAGTGATGTCTAGGTGTGATGCTGTGATGTACTCATGCTCTCCTAAGGACAGATGCTCATCATAATTTGACACTTTGTCCCCGACTGATTGTCTCTGTCCCCTGTTTCTGACAGCGTCTTATCCAACAAGGTGTGGCCTACTTCTTTCTCATTAGAATACATTTATGATGTACAGATATAAAAATGCTGTGTATTCAAAAGTTGTGAATTTTTTGAAATTAAATTAAATGAAAGTGCAGCACAGATCTTAAAAACTGGGGTAAAAAAAAAAAAAAAAAAGACACGAAACAAGAAAAAACAAGAGAAAATAAAAACTTTACACTATGGAATCCTGTTAAGTTTCGTTTTGCGTGCGAACAAAAGGGAGCACCTCCAGGTTTCCCGTGACCGTTTTCAGTTTATCACCTTCATCGAAGTGTCAAGTGAAAGCCAAACCAAACAAACCGTTCCCGAATTGCGTAACGACGGCGTGTGCCTTGGAGACGGCGCCGCTAGAGGGCGTAGATAACAAGAAACGGCCAACGACTGGAAGCGACACATTTCGCCCACCTTTCAACATAAAAGCGCAATAATTCAACAGGCTGTTGTCGAGATGCCATTCTGTGCGGAGTTTGCATGTTTTCACTGTGACTGCGTGGGTTCTCTCCAGGTTCTCCAGCTTCCTCCTGCAGTACAAAAACATGCATGTGTGGGAGAGGCTCCAGCAGACCCCATGACCCTGAGCTCAGGAAGAAGTGCTCCTCTGTCAAGTTTTAAAACCCACTGTGACCTACCAGTCAAAATACTTGCCCACCCCAGTGTGAGCTGCATCACGATGTCTTTATTTTGAAAAAGAATTGACAGGAAGTTGTATGGCTTTGATTTGCGCTTGACCGAGGCGAAAGCGGAGGGGAGGAGGGGAGGCCGGGAGGGGCGGACTTGGTGGGATGGAAGCGGAGTGACTGGGCTGGGACCCCGACGGGCCGCCGTGACGGGGCAGCAGCAGACACTCGGGAGGATCTAGCGGAGCTCGATGCGGGACTGCGGAACGACGACGTGCCAGCGGGGACGCGGCGGCGCTGCGGGGGTCAGCAGCGACATGGGGACGGTGAAGTGAGGACAAGCGTTCCGTCCGAGAGGCGACCAACACCCACAGTGAGTGAAGTGAAGTTTCTTAGTTTTACACTCTCGTCCCCTCCCGTGTTCGACTCGGAGAGCCCCGGTGGCCAGATCAGATTTCACGGTGGCCTCTGCGCTTGGGGAGGGAAGAAGAAGAAGGAGAAGAAGAAGAAGTAGACGGAGCAGGAGGAGGAGGAAGAAGAAGGAGAAGAACGCCCCTGGTGACCGGGCTGACCCGTGCTGCTACCGCGCGCTGCTCCCTCCTCGCGCCCAAGGCTCCTCGTGAGCAACATAAAGCTTGATGCTGTTGTTATTGTTGTTGTTGCGTGAACGCACATTTGACGCGCCGCGTTGAGGATGACATGTGGAAGGGGCGGGGCTGCCCGGCCGCCGCTTACTCTCGCTGTCTGTGCCGCCTCGGAGAGACACTCACTCGGCGGTGAGAGCCCGGAGCTCTCCCTGCCACGTACGGGCTGCGAGAAATCTGATCACCGCCAGTGGCCGCCCGGGCGGGCCGCCGCGCTGGGCTCCACTCCCCGGAGACCTTTGGCCCGTGGCCGCTGTACCAACTCAGTGGTCTTAAACTGCCCGACGATTCAAGATGTTCAACTGTCATAATGCAAGCATAACAACAGGAGTCAGGAGTCTCTTGACTCTCACACAGACAGAAAACATAGAAATATAGCCCACACAAATAGAAATGTGCATGTAATAGAAGTATAACAAAATAAGATATAGAGATAAAGAAAACATCTCTATATTTACAGAAATGAAATGATTACAGTGTATTGCAGTGAATCATGAACCTTTAATCTTGATACTCTGCTGATTAAAAGGATAAATCTTAATTTCACGATTCCCCCCTCAACCATAACATTAAAGAGTTTTAGAGAATTGCACCTCACAACAGAACCCTCGACGTCACATCTGCTGTAGTTTCAACATTTGCTATGCCCCTGAAATCAGCAAACAAAATTTGACTGAATCTTGCCCTTTCTTGGGACTGTGCTTACTCATCAACGCTGCCTGATCGTTTTAACACACTTCAGCTCTTTCAAATTAATCTGCTGTTCCTGGAGCACTGATTTGACCCGTTCAAGTGCGGGAGAGGCCTTTCAGAGCACAGAGGACGACCTTTTTGTCTCAACAAAAAACATTTGTAATATTCCCTACAACATGTTTTGCATAATTAAATAGAGCAGAAGTCAGTGGGAGTTATAAATGTGATATAACCTGGATTGTTTCAAGGCTATAAAAGTGGTGTGTCTTACGTAATTCAATATTGAGATGATAAGAAGTAGATGCACTCATGGATGGATTCACCAAACATGCACTCTAGGATTTCTGGACTGGAGGAGTCGTCGCGCTGCTTCCTCTGAGACGAAAAGGTGCGAGAAGTTCTTGGAAAGTGAGAAGGCGTCAGAGTGGTACTTTACAGGTCTCTGCCAATTGTCCACTCGGGCTCCTAATGCGGGGAAATAGCGGCTCGTCAAACGAGCCTGATTGGAAGGCAGCGCAGAGACGGCACTTGACGAAGAAGAACAGCTGGCGCGGAAAGTTCACCATTCCGGCAGGAGCGGCGGATGAGTGAGGAGCGGAGGAGCATCAGCTGTAGAGACTGACGTCTCTGATTTACGCGCAGTTCCCTGTGTTGGGTCTCTGCACGTGACTGGTCTGTAGTAAAATGACCGCTGGCAAACAAGTTTGTTTGCGTAAAACAATGACACTGTTTGTGTAGAAAAAGGCTGTTGTTCCTCTAATATGCTAATATGCATGTATGTGTGTATTCTCAGGCTTAGAAATACTCAGTTTTCAAATCAGATAAATTAGATTGAATCAAATCCGACCAGCGTAATCCCATCAGATCATTTTGAAACACTGGGCCTATAAAAAAAATAGCCCTCTGTTTACAGCCCTGCCATAACAACTCAACAATATAAAATGGAAGAAAAGGGGATTTCTTCCTTTCAAGTGAGGCAGAGTTTATATGAATAATTTGCACGTCCGAGGCACCAAGTGCAGAAATGTGTGATTTCCCCTTTAAATTTTCTTCAGTGAGTCAGAGACGTGTGTACTTGGCTTAGCAACCGCGCCCGTTCTTTTGAAAACCTGCAGCTTAAATCGGACAAAAGCATATACACACCATGTACACACACACACACACACACACACACACACACACACTCAGTAGGTGCTTACATAACTGTTTCCAAACCCTCTATCGCTGGCATGTTTAATTGAAGTCCAACTGGAAGTATGGAATCGTATTTGCTGTATTATCATCTTTATTAATTAGGTTAATCAAATATTTACAGAGGGGTGCTGGTGAGTGGAGTTCGTATGTTTTCCCTGTGCTTGTGTGGCTTCAGTCCAGTTGCTCCGGTTTCCTGCAGCAGTGCAGACGTGCGCACTAATCTGGGGCAGCAAACGATAAACTGTCCGTCGACGTGATTGTGCGTGCGGAGGCTTGTTTTGTCTCTCCGTGTCGGTTCTGTAACAAACCAGCGACTCATCCCGGGTGTGTAGACGTGTGGAAGAGACTCCCTGAGTCAACCCTGAAGGACTGGTGGTGGTGATAGGACATGGAAGTGACGGATGTTGAGGGGTGACAGCTTCGGCCTGTAGCGTTCCTGAAGTTCCAAGTTAAGAAAAACAAAAAAACGCAATCAACTCTGGCCAAGTAGACTTTGAGCCGGCGTAACCAGACGGCACATCTCGGCCCGGCGCTTAACTGCGTAACCTCATCCTCTTACATAAGCAAAGACAAACAACATTAACCCATGTTTAGATTGAACCGATAGTGGCTGCTGCTGGCCGCATACCTCAGTCTGCTGGGGTTAAGAAACAAAGTGTGCATCTGAGTTGTAGTCTTCAGTAGTTGGCAATGAAGATTTTGAAGACAGTTTTATTTATTTATTTTTGCAAAAAAATTTGCAAAAAATATTTCTTGAATGTGACTATTAAACGAGAACTCACGTTCTGGATGTGCAAGGTTACATCACTTAAAAAATGTTTGCGTTCTTGTTTTTTTTTTTTGCCAATCTCGGGGAAGTCTTGGGTCTTCTCTCACTCGTTCTCTCCTCATGCTCATGGTGGGACTGATCTTCAGACGAGTTCGCGGAGAACACAGAGGAGTTTGACTTTTTTGAGCCCCAGATTCCACTGAGCGTTTGTCTCCCTGGCACACTGCTGTGTCATCCAGGGGCCTCCGTGACACACTGTTTCTACCTGTTACACAACTCCTCACCTCTGTACAGTTTTCACTCTTATCCAAGCGCACAAGTGTGCACACGACTCCTGCAGCGTTTCATTCACGAACACGCAAGTGGAACATACATGCTGGTGCAGCAGCGGCTGGTGGCGAGGTAGGCTGGGTCGCTCGCTAGGCTGGTATTTTCCCAGCATTTTGCTCGCTTTGATTTAAACTGACTGTTTCTATTGGTGCTCGGTGACGATGATGTTTTTGCATGTGCATGCTTTTTACTTTGCAGCGCGGTAGTTGTGGCGCTATAGAGGATGGAGTTCATTCAAACGAACTTGTGAACGATAAGTAATGGTTTAACGCTACTGACAAAATAAGCGGAAGGCTAATTTAAACCAAATGGTGTCAGGTCTTACCTAGCAGGTGGCCTTCAAACACCTCTGAACCTCAGAGTTTTACCAGCGAGCTTTGGAGGAAGAGCAATATGGATTTTGCATGTCAGAGTAGGTTGTCAGAGCTCCTGCGTCATAGATCGCTAATCGGAACCATTCAGTGAGCCATTCCATGTTGTTTTTTGCTTTGAGGGGAGGACATTTGTACTCAAAGGGCTTTTTATTCACAAGACAAGAAAGTGTTGGAAGAGTGGGTGTTGGACTTGTAGTAGGACAGCGGATGGTGTTTGACACTGGCTGTGTCAATGGAAAGCTGTTTTACACGCTTTGTGGTGGGAAAACATAGTTGTCATCGTAAAACAAAGTAAGAATCAGATTTGATTCAATCGATTTTCTGTTTTTACCGCAAAAATGACAAGAGAGTTTTATCAGACATTTTGAATCGCGTTGCAGTTTTTCCACAGAGTTTTTTTTGTCCGTTTTTATTTCTTTTCTCTGGGACAACTCGTTCTTGATACGTGCATGAGCGTCATTCTCTTCTTTTCAAGCCCTCTGTTCTTTGTTGCAGAACGTAATGGCCCTCCTGCTGTACATCGGCCTGTGGCTGCTGGCCTCGGCCGCGTGCGGCGCGGTGAAGAACTGCTACCCGGGCTGCCACTGCGAGGTGGAGACCTTCGGTTTGTTCGACAGCTTCAGCCTGACCAGGGTGGACTGCGGCGGGCTGGGACCCGGCGCCACCATGCCCATCCCCATCCCGCTGGACACCACCCACCTGGACCTGTCCTCCAACGCCATGGGCCCCCTCAACGACACGGTGCTGGCCGGACCCGGCTACACCACACTGGTCAACCTGGACCTGAGCAGCAACCACATAACAGAGGTCAGTGGCTGGAGGAAGCTATGAAACCTTAGAAGTGGCAAAGACTTGTATTTATCTTTTAAATTTACATTTATTTTACTTTTTTAAAAGCAAACAGATGACAACATTTTTATTGTACGAACTTTGCGCAGCTATTACTATGAATACCCAATGCACACCATGCACTCGCCATTTGTTTTCTCAACTTTTAAAATATGCACAACAAAAAAAAATGTGTTTGAAATGTGTAGAAAATGTCGAGGACATCATTTAAGTTGGTTTACTGCATGGAAAATTACTTTCCGTGAACCTTTTTTTTAAAAGCTAACAGACCATTGCCTTTCTCTCTTCCCCTTTGCCCTCCATGTGCACAGATAAGCCCCAACGCCTTGTCCAAGCTGCGCTACCTGGAGACTCTGGACCTGAGCGACAACGACCTGGCCAGCCTGTCGCCCAGCTCTTTCTCCGGACTGCCGCTGGCCGACGTCGACCTCAGCCACAACAGCTTCCGGGAGTTTGACATGGACGTGTTCACAACCAAAGTCCACAGCGAGCCACTCACAGTAGACTTGTCCCACAACCGCCTCCGCTCTGTCTCGGCGGCGGCGCACGGGAAAAAGTTGCACGTTCAAAGCTTGAACTTGTCAACGAACCGACTCACGGACGTGCCAGAACTGTCGGGGCTGCCGCTGCGGGATCTCAACCTGGACGGGAACCCCATCACCCACATCAAGGAGCGGGCCTTCCCTCAGCTGGAGGATCTGATTTATTTGTCCCTCAGCAGCCTGGAGGAGCTTCAGGAAATTGAGGCGCGGAGCTTCGAGGGTCTCCAGAGCCTGCAAGTCCTGGATCTGTCCAACAACCCCCAAATCAAGACTCTGGACCCGGCCATGTTCAGGGGCCTGGACTCCCTGCAGGAGCTGAACTTGTCCGGCTGTGGCGTAAAGTCCTTGCCCAGCAACATGCTGAGCCACCTGCCTAGCCTGAAGAGCATCGCCCTGGACGGCGGGGTCAGCTGCTGGAGGAGCCAGAAGCAGGGGCAGTTCCACTGGCAGCTGGGTCAGCTGCAGTACATGGAGGTGCTCACCTGTAACATGGAGGGCATTGTGTTCTGACACGGTGGAAAAGGACCAAAACAAACACGCAAACAAGCAAAAACTAAAAAACTGAACGCCCCGCCTGCCTTCCTCCTATCAACACAGCTGGATTGTGACTGTGTTGATCAGTTCTGACCGTCCCACTGTTACTGCACACTTTTCATATTAACAAATGGGTGGACAACCTGGTTGAAATATGAAGTAATGTTGCAAACGTTGTACACCTGCAACAAAAATCACCAGATGCCTTTTCTGCTTTGATATGCAAAACCGTTTTCCCCACCATCAATACATTTTTTACCTACTTATGTCCATTTCAAAAATGGAACCGGTGAATGTCGTCAAGCCTTCACAAAGCCTTGACACATATATGCTGTGTGTCATTAATGTGCCACCTTTTTTAGAAGTTTGCCTCCAATTTTGACATACACTCCCAGCCAAAAGTTTGGACACACTATGTCTTTTCTTTCATTCTCATGACTATTGACATTGCGGTTTCTCACTGAAGGCATCAAAACTACGTATGAACACACATGGAATTATGTAGGAAAGAATAAAAGTGTAAAATAACTCAAACACGTTTCTTCAAAATAGCCACCTTTCATAAAAAACATTATATTTAGAGTTATTTAACATGTTTTTATTTGCTGCATAATTGCATATATTTGATGTCTTCAGTATCTATCTGCAGTGTGGAAAGTTGCTAAGATATAAAGAATATTGCGTGAGAAGGTGTGTCCAAACTTTTGACTGGTAGTGTACAGTCAAAGCCTTTTTTTTGTCAGTCCAGACATGAAAAATGGGGGTGCCAATTCTGGAGGGAATTACTATGTAACTGGGCTATATATCACCCACACTAATAAAAAAAAGTGACTTACAGGCGTTATTATAAATGTCCACACTGAAAAATATCTCTCGACGGTAGACCACTAATACAATTACACAAATTTTAGACATTGAATGTGATGCTCTTTTACACAAAGGGATGTTTATAGTTTGAGGAAATTTCAGACCAATAGAGAAGCCAAGCCGAACACAGAGACTGAAGTAGGAACCAGCTGACCGAGTCCTGTCGGAAGGTTGGGAGCCTGGATTTATCAGTCGTGCTATGGGACCGGGTCTAAAGCACAATGATTGGGACTAATGCACTCGGTGCTTTGTGGAGACAAGCTAGCGCAGTCAGCCACGAGGACACCAGCGGGCAAGTCTGGGAGTTTTTCCCGTGGAACAACACAATGCTGTGCATGCAAAGAAGTGAATGTTTTCTGATCACGTTTTCCTCTCTGGCCTTGGCTGCCGAGCTGTTTCCTGTCTGCATTCCAAGTCTTAGCTTCACCTTCACCAGCATATGAAATATTTTGACTTGAACTTATTTGTATGGCAATTATCCCGTGCCTGATGACACATTTGTCTTCCTTGTTGATTTGTTTGGTGTACAGCCAACTTTTGCGTTTGCTCGCCTTTCAGTTTGTGCCAAAACCTGATTGGCACAATAAAGCTGTGACCAAGTTGCCAATTTCTTTTTCCTTTTTCTGATTGGCCTTTGAACAAATTACCAGTGGAGTAAGAGCAAACTTGACTAGTTTAGACTGCTGACTCTTTCTAATCATGAAGTGATGCCAGCCTGTCAGACTTAATGAAAACTGTCCTCTGGCAGACTGGTGCAGCCTTGCTTTTTGGCATTCCTGTGGTGATTCTGTGGATCAGCCTCACGACTGCACGTTCAGGCTTGAGGTCTGGTATTATTATTTTTTTTCAATTTGAATGAAAAAAAAAAACTTTTTTCTTGCTGTTAGTTGAAAGTCTCGCGGAGATTATATTTGTGTATATATAATTACATTATATGTAACTTTATATGTATGTATAATAAACTTTCTATTACTGCCTCACATGCAGATTTGCTGGATGCTTCATAGGATTCGCAGCTGTTTTTAGGTGTGTCGCAACGAAGGCCTGGAACCCACAGAGGAGTTTAAACTTTGTGGGTTTTTTGCCCAAGATCCTGATTTTCAGGTTGATATATGTGACTTGTTCTCTCAACGGCACTTGACTCATGACAGGGTGTGCCCCTCTACTGGAGATTCATGGGTTGAGAGATTTTTTTTTTTTTTTCCTGATCTGAACACACAGGCACCACACTCCTGTGAAGGGGCCGGAAATCTGGAGGTTTGGCCGAGCACCAGGCAGCACCAGTCAGCACTGAGCTGCGAAGGAAACGAGTTGTGGCGTCTTGGTTATCAGTGTGTGGTCTTCAACACACACCCGCTCACTTTAGCTTCCTCTCAGGGACTCCACCCAGTCTGTTTGGCCTGGATGAACCAGAAGGGGGTTTTCACCGATTACATCATTGGCTGTACGTGCCTGGGAAGATGTAGGAAGTCCTAAAACTCTTCCTTGGGCTGTACGGTATGTGTAACGGCTATTCTCTGTTGGATTCCCAACTGGAGGATTTGGTTAAATTTGGTCAAATTCTGACTTTAAGCAGTTTTCTAAAAAGTAAAATGATACTGATGCCATGTCAACACTTCCACAGTGACTGTGCTACACTTTTATGGCATTGTTAAATAATAATAATAATAATAATAATAATAATAATAATAATAATAATAATAATAATAATAATAATAATAATGATGGATATTATTTATAACGCACTTTCTATTGTGGACAAATCTCAAAGTGCACAGTACAATAAATAAATAATAATCAAAATAAAATCGAACAACAGATAAAATCAGTCAGGAGAAGGTTTTTAGTCCTGCTACAAGTTGCTTCTGCCTCACTATCTTGAAAATGAAATAATTGCCTTCCCAATCCTAAAGCGAAAGTATTACATGACCATGACTGTAGGGTTAAAAACAAAAAGCATCTCAAGTGAAGTGAATACAGCTGCCTGTTACCCAACCGACACATTAAGTTGATCTATGAGGGAATTAGAGTGCAAACATGCCACAGGAGCATGACGACTATAAACAGGATGAGTGCAGGTTCAGTCTCTGGTGGGGGTGACGGAGGGTAATGCCTCTGTGCTGAGGTCCGGCCCAATTAGAGGAGCTCCGAACTGCGTGTAATTAATACAGGCACGCCGAGCCGCGGGTGTCCTTTATTAAGTGCCCCAACGGCCGTCAGACAAATGGAACCTGACCTTCCCGGTTAAATCCTCCAGAGGATCAGACCATCCGAGCGGATAATTCAATTTTTACCCTGGACAGTGGAGCCTCAAGTGCTCTGGGCGACTCGAGGTCTCTCCTCCCGTCCCTGTTTGTTGGCTCGACTGTTTCATTGTGCAACTTTTGCTGAATTTAAACAGACTAATTGTACGGTAGTGATTTCGGTGTTTACACGGCAACCTCAATTTCTCTCCATTATGATGACAGCTTTTCCAATTCCCTGGAAAAATCCTGCATGTTGCAATGAGCACCTCTTGCACCACGGCTTGTGTGTGTTTCTCTTTTTGTGTGACTTGGTTCTCTATGGAGTGGTGGCATGTGCCTGAGCTTGCCACCAGTAGGAGGGCCCGAGCTGCTGCTGTCTTTCTCGACTGGGTGGATTTGCCTCGTCAGCATGTTATTTTTTTTCATCTCCTCGAATAATTTTCCCGGAGTCTTTTTTAGACTTTGGAGGATTTAGGAGAAGCGTGCGATAGGCTGAAAAAGGTTTTTGAACATTAGCAGAAATATTTGGGGTCAGAGTTTTAATGTTCAGAACGTGCAAAAGCTTCCATTGCTTCTAAAAGACACGGTTACTACCCCAGGGTGTTTTTTGTTTGTTTGTTTGTTTGTTTTGGGACGACAGCATGTTGTCATCTCGTGCAGGAGGAGTGAACTGAGTTTACTCTGGCGTGCGACCCGTGCAGTGTCACGGCCACTCTTGTGACCTGGCTCTGCTCTCCGGTTGCAACTGTGTCACGCTTGCTTAGATTTACCTCTGGGTGGGAGTGTCTCTCCCTCTCTCTCTCTCCCTCTCACTGCATTCCACAAACACACACTGCAGCTTGTCATCAAAGCGGTGGATGCACCCCCCCGACCCCCACACACCCCTGTACCCCCCCCTCCCCCCCTCTCTCTCTCTCACACACACACCCTTCCCTCTCCTCTCTGTTGAATGGGAGGAAGAGCACGGGCAGGAAGACGTGGCGAGCGCGGCAGAAACAGCGCAGCGCTGCACCGGCTGACCTCCGTCAGGCAGGTTACGAAACGCTGTTACATCCTAAGAGCGGCAAAGAGGCCCCAGAGTCAGAGGTGGTCTGAGGAGGGGCTTTCAGAGGACCACCCCCCTCCCCCGTTACCTATTCTACTCCATCTGGTTTCCATCAGCAGCTGGACTCTCAGGGCTTCCTCAGATAACGCCAGTCACCCCTCCACCCCCCTCCTCTGCCTCTTTGTTGCCTCTCCAAGCGCTCAAACAGACACAGAGTTGTGTTAAGTCGAAATGCTGATATGGAAAAGCGAGGAGCAAATGGTTGGCTGGCTGCAGTGCTTTCAAGGGGTCAAGGGTCAAAATGCACCCACCTGGCTCCCCAGAATGGCTCCACACAGAGTTTACAACCTTTTACGACCCTCTGTTTTATTTTGAAGTGCCCTACTTTGTCTCCTCATGCACATTTCAAGAGGCCCCCCTGTCAATTTTTTGCTTTTAAAATACAACGTTTAAAGAGGCACGGCTTTCCGTAGCCGACTGCCACCTTGTTTAAAAAGGTGTTTATGCTTCAGAGAAGTGGAGTCTTTTTCACATGATACTTCATAAATAAGCAGGAAGGACTCGCTGCTCTGTAATTACATCCACATGATTGGGCCTGCGGATTATTCTGCTTGGCTCGAGCCACATGGTTCCTCCAGACGAAGTGATGACACTTCATGAGCAGTCAGAGTCAGGGAGGCTCCGCGCTGAACAAAGCCGCCCGCTTATTAAAACCGATGGGTGTGAAGCTCGGGTGACTTGATACCGAAGGGCGACGGAAAACTAACTGATATATTTCAGTTTGCGTTCACGTTGATGCAATCGTTTACTCTTTTCTCTTTCTTGGGTTTGTTTGAACAGATTGTTTATATTTATGTTTTTAGAAATAAATGGGACCAAAAAAATAAAAAGTAAATTCTCAAAGCTCAGCATGGGACAAGAACAGCCGACCACACACTTCAAAGGAAGCATTGCTGCAGCTGTAAGAACATGACTTTCAAACTTTTAAGCAGCTCACTTGATGAAAGCGCCCTCTAGCGTAACAGGAAGAGAACATCATGATTTCAACAGAGATTCAAAAATATGTTTTGGCATCATCGTCTTTTAACTTTATCTGTATTTTCTATCTTATGTAACTCTGTAGATACAACCGTCTCAACCATGCTGAGTTATGATGTGTTTCAATCATATATTTTGGAGAAAAAAAACAAAACTGTAAAAAAAAATGTAATAATAACAAGTAAACAAAGGCGAAAAATGTAAAGTCCAAACATTCACTTCCTTGAAGTTTATTTCATGAAGATTTCAGTACAGTTGTTTTAATTATAACATTGGACATTCATGTGACATCTTTCAAAAAGAAGACCCAAGACCTGTGTTTGCAGAGTCTGTCAAGTTAATGCATTCTATTCAACTAAAATATTACTAAAAACATTCCTAAATATGTACAAAATAATGTTTTGCTCCTCTATCCAATGTAGAAACATAATGGTGTAATGGCAAAAAAAACTAAACTAAAACTAAACAAGACAACCGTTTGAACACGTAGAATAAATATAGAAATTCGAAATAAATATAATGACAAAAAATGTCAAATTGACTTCCGAGGAATATCCCAGCATTCTGTGTCGACTTGGATGTGTCCAGCACTAAAAATATCTTCTTTTAAATGTTGACTTCTGACAGCAAGTTACGTTAAGCACCTAACAAACATTTCAGTGTCATGCAATTTGAATATAGAAATGGATTTTTTTGTTGCTCAATTGTCCCATCAGCAGTTTAGAATAGAGTTGGTCCTCATAATGCGGACGACCTTCCTTGCGTTGTAGCTGTACTCGTACTGCATTTGTTCATGGAAGAAATACAAATAGCCTGCAAGAAATGGAAAAGTGTGGAAAGGAAGTTAGCAGGTGTGATGTTGTTTCCAGCACAAAATAACCATCACAATACACTAAGACGGATGAATAAACATGACGGTGGCGGAGGCAGCAGTACCATAATGATAAGCTGCAGCATCGATTTCATCATCCATCCCTGGGAAATCGTCCTCAATAGATCGTGGGTAGCCGACATCCATGGTTCCAGACGTCTCATCAAAGCTGTGGGGGACAAATTAAACAAGAGTTTTAGAGAATTTTCATGCTCAATTTGAAATTCACTGATGGAAAAAAAAAAAAACGCCAGAAGACCCAAAGTCACCTCCAGTACTCTTCATCCGAAAAGAAGAGTGTCTTCCCCGTATCACTAATGTGCACGGCAGCGTCCACCTTCCGCACTGTTTTGGGGAACCCCAGTTTGTGGATGTACTTGGGGTAGCCGTCCACCAGGTTGTATCCGTTCAAAGCCCACATCCGGATCCCTGTCCAAATGCAGAACAGAGGTCGAGTCTTGAACACCATCCACACAAAAAAAACAAGCAAAACAAAACCAAATGTGCAACGTGACCCACCGCTAAATATCATGACTTGGTCTTTCTCTGGGTTCTCGTAGGCGGCGTCCACCTTGTTGGGGATGGTGGGCCATGTAGACTTGATCAGTGTCTGCTCGGGCTCAGGCATCTGGGGGTGGAGTCTCCAGTAGAATCTGCAAAGACCAGATGCCAGAGGCAGGATGGATAAATTGATTTTGTTCAAGTCAAGCAGCCTCGCATTACATCGATAGTCGCACCTGTCTTTGAAGATGATGGTTTCTCCTCGCAGCTCGGTCACAGCGTCGAAGGTGAGCGTGGGGTCACATTTGTTGGGTGCATCAGGTTTGGGCTTCACCTTCCTCGGGTTCGGATTTGGGCCTAAGTGGGTTGTAAACATAATGCTTCTGATAATCGGCCATGAATGTTTCAGAGGCAGTGAGAAGTTGTTTTGCATTAAACGAACTGACCCAACCGATGCTGTTGCAGATGAATGCAAGGCTAAGACTATTTACTGGGCAACCTCTGAAAAACTTGGTGAAATATGCTGTAGATCATCTAAACTACCAAAGGCCCAGGTTTAGAATTTCTGTAATATTCAAATTTTAGTCGTTACATGCACCGGTGTTTTGTTTTTTTTTTTTGCAGGAGGCTAAAAACACAGGGCTTTGGGAGTTTTTGGACACTTCATTTCATCAGGTCACAAAATTGGAGTCAGGGGTGAAAAAGTATGATTGATATGAGAACTGATCACTTTGTGCACCTCTGTGCGTCACAATGTCTCACCATAAAGAGCTTGGATTCCTTCAATGTCGTCCTCAGCCAGCGGGTAACCCTGAGCGTAGGAGTAGATGGGGTACATCAGGGCGCCAGCGTCCAAGGAATGGGACATGCCCAGGGCGTGGCCCAACTCATGGGCGGCGACTATGTACAGGTTGTAGGCTAACACAAAGATGAGAGAAAGAGTTTGTTTCCCACTGCTTCAGATGTTCAATGGACAAAATTCAAAGGTAGGTGACTTATCGCGAGCGTCACCTGATGAATCCTTGCTCCAGTGTTCGTCTTCGTCAAAGTGAGTGTCTCCTCCGATCCCTTGGCCTGGGGGGTAGGCGTGGGCCAGCAGCCCGTCCGGCCCGTCAAAGGGGTTGTGGTCTCCGTGTTCTACGGAGAAGAGACAAATAAAACTTGAACTCAATTCAATTCAATTCAATTCACTTTATTGATCCCTTGGGAGGGTTTCCTCAGGGAAATTGGCTTTCCAGACACAACTCAACACCATACAAAAGGTTCGAAGTATAAGGTGCAGTCAGTTATAAAAGAGCATAAAAATAAAATATTAAAAAATAAAAAATATATATGCATAAAAAAAAATAATACAATAATTGGTAAAATACAATAAAAGGTAGTAATACACACACCAGGCTGACAACAACACACACACAATGCTCTGTAAGCTCCTACAATCAGTGGTTTTTAGGTCAACAATCATCACCTTTAGATCCAAAGCTAATCATGATGTCAGCGATTCCGCTGTGCAGCTTCTTAAAGGTCAGCGGGGTGACGTCGGTCCAGACGTTCAGGGCGTTGCGAATGGCTCGGTCCACATCAGCCTTCTTCAGGTCTGGGGTGTAATTCAAAATCCTGCGACAATCGGGAGACGCATTAGCGGAAGGGAAGGACCTGACCAGGATGAGCATTCTGCTCGAGTCTCCTCTCGAAGTCGCACCTGAATGTGACATTGTTGTTTGGCCATTTGAGGTCTCGAGGGAAGTGGTTGTACTCCCCGATGTCTGGGACCCCACACCTGGCCTCCTTCATCAGCTCCAGAGTGTTCTCGTCCAGGTTTCCCGTTACCTTTTCAAATGGGAGGAGGCGGCGCAACGTGATGAAGAGTCTCGGTTATCCTCGGTTATTAGATCTTCTGATAACTGTAGAGTTTGTCCCCCGACCCGCCTTTCTTAACAGTCTCCTGGCATAAACTGGTTTTAACCATCTGGCTGGTGGTGTGCACCCAAAGCAAAAAATGTCAAGTTAAAAAAAATAAAATAAATAAAAATGTATGATAACTGATGAAGACACATTTTCCTGTCAGAAAACATTATGAAAGTAACTTTTGCATAATATTCTTATGACCAGGCCATAAATGCATGAATGTGCCTTTATGGCAGTAGACGTTCCACTGACTTCTGAGGTGACCTTGACGCATCGCATGTTCAATATTCTCCTATAGCGGACAATTACTATGCATCACAAAAAATAAAAAAAGATACAAAAAAAAAAAAAAAAAAGTTGACAAACGGCAGAAAAAAAAATCTTAAATATGGACTTGAATGGATGTTGTCTATACACACACTGCAATGCTTCTCACCTTCAGCTTGAAGAACTGCTGCATCTCCCTGATCTTGGTCTCAAAGGTTCCCGATGGTGTCTGTCGTCCCTGCAGACCAGCTGGGAGACCGTAGAAGCGCTGAAGGTATTTCTGTTGACAGTGACAAAATGATGACGAGCTGCATGGGGTGGTTTTATTTTGCAAATTTCTTTGGATTCGTTTCTTTTCCCCGAGATATTAAAAAAAAAAAACCGAATCCTTCAGAAGGTCCTGCCAGGTGGAGAACGTACCTCTGCTAGAAGCCGCTGGTTCTGCTCCCCTGACGGCACCGGCAGAGCTCCAGAGTGAGGCAGCAGCGCGAGCAGCAACACGGCGATCATTGTTGCGTTTGTGTTTGTCAAAGCCAGTCATCGGGGGTATTTATGCTGCCGCGGGTCCGAGTGATTCATGTGAAAGCACCGAGCCACTTCCTCCTCCGTCTGCTGAGAGCGCGCTTGTGCAGTGGCTGCGGCCTGGCTGCACTTCTTTGAACCCCTTTGATGAGACAGTTTTCCAAATTGCGACGACTGAAAGATTTTGTCAGCAGTGTTCCTGGAGATGCCGACCAAGCAAAAATCATGCGGCTCCACTGAAAATGAAAGGAAGACAAACAACATACTTGCATACAGCCTTGCATTTATTTTTCCAGAGAGACGTTTAATGACCGACAACAGTCTGGATCCTCCTTTAATTATCAACGTCACAGCAGCACCTATTCAATAATTGTAATAAAGCAATAGCCGTATAGATAAAAATAAGGAAATAACACAAATGTCTTGAGAGCTGCAGTCTCATGACAGTCACACTACAGTTTATTTTAGTAGTTTCAGGATGTGACGAATGAGTCTGAATCAAAAACACAAACAGAAATGCACTTCCCCTCCCCCCGTTCTCTCCAGGTGTTTATTTCAATGAATCCTTTTGCAACTGATTTGGACACTTGAGACTTTACCGTTAGGTGTGAATCAGAGACATCAGGATGACGTTAAGCGCTAATGAGAAACAGACATCCAGGAGTTTACGTTGTCTGGAAGATGAATTGAACTCTTAGGTCATCAAGGGAAACATTCCCACTGCAGTTTTTGGAAATGCATCTGTGGCAGCCACAGTTTGAGTCAGACGATGACGGACGTGAGTTTTAGGTTTGCCAAACACAAATGTATGCAAAAACACAAACAAACAAACAAACCAAAACACATGTAACGACTTTATATGCGTGAGTGACAAATGGACCAGTGGGAAGGACGTGTGTGTCAGCTGCAAAGCTATCAAGAGATGTGTCCGTTGGAGAAAAGCCCCAAAATAGGCAGAGCGTCTGTTTTTGCATTGGATTTTGGCTGTTTGATGATGATGATGGTTTAACTTTTACATTAAGAAAAAAACTGTTCCAACAGTGTACATGGTTTTCAGCAAAATGATGATGAATGGATTTTAATGAACAAGACAAAACAAAACAAAAATGTGGGCATTTTTCAGGAGTGGCTGGGTGGAGAAGTTTCCTTCCAGCTGGCAATTAAACAAATTACTGGAATAATTTCAGGAAAACAACATCAAAGGCGTGACAACAAATAAGTAAAATATAACTCAAGAACTGTCTTGGCACCTGCATGTCGCTGTTGGCCAGGCAGGTGTCAACATGTCGTCTTTTTTTTTTTTAACTGTCTGTACAAGGCGACGGCCTGCTGGCTGGGGTGTAGTTATTCATTCCTTTCAAACAAATGAATATAACTTGGCTTTTACGAGAAGATGAAAAAAAACAAACAAATCCTTATTTTAATACACTAAAATTTCGTTCTGTCCATTACATGTAGTATGCCAACAAAATCCTCTTTTTCAAGATGTTAACTTTGAAAACAAGAGGTCACAGAGGAAACAGAATTCAGTAATAGTTCCACTTCTTGGCCGACAACAATCACGGAGCGTCAGACGACAGTGACTGCGTTTCGAAATGCTGTTATTATCAACATACCTGTGGAAAATGTCCCCTTAATAACTGTTTTTTTGGGGCGAGTCTCAGACTCTGTATACGTTAAGTGTGCCGCAGTATCAGAATCATCAGCAGTGACTGGAACTTCCGTGATGAAAAACAAAATCTGAGCGTGCATCTGTGTGTGCAGTAACAAAGAATAATTCTGCCTTATTAAAGAGTTCGACCACAGGGCAAAGCTATTATGTGTGTTGTGGGGGGAAACAGACTGTGTGTTCCACAGTAAACAGCTGGCGGAGAAACATATTTTTGGAGTAGCATCACAGTTTAGGGACGGTGGTTAACGTGCTGCTCCTGAGTCATGCCAGGGGGAAGTTGGCAGTTGGGGGGGGTTTACTGTTATTTTAAAGTCACACACACACACACACACACACACACACACACACACACACACACACACACACACACACACACACACACACACACACACACACACACTTTACAAGGACTTCCTTTGTGCAGCCTCACCAGGACCCCAACCACCTCCAAGGTGACCTCAGTTAAAACCTCCGAACCTGAGCCGCGAAAAAAATAATCTCATTTTCTATCTGATCTTAAAAGGGAGGTGAGGACCAAAACATCCTACTCGGTTTGAAAACAGTCCCGTCAGTGCCATCTGACACGCACACGCATTGTGAGCTTGCGCTATGACCCACGATCACACACACAGTCACTGCAACATATACAGTGCCGAGTTCTGGAAATTTTGTGGATGCGGCCGCAGGATGTTCTCCCTTTCTCAGATTAAAATTAGAGCTCTGCGCTACGCCCCAAAAACGGCAAAGTCATTCTGTGTTTGGTGGTTTCAATATGTGTAAATATGTGTGATATTGCAAGTTGGCCAGTGACGCGGAAAAAACTAAAAACACAAACATGAACTTTAAACACTCCATTTTAAAAAAAACTTCATGTCATTTTATTGTACACTCTGCACTTCTCTGCGTTTAGCCGGTCCACCTCTGAGGAGCAGCAGGCTTCTGGAAACCAGATCCAGATCCTGGACAATGTTTTCAGTCACAGACACTTGGGACACATGTTTCAAATTGAGAGGAGAACCAGTGGAAACCCACACAGTCACAAAGAGACTGCCGATTCCTGACTAAATGCAGATAACATTTTCTTGACTCGTTTCAGTATTTACTCCATTTCCTCCCTTATATCTAATCTCACGTTATCACAAATTTGAAAGGCACTTTCACTGTGAAAAACAAAAGTCAAAATCAGGACCAACAATCACTAAAATCATTTATATTGTTTTTGGGGAACAAACAACATAAAATTAATGGAAAGTATTTCTGTAATATTGTTGAGACCGTGTTGATTTTACATTTCAAACTAATTACAGGTAGAAAATAAAAAAAACATTTGTGACCTCTCAGCGGCTTAAACTTTGGGCGAGTAGTATCAAAATGTGCACAGTACAGTTGGATGGCCAGAGGGGGGAGGCAGAACTCAATTTGCCGAGAATCTCCGGCTCACTGAGCCTCCTCGTGTCATTATGAAAATTATGAAAAAAAAAATAAAAAAGCGACCTCAAGTTACAGAGATGAAGGCATTTATGCCCTATACCGCAGTCAACCACCAGGGGGCAAATAACTATACGTTGTGAAGGTTATTATGTGTGCGGACTGCATAGGGCGGATTCAATGTTTAGCTTCACTCGCCCCTGCGGCGTCGGTCAAGACAGTGATGAGAGGTTGAATGCAGTTATGAGCTCTTTACTTTTGGTAATATCAGGCACAAGTATGCAGTTACAGGCATGGGTTGCAGACAGAGAGGGCTGTACATCACTGTTGTTTCACTGTGTATGGGTGTGTGTATGTGTTTTTCTGCAATAGATACAGAACAAGAATGATAAACATAAATGTAAACATTATACAGCACTATTACTAATAGAAATGCTGTAAACAGCATCAACCCATGTGCCCCGGCTTTACCATGTAACCTCCATCAAATTGCACAAAAACCACCGAACATAAAATAACACTCTACACCGTCATACTGGGCGCTCAATGAGCTTAATTAGATGTCAAAGGCAGACCTGCATTAACTACTCGAATAGTAAACGAGCCCACCTGCTGACATCTCCTGGGTGGTCAATCGAATCTCAACTTAGCTAACGAGCTAAATTAGTAACAGGCTAATAGCAGTCAGAGCTAACAACGTCGGAAATGAATGACAGAATAAAACAATTGTATAACTTACTCTCGTCGTAGACGCACATGGAAACAACAGTGCTACGCTACACCGGGCAGAGACGTCAAAGTAGTCCGCTCTGTCTCGTCTAAGAATACCAGCGAAGAAGAGAAAACAGGTGAAGAAGAAAGACGCAACAGGTGGAATAAGTGGGGCAAACGGTGCAACACCGCCCCCAAGTAGTTACATAACACAAAAAACTATATTTGGAGCAATTTCATTTCATTTCTTTCTCATATTCTACGATGTATTTTTCTCCTTGAGTTTTTTTTTTTTTTTTTTTTTTAACTATTTAAAAGAAACAATGCAAATTCCATCCATCCATTTTCAATACACGCTTGTTCCTGAGCTCAGGGTCTCAGGGGTCTGCTGGAGTCTCTCCCAGCTGTGATAGGGTGAAGGCAGGGTGACACCCTGGACAAGTCGCCAGTTCATCGCAGGGCCACATAGAGACAAACAACCATTCGCACACACACACACACACACACACACACACACACACACCCCTATGGACAATTTAGAGCTTCCAATTCACCTCACATGCACAGTTCTGGACTGTGGGAGGACGCCGAAGAACCTGGAGAGAACCAACGCAGACACAGGGAGAACATGCAAACTCCACACAGAAAGGTCCCATGACCTTCTTGCTTGCTGCCTTACAAAATGCAGATTTTTACTTCTTCATCTGCATCTGCATTTTTCGGAAGCAAAGTGATGTAATAACTCAGAGAGAGGAGGCACACAGTGCCATTTAAAAAAAATAAAAAATCATAAACTCATCCATATAGTAACAAGACCAAAAAATATTGATCTTAGCAACGCATTGACAGTTTTTTTTATTTTTTTATTACCAAACCAAATAGTATGTTTGCTTCAGAAATATTTGTGAAAGTTTATTTCACCAAAGTATACCTCCCAACTCGTAACCTTAGTGCTCTTAACTCCACATCATTGCTGCCATAAACAACTTCATTACCTCGCCTGTGTTCCCCACTAAAAAAAAAACAAAAAATGTGTCACACATGTCCTGCAAGTCTCTGTTTGAGGGCGGTGTGTCCTCTGGAGAACCTTGTTAGGGGAGCAGAGGAATGCTGACAACCCCGTAAAGCTCAGAAACAACCAATTAACGGTAATTGTAGCCTCAATTTACCGTGGCTCCGCCCCCCCGTCCCGACGACCTGGCTGGCAGCCATCCCGCTGCCAACGAGCGGCCTGAAATCCATCCCTGCAATTTCACCTTCTTTTGAAGGAACTTTGTCAATGAAAGGTCTCGCTGTGTTTGCTGCTAAAACGGGACAGTGGCGCGCTATAATATTGTTATTTAGGGGTTTCTTGCAGAATACGTGGGAGTTGCTGCAGGAATTGTTGTGACGGAGGAACTCCTATGCAGGAGAAAACTCAACTGTCAAAACTGATCTGAGCAGCATGAACATATATATACACATACATATATATATATGTATATATATGTATACATATGTATATATACATATATATGTACACACACAAAATATGTATATATATACTGTATATATATATATATATATATATATATATATATATATACAGTGCTGTTCTATATATATTCATAGTTGCCTATGCACATAGTTCAACTCTATAAAAGCAAAATCACATCTTCAAAAATTAAAGATAACATATGTATGTATATACTGTATATATGTGTGTGCGTGTATGTATAGATATATTTATATGTATGTATAGACTTAATATATGCATAGATTTAATATATATCCATCGTTGCCTTACTGTTAAACATGCACAAACTCTAAAAGCAAAATAACATGTTTTTAGTACACACACACACACACACACACACACACACACACACGTGAACACACACGCGTGCACACACGCACACAGATATTTATACATATTCACAAAGATTTCACCCTTCCATCGAAATGTCACTGGGCAAAAAAAAGGTTGGTTTTGGTCCTCGGCTCTGTCCAAACCCCTCCCCGAATCCACAGCGCCCTGTGAGTCTTCCCTTGGCTTTGGAGGTGCCGTGAGTCACAGTGGCCCTTTAAAAAGGCTTTCCCATTAACCAGAACTCCTCTCTCCATGGTCTAAAAACTGGTCCGCTCGCGTCCCTGCCGATTTAAGTCTGTGAAATGCATGTCATGCTGCTGCCCTGCATCTGCGTCGTGGTCTCGCTTCTGCCCGGTCGGTGTTTTACGGCGCCCACAGTCACGCCGACGGGCGAAAGCTCTCCGTCCACTGAACCACAGCTTGACTTGAGGCTGGCCACTGTAAGTGAATGAGCTGGACTACTGCATGTGATGTTTCTCTTTGTAAATGTTAAAAAAAATAACCCTCAAACCTTCTTCAGGGTATATTTCTTTTAGTATTGCAAAGATTTTTTGTGTATGTCTGAGTGTGAGTGGTGTTAAAGAGCTGCTACGTGCAGACACTTTGCTGCTCTTATTGCATCCACCTGGCTATCTGCTGCCACACGATCCATCTGGCGTGCCTGTCAAACCCTCCTGCAGGACTACCTCCAGCGCTTCTACGACCTGCAAACTGAGCCGAGCGGTCGCGCCAAGCGGAGCTCGCTCTCGTTCACCTCCAAGGTCAAAGACATGCAGATATTCTTCGGGCTCAACGTAACAGGCTCCCTGGACTCGACCACGTTGGAGGTGATGAGCTCCCCTCGGTGTGGAGTCCCGGACGTCGAGGAGTACATCCATGGCCAGGGTGCACGCTGGGACAAGAATGTCATCACCTACAGGTAAAACGCAGCCGCTTTACTGCTCTCACTCTGTCTTTTGTTCTCTCTGAAGAGAAGCAGAAATCTGTTTCCACACAGCAGATTTACTAGCCTGTCTGTCCGGGATTGAACCTGCAAAGAATAGAACAGTCTGCTATCCAAGACTCTGTAAAGTCTTGCCAGTGCGTAGGAAGCGTCTGTCGTAGTCATCAATCAACTGCAAATCATCGTCGTAGTGGACGACGGCGACGACATGTTGCATTTGGGACTCGCGCAGCTCTGCGGGCTGCGGGATAATTGTGCGTGTGACCTTAAGCGACACTGCCTTGTGATACTGCTGTGTTTGCATTAGGGCTTGCGTGCAGGACGACGGTCTAATTACAGGCAAGAGTTAAGAAAGTTGGAAAGTGCCGTGAAGAGGGATGGTCAACGGCGACAACCTCAAACATGCCACGTAATGCAAAAGTCGCCTCGTCAAAGTTTTCACAGGGCAATATCATTTCTAAATGTCGGCCCTCTGTGACATCACAAAGGGGACTGACGCTCCCCTTATAGCGAAGCTGAACAACCCAGTGTTGGATCCTCCCTATGTGACCATTTTGCAACCACCTCTATTTTTATACTGCAGCTTTGTGCAATCCAACATGCCAAAGGTCCAACAGGGCATTATATCTGGCAGAAAGATATAAAAAGACGACTAGAAAGGCTCTTTTTCTTTTTTAGGATGTGAGGAAAACTAAAGGTCTTGAAAATTGTGCCATACTTGACCTCTGTAGTTTCTTTATTGCATCATAAATTGTTCTTGTTTCCCCTGCTTGCTAATTGACACGGGACCCTCTGTTGGCCCTCTGCAGTATCGGCAGGTACACCCGGGATTTGCCCCGCAGCACCGTGGACTCGCTGCTCGAGTCGGCGTTCGGTGTGTGGGCCCGAGCCAGCCACCTGACCTTCGTCCGCGCCAACAGCCGGAGCGCCGACATCATGGTGGAGTTTGTGACCAGCGGTGGGTCTCTTTTTGGGGTGCAAGATGTGGCTCTAACAAGATTTTTTTTTTTGATGGAACTTGATGTGCAACGAGTGGCAGTGATCCGGGCGGCGGCAGCGGCAGTGGCATGATGGGCTGCTGGGCTCAGACTGGGCTCAAGTCAGGCCTGTAATTTTCTGCGTTATGCTCTGCGGTTTGTGTTTCATGCCACGGGGCCCTCGGCTGATGTGTAAAGATCACGGAGACTTGTATCCGTTCGACGGACCCAGAGGCACGCTGGCTCACGCCTTTGGTCCAGGCTTGGGTGTCGGAGGGGACACGCACTTTGATGACGACGAGCGGTGGACCGCCGGAGACACAGGTACTGGTTAGTGGTGGCGGCGGCGGTGGCGGCACTTAACAGCTTCCCGTTTCACCTCCTATTGCCACTGATTTTGATGCGCGTCCCATTTCAGGCTTCAATCTCTTCCTCGTCGCTGCACATGAGTTTGGCCACGCTCTCGGGCTGAAGCACTCCAGGAACCCAGAGTCTCTGATGTATCCCAA
This sequence comes from Thamnaconus septentrionalis, assembly GCA_009823395.1. Lineage (NCBI taxonomy): Eukaryota > Metazoa > Chordata > Actinopteri > Tetraodontiformes > Monacanthidae > Thamnaconus > Thamnaconus septentrionalis. The sequence goes on along the minus strand of CM020510.1, from coordinate 5,581,140 downwards.
CTACAAATACCCCCGTCCAGCCAACCTGCTGTCCAGAGAGGATGTGGCCAATGTCAATGCACTTTACAGTAAATACAAAGAAAAACGCTGACAACCATCTTCACTCTCCACTTTTCTTATTCCCTGAGCTGGAACCTTACTTTGCTGTGATATTGTGTCAGATCCAGCCCAGGCTCGTCACAGTTACCTTTCACGATACGGCTCCAGCTCTCAGCACAAACCCTGGGCCTCTGGTCCCTTTTTCCCTCGACCCATGCACAACAAATGCGACCCAGATGTGACCTTTGATGCTGTGTCCACTCTTGGGGAGGCAACTTTCTTTTTTAAAAACAGGTATATGTGCTGGAAAATATATATTGTTTTATTCTATCTATTTATCTATCTATCTCTCGATCACTTTTAATGACTAATGTGTTGTGTCTGATGTTGTTCCCCGTCACTAGATACCTCTGGATTAAACACAACGAACAAGATGACATCAAAGAAGGTCCAATCTCCAACTTCATGCCAAAGATTGAAAGCAGCATCGACGCCGCCTTCTGGGTCCCCCGCAGATCCACCGCTTACCTCATTCATGGTGACAGTTTGACTCCATCAAACACCACATCGTTAAGATTTGGGCCCAATTCCTATGTCATTCCTTGCCTTCATCTCCCAAAGCTCCTCCTTCCAAATGAACTGATTTTTAAATTAAGAGAACAATCAATTTTCTCTTGACTGTAAGCGACTGCAGGATCTTTTTCTTCATAAAAACACAACAAAAACGCTAACATCTATTAAAGTAAAAGCTACTTAAAATGTACTTTTCTCTCATGTGACTCGAAGTAAGGGGCTGAGAGGTTGAGGTAAAAATGAGAAATAGGATTTAAACACATCCCTCTTCATATACAGCCACTGTGACAACTATACATCAACGATGCGTCCACAGAGTCCATGTTCTGGACAGTGAGAGGCTCGCTCATCAAAGGGAAGCCACGGTCGCTTGGACACTTTGGCTTCCCGGCCTGGGTCCAGGACGTCGACGCAGCAGTGCACGTGGTTAAAACAGGACGCACCCTCTTCTTCATGCACGATATCTACTGGAGGTAAAAATGTAGACTCCTTCAACCATATTTCCTGCGGCATTTTGTGTCTGACTCGCACCAAGTGTCCAAGCTGCTGCACCAAGTGTCACGCCGGGACACCAAGGTTCCTGAACACAGCACAGAAGCCAAGGTCATCTTTACTCTTCAATTTTACAGTGAGGGTGAATTACATGTCATATACGCACATGTCTAGACTAAAAGTGCATTTGCTGCATTGAGCGGTACCACCGACTAAATCATCCTTGTTTTCTATCAGACAAAGAGAACAAACATGCTGGTCGCGACCAGCGATTGGCGTTGTGTCCCAGCTTTCAAAGACGGCCAGATGTTTGCTGGTCGTAAATTCCACTAAACACTGTTTACATCACTTTTTCCTCAGCTACAACGAAAACAGAAGAGTTATGGATTTCGGTTACCCAAAGTACATCAGCGAGGACTTTCCAGGCATCAACTCGACGATAAATGCAGCCGTTCACAAAGAGGGTGAGCAGCACTGTGCAATTACTGCTCGCATGTGTGCAATGCAAATAGAGACGTCTGCTGGTTGCTCTTTGTAACGCACAACCACAATTGCATCTAGAAACCGACTAAAATTACATAATCAATGCAAAGCGACGGCTGGATGCATGATGTTTTGTGTACGTGTGGCATGTATATGTGCTGCTGCTTCACTCTTTCCTGTCAGTGTCTGCTAGGTTTTATCCAAAATTCCATGAATATTTCCCCAAAAATATAACTTCAAAAGGAGCATGTTTTTTTGCATTGTTTAGACCTTTCATGAGTGATAAAGGGACAGAAGATATGAAGTCATGCCTAAATAAAAATAGCTGTGAGTCTGCATGTAAAACTCAAGTTGTCAAGTCACAAATGTTTTTCATGTCTTTGTGAAAAACACAGCACCAGCAATGTTTTTTGTTTGTTTGTTTCAATCGTCATTTAGAAGGAGTTTATAGAAATCTCTGTTTTTGTGGCCAGACACATTGTTTATGTGTGGATTAAAAGACACATTTCCAACAAGTCTTGCTTTACTTACAAATTCTAGTTTCAATCTTATTTAAGACTATTAAGACTTGACTGGCATATTTTGTATCCTGAGACTTTTGTAATTTGTGTATATTAAAAGCACAAAAGTGTCTACATTTTACACAACAGCAGTTGTGTGTGTTGTTTTCGTATGTGATGCCTCATCAAATTGCCTGTGCATCATCTTCACGTCATTTAACCCTTTGGGGGACAAACTTCAGTCCGAAAATGTGACTCACGCTGTTTGTTCGTTCCTCTCACCACAGGTTTCATCTACTTCTTCATTGGGCCAAGAGTCTACAAATATGACTACACCCAGAAACAAGTTGTCGGCATTGAGAAAGCAAATTCCTGGCTCGGGTGTTGAAATCCTGTAAATCCATGAACGTGCAAGAGGGAGGCCAACAAATAGACCTTGATTTAATTAAACCACAAACAGGGAAGAAAAAAAACACACTGCTCCTTCACTCCAGAAGAATTCTACTCTGTCTGAATGAAGTACATGTTTTTCAAGTGTCTCCCCAATTGTCCTCATGTCAAATCTCCTTGTGACACCATGCTAATGTGATTTGTCTGTAAAATAACTGCGGGTTTCTGATTTGCTTGAATAGAATCAGGCAGAATACACCAAACAACACTTTTAGCTCCCGGTTTGTGTTCTCCAAAACATGTCGCACACCCGTATTTCACCACATTAGGCAGAGAGCCCAGACACAGTGTTGACAACTCATCTGGAGGTTTTAACCACAAAAACCTCCATCACAGGTAGACCCAGAGGGGACATGCATTGCTGGGCCCGCCAATTGCCTAATAGCTCAGAGAAAAAATATATATAAAAGTGTGTCGCCTGGTGCAATTGTTCATTTGAAAGATGGAGTTGTTCTGGCTCTGGCTTCCAGTATTGGGCTCTGCAATAATCGCAGGAAGCGCGACGAGTCGCCCTGTGGATCAGGATCAGCGGATGAGTCCTGAGGACGAACAGCTTGCTGAGGTTTGTGGGCAGATGATCACAATTATACCGGCTGATATCTTCTGAAGTTGTTGTTGATTTTTTAAAACATGAATGTTATTGTGAATAGGGACGTTTGAACTGTCATAAAAAGAGTACCTTTGGAAAAAAGATTTTTTTTTAATCATCATTTATAGCAAGAGATGATGAGGATAAAGAATATTTATTGATGAATATTGCAATTTCTGAATTGTGTGAAAAATGAATATAAACATTGAGACATTCAAGTCTCAAATATTATAGATTTTCATCCAAATTATTTAAGTGGCACCTTCAAAGTGTTTCAATTAAAACATTCAATTAAATATAGTTAGTTATTCTGAGTATTAATATGTACAGAAACTTAAAATAATAATAATAAAAAAACCTTTTTATTTATCACAAATAGTTTAAATGAAATTGCACAATGGGGGAAGATTTAAGCAAAGTTAAAGGTTTTGTATGAAACAAGATGTTTTTTCAAAGTGTTTTCTAACAATAACCTTTGCGTCCAGCCTGCATTCTCATCATTTCAATGTTTTACGTATGGTGTCGTGTGAGATGATACAAGTTTTCAGATTCAGAAGGACAAATGAAATCAATGGATTGTTTTTTACTAATAAACCAAAAGCCTTTGTTGTCGAAATTGTGACCAAATACAACTCTGGAAATTAAAGTTGTTTTTCTCAGAATATCTGAAATCATGTGTGTTGTGCCTGGATGAACGCATCATGTTGTTGTTTGCAACAGCAAGATAATTCACCAGTGAGTCAGACGGTGGTGGAATTCTTCCTGAGAGAAACAAACCCCCCACAAACGTTTTCAGATAAGGAGGCCTAACCTTCTCTAAAACAACACAGCGTTCAGAGAGACGATCCAGCAGGAAGTGAAGCTCAGGGAGAAGCTGATATACTGCATTCAGTGATGAGCTGATGATGAACAGCTGAGCTTGATTGTTGAAGCTGAACAGGTGTGGACGGCAGACCAGACCGTGCTGGGGGCGGGGAAAGCAGAAGGGGGCAGGGACCAGGAGACAGACAAAAACACAGAGAGACAAAGACGCTACATAAGAATACAGAAGTATAAATACAGATGATCGGCAAAATATTTAGGGATTTAAATTCCTGACAGACGGGGCCTCCAGCTGAGATGCTGCCAACACGGTATTAGTCAAAGTCATGTGTCTCATGCAGGGATACTTGAAGAGGTTCTACAACATGAAGCCCAGCAGAGGAAACGCGTCAGTGAGCAGAAGACGTCGCTCCCTGCCCGCCTTGGAGGAGAAGATCCGAGAGATGCAGCAGTTCTTCGGGCTGAAGGAGACAGGTCGCCTGGACCCTGAAACCCTGAAGATGATGAAGAAGGCCAGGTGTGGCGTTCCGGATGTGGAGAACTACAGCTTCTTCCCCAACAGGCCCAAGTGGAGGAAAAACACCATCACCTACGAGTGAGATACCTTGTGTTTATATTGGTGAAGCTTTGTGTTAAAGAGCCGAGTGGTGTTTGTGGTTCTTTACACGTGCGTGTGACGGTTGCACACAGGATCGCCAAATACATGTCGGGTATGAGCAGAGCTGACCAGGACAGGTCGTTTCTCTCGGCCGTGAAGATGTGGAGTGATGCAACACCGCTGAAGTTTACCAAGGTGGACCGTGGGCCGGCCGACATTGTTTTGACCTTCGCTCGCAGAAGTAAAGAGGACGGCAACCAGAACTCCTTTACTGGTTATGAAAGCAGCTTGATCTCTGGGTGATGGTCTGACAAAGAGTTTTGTCTTCTGCAGGTCATGGAGACTTCTACCCCTTTGATGGTCCTGGAGGAGTGCTGGCGCACGCCTTTCAGCCAGGACAAGGGATTGGAGGAGACGTGCATTTTGATGAGGATGAAACATGGACAAATGGGAGACGAGGTCGGTTTGGGTTACATGTTTCCTGCACTTTGAGAGGAGGTTTTGCAAACCTTTTCAAACCCTAAGCCTAACCCATAGAAAATTATTCATTATGCTAATACTGCCGCTTTTCCCATTGACCCTCCAATGTTTGCATCACCAATCCAATTTATTTCATGCATATGTAAGAAAAAATTCCATCAAAAATACAACAACTGCAAACATTTCCTTGTGTTGGCCCCACTCTTTGTGGTTGTGACATCACCGTCTTGTATTCCAGGTTACAACCTGTTGGCCGTGGCTGCTCACGAGCTGGGACACTCACTGGGCCTGTCTCACTCCAGAGACCCGTCCGCCATCATGTTCCCAAACTACAGATCCCGGAGCAGCACTCAGTACTCTCTGTCCAGAGACGATGTGCTCGGTATCCAGTCCCTCTACGGTGAGGACCCAAATCAAATGGATTCATTGTACCAAGAGGGAAGTGGAAAGATTCATCACACACACTGTTGCTATTCTCTGCTGTGTGTTCGATCAGGAAAGCCGACCAGTGGTGCAGGAGCAACACCAAGGCCAAACAACTGTGACTCGGTTTCCTTGGATGCTGCATTGATGATGGGAAGTGACTTGGTTTTCTTTAAAAACGGGTAAGGTTTTTGTTAAGTCGTGAGCTATGGGACGTGTCTATACACATCTAAGCCCGCTCACTGTGTCCCCCTTCAGGCAGATGTGGGTGACGACAACACGGCCACCTTTTACGACTCGCAGCGGCGCCGCAAATTTACCAAATGTCGCCGCTCAGGTCGACGCCGCTTACGACATCCCTGCCAGCGGTGCGGTCTACATCCTGACCGGTACAGTAATGGGCAGCCTGCAAAGCATCACTTAGTGCTTTTCAGCATGACGAAGCTGGATTTCCTGGCAAGGAACATGACACTGTGCCCAAATTACAGCCCTGCGCAGCTGAGTTGCTGCAGCTCTCCATGAGTTCTGCGGTGCTTTGTGGCATGTTTCCTCGCCTGTGACACGACTCTGTTGTTCCAGGTCAGAGGTACTTGGTGCTGCAAGGGCTTCGGCTGAACATCGGCACAATCTATGAGCTTGGCTTGCCCTCCCACGTCCGGCAGGTTGACGCCGCGATGCACGTCGGCGAATACGGGAAAACGTTTTTCTTTGTTGGCGACTTTTATTACAGGTGTGTGTCAAAAGCAAAAACGTTTCCTTTCAACATAAAATTCTTAGTAAGAAGGACTGAATGTTTTCTTCTTGCGTACCCATCCTGAAATGTTTCCAGCCATTCTGATTATTGTCTGAGCAATCACCTTCCTTTTAGAGCAAACAGATGTGGTTACAGCTAGGTGTTCATTGTGACACAAACAGGAAGTCTGGTATGGGAAATTTTGCAGGAACTCCATCAAGATCCAAATTGTTTTATGAATGATTCTGCCTGAAAAGGATGAGTCTCTAAATAGAAGCAGATTTGTGTGTAATGTTGACGTAACTATTGCGCTCTCAGGTACGATGAACGAAGGAGGAGGATGGATCCTGGTTTCCCCAGACTCATTCGGGCTGACTGGACTGGAATCCCCCGAAGAGTTGACGCTGCCTTCAAGTTAGAGGGTAAAAGAGAGAGAATAAAAAGTAGCAGATGTCTTGTCTCGGTTTACAGTGGTATACTGAACCCTAAGAGAACAACTGAAATAGAAGTTTGTAATTTCTTTGTGTGTACGTTTGTGGGAGGCGGATGGGGTTTACCTCTCGTGGAACACTTCTACACAAGCACTATAGCTTTTTGTCTGTTGCTGTTACATTATCTCTTGGCTTGCTGAATTGACACATGGAGGTAACGATCAAATTGTGTTGACAGGCAGCATCTTCCTCATCAGTGGGGCCAAATCCTACCAGTATGATGTCAGACAGAACCAGCTGCTCAACGTGCTCTCAGCCAATCCCTGGAGTGGATGTTGACAGAACTGAATAGCAAATGCATCATCAGTAGGTTTAAAAAAGAAATATAACAAAGAAGAAGAAGATAATTATAATAGAAAATAAATTAAATTATTATTTTCTTTTTGTGTGCACATTGAGTTTTGCATATTTGTGTAAAATCAGTACTGTTTTTAATATAACGCAGATTTCTGGGGATTTAAAAAAAAAAATGTATTGGACAATTGCAGTTCTATTAAAGCAGCTCAGACTATAGATTTAACCAAAAGTGTTTTTGAAGTTATTAAACCTTTCTATGCACTTTTTAAAAAAAAAAAAAGTATTTACTAACCAAGAGGTTATTTTAGGAAAACATATGGAGCATGCAGCATAGAGTTGTTTTATTAAACAATAATAAAAAAGACTTTTACATGACTCTTCAAGTTTCTTCTGATTCTTTTCATGTCTGCAACTCTTTCAAACTGCAGTAGCAGCCTGCAGCTTCTAATCCTAAACTAGCGTTTGTCAACTGGTGGGTTGCGACCCAAAAGTGAGTTGCAGAGCCGTTTTGATTGGATCGCGGCTTCTTGAACACACACACACACACACACACACACATCTGTATTGAGAGAGACACACATGTTATCAGAAGTCCAGACAAATTGGACTGTTTATCTTTAACCTTCAGCTTTTTTCCTGCCGTTCGCCTGACAATATCCGAAATGCAGCAATAATTCTAAATTCTGTGCTAAAGTACAAAGATGATGACACTCCTGCACACACTCTGTTTTTAACCCCTCGCACTAAATTCTGTGCTAAAGTACAAGAGAACACTGCACACACTGATTTTGTCGCACTTGTGAGAGAACAGTGGCTGCCGTCTAAAAAGATGGCACGACACCTCTTTTGGATCTTATTCCTAGGCTGTTTAGCTGTGTGTTACGCTGCGCCTACCGTCGCTCCCACTGATACACCGAACGATCAAGACCTGGCTGAGGTAAAACACCAAACATGAAAACAGAACCCTAACCCTAAACTCTAACCTAACTCCAATTACTAGACATACGCAGACTTAACTGTAAATAATAGAATTTCTAAAAAAAATTGTAATTCTCCTTTTCTTCTCTTTGCAGAATTACCTCTCCCAGTTCTTCTCTGATGTTGGGGTTAGAAACAAGACACTGCGAAGACTGTTTAGGAGCAACTTTACCGAGGATCTTGAGACAATGCAGTCCTTTTTTGGCCTGGAGGTAATGATTGATCGAGTTTTGATTTTTTTTCCCCAAAACAATTATCTGACAAAATATTTACCCAAACATTGCCGCTAGGTGACTGGCGACTTAAATAACGAGACTATAGAGATGATGAAGGCTCCGAGGTGTGGAGTGGCAGACATCAGTCGCTATGGACACTTTCCTGGGAGACCCAGATGGTCCAAAAGGCTGATCACGTATAGGTAACCAGGATGTGGCACACTGTGAAATGATTGCCTGATTTGTGATTGAATTTCTAAAGAAAGAAGTAGTTGATTCCAACAGGATCACCCAGTACACCCCAGATCTGCTGCAGAGCCAGGTGGACACCACCATTGCCCAGGCCTTCCAGATCTACAGCGATGTCATCCCACTGGACTTCAAACAGATCTATAGCGGGACTGCAGACATCATGATCCTCTTCAAGGGTGGATGTGAGTCTGGACCGAGCAATAGACATGAAAAACACCCATACTTCCATTAAAAATTGTAACATCAAGATTCTACACTGACATTTTTTTTTCTCAACAAAAGTTTTTGCGAAGTTAGATAAGTTATACCAGCTCTTTTCTCAGGAACTGATCAATGAGGGTGGAAATATTTCAAAGGTTGACTTCTGCGTTGTCTTGTAGATCACGGGGACTTTTACCCTTTCGATGGAAAAGGTGGAGTCCTAGCTCACGCCAACTCTCCTGGACAGGCACAGGGAGGGGACACTCACTTTGATGATGATGAAACATGGACTCTAACCCAGAGAGGTAAACACTGTGAAAGCACGAAAGACGACCGATTTGCAGTTGTTTTTCTTGTTAGTTATCGATTGTTTGTTGAGACTTCATAGAAGAAGCAACCTCCCATCAATAATTTCAAATCATGAGTAGGAATTGTGGCTTCTGGCAATTTAGTTAGATTTCTAAAAGAAATTTGATGAAAAAAACAAAAAACACTTGGAACTTGAAATTGTCTGCAAATACCTTTGAGGGCACGATCGAGACTGTATAGGTACAAAGTACTTATATTTGTGGTCCATTTATTTTGTTTGTTTAATAAGTGACACGTCTTTAACAGTAATATGGTACCAGCACAAGAATGATAATGTTGTTTTCAGGTGTGAATCTGCTTCTGGTGGCGGCACATGAGTTTGGTCACGCTCTGGGCCTGGATCACTCCAGAGAAAGAAGAGCGCTCATGTTTCCAACATACCAATATGTTAATACGTACGGCTACAGACTGCCAGATGATGACAGGCGAGGTGTTCAAGCCCTGTATGGTAAGCAAAAAACATGCCATCCTACATACTGCTTGTTTCAATTGCTTTAATTACAATATTGTGCGGGAAATCTGTAGAATTTTCATTTTACGATTGTTAAATGGCCAGAATTTCAGCTGTGTCACTTTTGATTTTTCAAATTATTTAGGCAGCCGTAGACCACAGCCCACAACAGCACCAAAACCGAAACCTCCTCCAGTACCAGAACCAGAACCAGAACCAGAGCCAACAGAGGATCCAAATGTAGACAACCCTAGAGATGAGCAATGCAGCCAAAGTCTGGTGTTTGACGCTGCAACTTCAATAAGAGGAGACCTGTACTTCTTCAAAACTGGGTACCTTTGATTGTATGCAATCCCTGTGCTTTTGTAGAACATTTAAAAATTTCCTTTAAAAATGTTTTTAATCGGGCACCTTTATTAGGTACTACTGGAGAAAGAGCACACAATTCCAAGGGATCCCCTTGACCAAGGTCAGCAGAAAATGGCCACAAATCAACCATGTTGATGCTGCAGCTGAGGTGCCCTACAAGGACATGGTGTATCTTTTCGAAGGTGATTTCCCACAGATCCATTTTAAGATTGGATTGCTTTTGTGATTCATTGACATGTTTTAAATATCTCTTTCTACAGACAACAATTACTGGGGCATCAGGGCTTATGCAAAGACAATCATGCCGGGTTATCCAAAGAGACTCACCAGCCTTGGCCTCCCCTCTTCAGTTAAGAAGGTGGATGCAGCCGTCTATATGCAAACAACCAGAAAAACACTGATTTTTGTGCAAAGGCAGTATTACAGGTTAGTCTTTTTCTTTATTTTGTAGTTGTCAGAAAGTTATTCTAAGATGTAAGTTTGGAGTGATCGACCTCTTTTATTTTTTTATTTTTTTATTATTATTATTATATTTTTTAATATATAGCTATGATGAGGTAAGGAACCAAATGGACCGTGGATACCCCCGGTCAATCAGATGGGATTTTCGGGGTATTGGCTCCAGAGTGGATGCAGTCTTTGAGAATTATGGTGAGGATTTATTGGTTTTTGGACATAAGTATTTAAGTATTTAAGGGGAAATATTGCCTTGTTTAAACCATGGCCTTTTTCCTTTTTGCAGGTTATTTGTATTTCTCATCTGGACCCAGACAGACTGAGTACAACCCTTCTTCAAGGAGAGTGAATCGTGTGCTGCTCAACTATAGCTGGCTCAACTGTTACTGAAAAGGCCATGTGTAACTGACAGCCGCCTTTGAAAATGCGATGAGGCTAGAGCTAGCATGTCTGCTACACCTTGAATAAAATGAAAATGTATGTCTTGTGTGGGCAAATGGTTTTCACATGTTTTTTTTTTGTAAAAGAATGAAAGTCAGGCTGAAGCAGTGGTCAATCATTGATTGCCTTTAAATTCATTCTGTGCATTAAGTACAAAAGAAAAATGCTATTTTTTTGTTTACTTGCCTTCGTGAAACTTAGCTGTGCGATTTGGACCGTTTAACAGGAGGTTAAGAGTTGTGGGCTGAACACTGCAGGGTTGCAATTTAAAGCTTAAAACGGACTTATGCGAGATCTCCTCTGTGATTAAACCATCCCTTACTGAATCACAACCCTGGTATAACTGGGATAATGTTGTTAATGATCATGTCTAAACTTTTGTCATGAAATGTTCTGTTTCAGTTTTGGAAATGGGAACAGCAGGGCCTTTCACGTCAGGGTTAGCCACATGGAAGGATTCAATGAAGGAGCAGAGTGTTGTGGCTGGTTTTATCATTGCTTCACGATGTTGACGAGTGGCAGAGAAACTTGGCTTGAAGACATTGGCTCTTGAAATGTACCACACTACCTCAAATTTTGTTTTTCTAAAGTTTGCTTCTGGACACAACATTCGTCAAAAATGTGGCCTTGTACTTCATGCCAGGGAAAATGTACCCAGCTATATCTTATTAAAAAAAAGAGAAACATAGAAAAACGATTAAAAAGAGAATAATAATAGTAATAATAATGATAATAAGAATAATAATATAGAACAAACATTGTAATTTCAAACGGGTCTTTCGCCCTGCTCTGTTCCAGAGCAGGTCTTATTGCTGTGGCTCAGTCCCGAATTATCATTTTAACATAAACGCTCACAAGAAATCGAATAAATCGAATACGATGGAACACACACACACACACACACACACACAGGATATCCGGTAAGTTGTCTCCCATAATAAGATCGGTGTAAACAGCGACATAAATGTCCGCTCTCGTTGGTTCTACAGTGTTAAACGTCAGCAAATGTCTAAACACAATTATTTTCAGCGACAAGTTTGTTTTGTTTTTTTTTGCTAATTCTGTTGCTAATGCTAACTGGTCACGGTTGGTGTAGAGCATCACATACTCTGCACGACAATAATACACCGAACACGCCTGATGGTTCCGGTTTGCAGCCGGGAAGAAATACTGCGACGCACAAAAGTTGGATTACTACAATCATTTTAGAGGTTTGTGTACGTTGGATTTATTAGCCATACGCCTCTTTTTAATGACCCGTCTATGAAATTGCTAAAGGCTGCTAACTAGTAGTCTAGGCTGCTAGGCAAGCATTAGCTCATTGCAATAGCATGCAGTGTCGTGCCTGTGTGGTCTATGCGAGGTTTTGCTAAGCGTCCGATGAGCAGCAACCTGGAGACAAGCGGAACAGAGGATATAATTTGCTTACTGTGTATCTCCCCAGTTTCTTGTCTCCTATGGAGTCACTCAACACGTTTGAGTCGGAGATGGAGGCTGACGGACAGGGGAGCTACTCCTTGTTTCCTGCTCTGGACAGCATCTCAAGTCTCTCAGGGACCCCGGAGACACTGGAGAGGTTTTGCATTGAGACGTTATTATTATTGTTATTAGGTTTTAGCAACATATTCATCTATACGTGTGATACAAATGAAAGCATTAAGCAGTTGGTCTGAAGGCTAATAAAGGCTATGGAGAACTAATGGTGATGTCTGCGCTGTGTAAATGATGCTAAAGAGACTGTCCGTCGATTAACTATGATAATCAACCCCGCCCCACCTTATTTTATTTCCTCTTGCAATGAACAATTTAGCGAAATTGCGGAGAAGCCGAACCTCACCTGGCTTGATGCTGCACAGGTACCTTTAAATTACACGTCATTTTTGCTTTGAATTGTGTGGTAGAATTGTGCGTCCTGACTGTTATTTTTGTGAAATGGGCTTCTTTGTTCTCATTCAGATTGTGTTGGAAGAAGCCGGTCGCCCCATGCACATTAAGGAGATCAAACAGAGAATCATTGACAGAGGACTTGTTCAGTCAAAGTAAAACAAACCTCTTGGTCTTCCTCTCACTTTGCATCACATTTTGGGCTGAGAAGAAATTAGACATTTATTTTAATGCTAATATTGTGTTTTTTTTTTTTCTGAATCTTTCATTTCATTCATGACAGTGCAAAGTCGAGCCTCGAGGCAGTCATGTACCGTGAGGTGAGTGCAGTGTTTTACAACCCCAAGGCATCCTCTGCTGTTCACTGCACATCAATTTAGCATCTCTGCTTCTTCATTCTGTTTCTCCCTCCTGTTTTTTTTTTTTCAATTTGTTTAAAACAAAGCAGGCACATCTAATCCGCAACCTAAACAAATAGTTTGTTTGTGATGAGCACAGCCTTAATGCTGCTGCATCTTTGTAATAACAAAGGAATGACAGCATCTGCTATTGACCTCACGCTCCTGCAAAACCACTTACTTCAAGCTTTTAGAAGTTTAATTTGTCTTTCCCTCTGCCCCCCTGCTCTGGCCTCAGTCATCTCATTATGTTTCAGACACAAAAAGGCAGCAGGAGATTCAAGAGGATTGAGAACAGAAATGGAGTCTTTGCGCTGCTGGTGAGTTTTAAAGGACACAAAGATTTCAAAGTGGTGGAGTGATGCAAAATCTTACCTACTTATTCAGATCCTCACATTTAATGTTGTTGACTTAATTTATTGTGTTTTTTTCTAGTTTTTCTCAATTTTATTTTAGAATACATTTTTTTTTTTATTTTTTTTTACTTCATTTTCATTCCCTTTGTGAAAGAAATCTATTCCCATGAGGGCAACATGAGCACAAGTCTCAGGTGTTTCAAGTGTCAAGTGACTTTCTTCTCTCAGACTACCGAGGAGCGTCAGCAGGCGCTGCATGCCTTCGCCGCCCAGTCTTTCCTCGGCTCCAGTTCGGGGTCAGGGAGCTCGGCTCACGCCTTCCCTTCGCCCACCGGTTCGTCAGAGCCCAAGCCGAAGGTGAAGCGAGGCCTACGGAAGAACCAGAAGGAAAAGTACCGACTTAAGTACCTCAGGCTGCGTAAAACAGCCCGCGCCATGATTTTTGTAAGCTTGTTTTCATTTAAAATGAAAATATCTCTGAAGCTTTTCCTTCTTGCCATACACACATGATGTGATGAGAATTTATAATAAGCGTCAGTTCTTTGACAGGAGAATGCAGCTCTATGTGATGAGATTGCCCACTTAGAGGAAAAGTTTCTGCGAGCGAAGGAGGAGCGGAGGTGAGTGAAAGTCATCTTGCTTGGTCAGAATATTATTGTGTTTTTGTCGTGGCAACAAAATAATCACTTTAAATAGAAGTTAACACAACAGTCTTCTGTCGAAACAGACACATCCTTGATTTCAGCAAGAAAACTAAAATCCCACTTGCAATATAATGATGAAATATAATCATCTGAAAATTGGTATTATTGGACCCCTTTAGGTTTTTTTTGGCAAGAGTACAAACAAGTGGTTGATTCACAGTCGCACTTTGTTTCGATGTCTAGGTTTCTTCTGAAGTCTCTGTTGCAGTACCAGTCTTTGACAGAGGGTGAGATGCTACCAACGCCCAGCTCGAGTTCCCATCCTCCCTTGCTGCCTGTGGCGCTACCACAGGGTCCTGCCACAGCCCCGGGCCAGTCTGGGTCTCACAGTCTGGTGCCGCTAGCGGCAACAGGAGAGGATGGACCTCTGAAAAAACCGAAGAAAGAGAGGAAGGAGCGAGGCAGGGAGAACGGGAAGGAGGACAGTGAGTGCTGGTGAAGTGCCCGAGTTTTCATTCATGTTTGTGAATTTAGTTTGGTAAAACCTGTGTCTCAGATGATGGAGTGCATCATCACTGTCTTGGTCCGTGAGAGTTTAGCGACGTCTCTTACATACCCGCTTAGAAAAGAGTGTGTGGAAAACCAAACTGTGACGTGCCCAATTGCCTTACCTGCAGCGTTAGTCACAGTTGACAAATAACATTTTTCTTTTTAGTGCCATTCGAAGCAGTTAGTCACAGCTTGAAGCTAACTACATGTGTGAATGGCTGCCTTAGGGGCATATTACCATAATTGTTAGATAAAAGCATGTTGTTAAACCTGCTAATTCCAGTCAAGAGGGAAGCTAAGGCTTTCTTTCCCCCCAAAACTAGAAAGTCATTTGATAAATATAGAAATGCCATTCGGTTACAATAAACAGTTTTTACCTCAACAACAGTCTCTTCCTATTTTTGTCGTGACTTAAAGGACACCGATAAGAAAGTCAATCCCAGGAGTCTGTTTGCTGTCTGTGCACATCTGTGCTGATACAGTTTGAAGTGTTTGGAAGTTGTCGTTTTTGGTTTTTTTTTCCACTTGATGCCTCAACTCCTGTGTCGTGTCCCAGTGCCGAAGAAGATGAGCAAGAAGAGAAAGCTAACTGACGGCTCGCGGAAGGTGGTGCATCCGATCCCTCTGGACTCGTCCGGCCGGCCGGTCTTCCCCATCGTCCTGGGAGGTTTGACGGTCTACAGCCTGGGGGAGGTCAGAGTCGCGTTGCCGCCGTCACTGTCGAGATCTGACGGTCGCGAAAGTGTCTTCAGCCGTAACTGTCTTCCGTCCCTCAGATCATCACGGACAGGATGCTGTTCCACGATGAGTGCGCCATCTACCCAGTGGGTTTCTGCAGCACTCGAGTGTTTGCCAGCATGAAAAACCCCGACCAGCAGTGCCTCTACACCTGCCAAATCAAGGACGGGGGTGCAGGTCCGCAGGTACGCAGTCGGATCCGCCTGTCGCTGGCTCCAGGGTGACACCTAGTGGGTGAAATCGGTGCATAGGTCTGACACAGGGGTCAGCAACCTTTTTGAACACCGCGTCATATGAAGGGCAACCAGTTTGCTACACTCTCCTGAAATAACACATTTTCTCAGTTATCCTTTAGTTAGAGTAGCCTGCGGGCTACTCATGTGGTCCTTGGGGGGCTATCTGGTGCCCCCGTGCTGGTGACATATGGTCTGACAGATGCATTTCTGTATTCTTGCCCCCAGTTTGAGATTGTGCCTGAGGACGATCCTCAGAGCGCAATTGTGGCCTCGTCCGCCCTGACGTGCCACTCCAACCTCCTGAAGGCCATTGCATCCGTCAGGTACAGGTACTTAAAAAGAGAAACGTAAAAAAAAAACATTTTTATAATACCGGTAATAATAAGACACTCCTCTCTCTTTAGTTCCAAGCCCGTGGCTCCCATTGTGCCATCAGGCGCCGACTTCTTCGGCTTCTCACACCCGACCATCCAGAACCTCATCCAGAGCTGTCCAGGGGCTCGCAAGTGCAGCAAGTAAATTTCTCTGCTCTTCGTGCACGATATTCAAGACTTTTGCCTTCTGACATACACATCATTGTGTCTGCGATGCATGCATTATTATCACACCCGCAAGCTGACTGAGGCCCGTTCTCCTGTTTCTCAGTTACCGGTGGATTCGCTTCGAGGTATGTCGCCCCGGCGAAGGCCAGATAACCCACAGCCTGTCAGAGGACGACGCCTCCGTCAACTTTGAGGCCTACCAGAGGCACCAGGGCTTCGAGGAGGGTGTCAGCTCAGAGCACAGTGCAGGTCGGGACCTGCGGAACGGCTTTGATTGCCAGGAATCTACATTGTGTTGGACAAGCAAGTCTAAGAGTAGACATTTATAACAATATTGAATCATTTTCTGTGTCCCTCAGGCCAGTCGGTTCAGACCACTGTCCTGTCAGACCACCTGACCTCACCCACCCTGAAGCCCTCCACCTCATATTATAGCCCCTGATTTGGGAACCAAGCTGGCAACCTGAACCCCAACGTCCATTTTCAATGTTTGTCATATTATCGAGGACACAAAGGCCCAGAGGAAGTCAAAGCTATTTTATTTTTATGTCAAGCGAGTCAGAAGTGTCTTGTGGTGTGGCTGAGGAGTTTTTTCCTTTGTTCATAATGTCAATAAGAGAAATAAAACCTGTGGCCACTGTTAAACCACTAGGGCTCTGTAAGTCTTCTCTGAAAGTTGATACTTTTTCACAATAAAATGTGTTTTTTTCTCTGTTTTTGGCAGACACGTTCCTCACATCACAGCTTAAAATTTTCTTTATTTGCATCATGCCGGATAGACACTATGACCTCAGTTACATGGTCAACTATTTGCTTTCTGTTTTCAGAGGCAAACATTAGGTACATTCAAGCTCATCTCTAATTTACGTCTTCTTGCCACGTGATTCCGTCAGCTTCATAGCGCTGGCTAGTAAACGGAGGCGCCGGCAAAGTGCTGCTGGCACTATAAACTGGACAGGCCTTGAAGTCGCAGGGCCAGTCCCTCCACGCGTAGCGGAGACCAGTCACTTCCTCGGAGGGTGGGCACACCACTGGGTGTAACACAACCTTGGTGTCATTCCACTGCTTGATGGGAACTTTGACCCAACTGGAAGTGGTTTCGCATGACTGCAGCATCTTGGAACAACAGATCTTGAAAAACAAAACAAAACAAAACAAAAAAAAAGACACAAACAAGGTGGTAAGTGTTTGTGATGTTTGATTCTTCATCATGATCGTTGCCACCAGTCTCACCTCAAAGGTGTTTCTGGACAGAGTGACAGACAGCGCCTGGTCGTAGCTGATGACAACTTCCACTGCAGAGGGGGTGATGCCTTGGGGGAATGGTCCACGGAAGGTGACGTCAGCCTCATTGTAAGCCACAGATCTCGCGCCCAGCATCAGTCTGTGGGCCACATCCTGCTTGTCTCTGGGATGGATTCTGGAAATAAACAAAAAAACACGGCACAGCAGAATCTAAGCCAGCATGTTACAGGACCCTGAACGTTTCCTCAATGAAGCGATGTCTTCAAAAAATAAGCGTCTTCACCATGGACACTTCTTGCCTGGCTGACAGAAGAGAATTAGCTCTCTGAGCGCGTCACAGCTGCCTCCTTGTCTCCTTCCAAACTTTAAAGAGAAGCTAAAGTAACATTCACTCTGCTCAGTGTAAATGTGAGAGTGGCGATAACTCACCCAATAGACACCATACATATCTTCCACGCCTTCGTTGAGATCGAGCAACGGATTCAGTCGTACATTGGTATTTACGTTTCGTAGGGTGAACTCTCATCCGGTAGATCCAGAGCTACGGCCATGAAGGTTTTCCTCATCCGCTGGTTGGGAGCAAAGCCAAAGTCAGCCGTCTGGTGCCAGCGGATTTCTGGGTAGCTCAGGTCCTTGCTGTATTTGGTGAAGGTACAAAGCTGCAAGTACATGGAGGTGGTGGATAAGGTTTACTGGAGAAACTGTGTACTGCATTTGACCTGTGGTTTTCTCACAGGAAGGATGGATGAATGGATGGATAGAAAAGATGGTTGGATGGACGGCTCGCAATGCAAGTGTTACTGACCTGCACGAAGCCAAAGGGGAAGTCGTCTTCCGTCTGCCCTCCTGAGGCCTGGTGAAACGCCATCCTCCAATCATCGATCATAGCAGGGAAGGAGCAGTTGTATTTGTCTTTGTTGTAGAATGCGTTGCTCTCCCCTGGAAGCCACAGAGAGGTCACAAAAACACACATGGCAATGCAGACATGCAAAGCGAGATGATGTGCACGGAGGCCCCCAGCCTCACCCTGGTACCAGATGGCCCCTTTGATAACTGTACGTAGCAGGGGATGGATCATTGCGTTCCACAAGACAGAATTCTTGGCTGGTGCCCATGTTCGTCTGTGAAGAGTGAAGTCTGGTGTTACAGTGTCTCTGAGCTAAAAATTAGTCTACAATTAAGAACTTTTCAATAAACGGTGCTTTTCTATATAGGCATTTTTTTTTTTTACTCCTGACTGGCTGGCTTTGGCATGAATCTCAAGTAACCACCACAGTGCATTACATTAAGAAAAAAAGAATTCTGTACTAGACAGATGTCTGAGGTTTGTCTCCCTTTAAACTCTTTCTGCATGTTCTGCAATGTGAAACCTTCTATTTGGCAAGCCAGGTAAACAGCTACGACTGTTCACCACCACCACCACCACCACCTCCTGCCCTCACGTGCTGTGTTCCAGTCCACACTGCTGCAGAACCCTGGAAGAGGACCAGGCTTCCACTGGTGTCCCTCCATAGCAGGACTCCACCAGGCCGATGGGGTACTTCAGCGACTTGTACAGGTAACGTCCAAAGAGCCAGCATACCGCTGAGAACCCGGACAAGTTTTCTGCAGACACGTTAATCAGTGCAACGCTTAATCACTGATAGAATCACAGGAAGCGCTCTGGCCTATGTCCATCCACTTTGCTGCTTGAGACTCTTGTTCATGAACCGTTTTTTTTTTTTTTTTTTTTTTTTGTGTTCTGGAAATTCAATCAAATCCATCCAATTCCACTAGCTGTTTTATTTAGTGTGGCCTATTAAAGTCAATTTCCTGTCATTAGTTCACATTAATCTCTTAAATTAATTAACCAATAGCTAATATACTTTCCTCATTCATAATGCCCGTCTTAATGTTTATACTTGCACTAGCCCATTGCCTATAATGGACTGGTTATCGTTTTCCATTAAAGACATCCAGTACTCAATTGCAGCAAATAGACTGCAATTTTGTGCATTTGTTCATTGGGGTAAAACTTTCAAACACACATATACAGAGCACAAGGTTTGTGAAAAGTGTCAGCAGATGCGCGACAGACGGACCTGCCGTGGGCACAGACCAGGGAAGAGCCACGGCCATCAGATCAGTCTGCTGAGTTTCACTGTGCGTCAGGGCCACCATGAAAAATCTGACGTGAGGGAAGTCTGCTGCCAGCCTCAGCTCCTCTGATGCATTAAAAATCTAATAGAGAGGAATTTTTTTTTTTGACAAAAATAAAATTATACAAACCACTTTTTTCAGACTCCTGTTTGTAATAACAAAAAAGCCCCTCTGACAAACCCTCGATGTTGGGAACTCCATGTTGCTCTGTCCTCCACACAGCCAGACGTCTCCAAACAACACATCAGTCAGAGTGACTGTCTCTTTGTTAGATGCCGCAGTCACATTGTAGGGACCCCCAGCCTCAACAGGCTCCAGGCTAACTCGCCACATACCTGCAAGAATCAGAAAGTCAACCAAGCACCCACGTGTTTGGATGAACTTCTGTTGACTTGTTTTTGTGTATGAGGTAGTGTGCGGGGTTTTCATCTGACAATTTTCCATCATCTTGTGAAGGAAAATCCTTCCAACTTTTTTGTTCAAACTGCAGTGTTTATGCCATAGCAAGAAAAAAATGTACTTGTCAAATACAAACAAAAAACTAAGTTGTGGTGCTTTAGATCATCAGGATAAAACCTAATGGGGATTAAAAAAATTATGAAAGAAGGCATTTTCCTGTTTGTTTTTTTGTCTTTCGGAAATATTGACAGTCAGCAGGGAAGATCTGGGTCAAAGGTTGATTCAGTGCATACACTGATAAACCAAGATAAATCCTCCACACGATCGAAAGGTGTCTGAACTCAGTGTTTTTCTGCTCTCGTAGGTTGAAAATGATGACATGTCCAAATGTGTTTGCTTTGACTGATCTTGTTTGATTGTGTAATGTAAAATACGAAGACTATACAATTTTTTTAAACACTGCACAGTAAATACATGTTGCGTGAAAGTTTTTAACGTCATTAATACAAAGTTCCATGGTGCATTGGGGCTCCTCTTGAACCTGTGTTCAAGAGTTGTGGGGCCTTTCAACTGGACAGTTTGCAATGTGGTCCCACTCAACCTTCTCCGTCCGCCACCGCTGTGGCTTCCTGCTGCGGCGGCCCCGACAGGGAGATGTTGATCTGGGTCCCCTCGGGTGCGTAACCCCAGAGCACGGCCTTGGCGGGAGATTTCTGCAGCACCATGTGGTCTCCGTAGGAGGAGGCGAAACGCAGCTTTGCATGTGTGTCTGAAAGATGAAAGCAATTCCCCGCCCCCCCGAGGATCAATAAAGTAATGTCAACTCTGATTCTGACAAGCACAATGGATTGATATGATTGGCTGGTTATGGTTGTGTGAGAGCATGCTGTGTATCTGGGATGAGAACAACAAACTTTCATGTCTCTCGAACGGTTTGTCTGCATTCATTTTATTTTTTCAACGAGAGCCCCGCTTAAATTCTTTGTTGTCAAACATTATGGCTGTCAAACAGATTAATATGGCTGGTTTAAGACAACTTACCAGTGATGTGAACACACAAAATCAGGATGGAAAAAAGCCTCAGACCTGCATCCATCGCTCACTGTTGTGGTCAGACAACTGCAGAGAGGCTGAAAAATTAAACCCACGGTGGGACGAGAGGTTTGCAAACCTCCTCTGACATCATCGACACAACGTAGTTCTTCAAAATAAGAGTTGATGCCCTCTAGTGGCTGGAAACAGCTACTTACTGT
Source organism: Thamnaconus septentrionalis (assembly GCA_009823395.1). NCBI lineage: Eukaryota > Metazoa > Chordata > Actinopteri > Tetraodontiformes > Monacanthidae > Thamnaconus > Thamnaconus septentrionalis. Next base: position 5,560,055 of record CM020510.1, on the reverse strand, counting down.
GACAAAGTGGAATAAAGGAACGCAAATCTTGAACAACGAGGTTGAATATATTCCGTTTGATCTTTAGGCGGAGCCGCCTAACACCATAACTAATGCCAAAATTCGCTGGAGAACTGCATTTTGTAGCCCTGTTTTTGCAGCTGTCTTCAAATACTTATGCCATGTCGGACCTTTCTATACGTTTGGAGGAGGTCGGGGGGGCGGGACTATAGACTCAGATGACGGAGTCAACACCTAGGTGTGGTCACTAGCCTAGAGAGGTATCGTACCCTTTCTGACATCATAAGGGGCTACTCTCAAGCACTGGCTCACCTTATGAATAACAGGATGGACTTTTCTCATATCGAGGTAGTTTTCAAAGTCTGGAGATCTAAAGAAAATGGAAGAAAAGCAGGCTCACACCTCCCTGTTTCTTTTTCTTTCTGTCTTTTCTTTTCTTTTTTTTTTTTTTTTTAACAATTATTATGTAATTATTGTTGTTAGAAAACACTGTGAAAGTTCAGTTTTCACAGTGTAGGCCCCCAAGTCTCCCTAAAAAAAAAAAAAAAAAAGTCAAAGCCATCCGCAAACAACATTAAAAAGTGAAATCAGCTGTGACATTAATTATCCAGGAGCTTACCATCCAGGTGTTAACTTACTAAGACATTAAATGGATTTACTCGCAGTGAAGACAAACGAAGGTGCAGCGTTCTGCTGGCGCACCGTTTAACAAACACCTCCAGGTGCACATCAGTGATGAATGCGAGCTGTTTATGCAGGGAGTCACATGCTCATGCAGCGCTTCTTATTATGGCAAGGCGGTCCAAGAGCATATTGGGACAACGCCATCCAGGAAGTTATGTGAACGGGTTGTCACTGGTTTACAAATATATATACGCATATAGGTCTGCTGGAGCCTCTCCCAGCCGTCGTAGGCCGAAGACAGGGAGACACCCTGGACAAGTCACCACTTCATCACAGGGTCACACAGAAAGACAAACAACCATTCACACTCACACAGACCTCCAGACAATTTAGAGTTCCCAATTCACCTCAAATGCATGCACGCCAAATCATTTGCAACTTAGAATGTAAATAACATCGGCGCTGCAGCTGCACCAACATCTTCAATTGTTTAAGACAACGCTAACCCAGAGTTCCCATACAAGTCCATGGGGTCAAAGATCAACTTTGACTATAGTTAATAGTTAATGTGGTTTAAAACTTGATAGGTCAGCGCAAGCAATACGGGGTGAGCTGTGCTCAGCCTTGATTTTTATTTTGTTTTTTTTCTCCCACACATCGTACTTAATCTTTGAATGAGCATGAAATTGTCAGACGGCGCAAAAGACACGTTTCTGCGGCCAGGGTGAGCATCACTTTGTGAAAAATGCCTGAGCAGCCTCCGACCGTGAGAGAAATCGACGGTGTCGTGTGTTCCCCTTCATTTCACAGTTCATTTCGTGGGAAATGTCCAAGGAATCAACAAATATTCAATGTGTGAATCTGAGAACGATTGTGTGAAGAAAGCGGAGGAGCTGAAATCCTTAATGCAGCCGATTCAGTAAAAACATCTGAACCTCGGTGTGGATATGAAGAGAAAACCAAATCATAGAATAAAAGCACAATTTGCTTTAGGAATACAAATATGTACCTTGTTAGTAAACAGTGGAGCTTCTTAGAATCAGTTCCAATCAAATAAAACGTAATTTGTGGAGCACCGTTCAAACATTGATAATGCCCCAGTGTTTCACAATATGAAACAAAAACCCTCACAACATTTAAACCCTCCACCCGCCAGGCACAATATCAACAAACGCAGGCACACAGATGTAGCACAGCCACAGATATTGACCCCTTCCAACTCGCACACATGGACATTTCTTAATTTGAAATCAAAACAAGCAAAAATCGATATTTTTTAAAAAAAAAAAAAAACACAGTTCAGTCAGTTTGGACAGATAACAGTGTTGCTGACTTTCAAACCACCGTCTATCTGTGTGCGCAGCCCACAGTCACCCAAGTCATTCATGGGTCAACATCAGCTCATGGTCCGTGCCAGTCGTTTCTCAGATTGGAGGCAGAAAGTGGGTTGAAAACCTCTGTGGAAGGACTCTAGTGATCCATGCAAAGGGGCCTCGACTGCACCGCAGCTCATTTTACAGCTGATTTCATACATCCAGATGAGAAACGAGAGATGCAAATGTGGCCGTGGCTTCACGCGTGAACCGAAAATTTACGGCTGCCTTCGTCTCGAGCCGTTGCGCGTCTCTCCAGACATATCAGTGGCCATCCATTATGTGATGAATCCGATGGCCTCCCAGTCTCCCTCTGAGTTGCCCCGGGATGAAACTCGTACACTTTCACACGCACTGACACGGAAATGAGTAAAGGCACTAGTGCGAGTGCTTCTGGAACAACCTGCTGATTGATGTGTACTGAGCCTGGCCAACTCAGCGGTGCCTGGGTTAGACAGGCCTTGCTTCCTAGAAAGACAAAACACAACAACATGAACATCACTTGATTCATTATTGGATCCAAGAAATTCTACAAATCTCCAGAAAAACAGCATATTTAACCCTTGATTCACGCAATAAGCAAAAGATTACCTTTAATGAGCTGATGACCTTTAAAACCCTAAACATTTGTTTGATATTGTCTATTTTTATGGTTTTATTTCCTGGCCTCATTGATTAACAAACATCAGTCAAAATGGACATTTTTGGATCATTGCTGCCACCAAAAACTCTCTTGTTCCTCGAGGTGCAAGACTGACAGGGCAGCAAATGCACAACAACGGTGGCGTGCACGGCGGAGCGCTCTAGGCGTCAGACAGAAAAAAGGCGGTGGCGAAGCAAAAAAAAAAAAAAAAAAAATGCAAATGCCATAACAATATTAATGGCCGTTTCTATTTCAGTGGCAAGTCGGTAGATCATGAAGCGGAGGCTGCACGCGGTCGCAGGCCTGCGAGCAACAATCCAGGCTCAGCATCACAATAACAGATGGCTGCGTGCGGCTCATCGGCCACCTTGATTTTCCACATTCCATTTTTACATGTCAGCTTCCCGCTGTGGCTGTGTGTGTGTGTGTGTGTGTGTGTGTGTCAGTGGAGGTGTGTTTTGACATTTTGACCTCTGTCCTCCTCTTGCTGATTAGCAGTGAGCTCACGGAGGCCTTGCAGACAGATTCGCTCCACATCATGTAAAACACTGTGTACCCCTGGAACATGGAATAGTTTTGATGAGCAACTCTGCAAGGGTGCAAATTATTTACTTTACCTTACTGTTACATCCAGTGGAGCAGCTGATCTTGAGGTACGATAATAAAAATAGACATTTTAAACAAATTGATGCAGTATTTATAGTAGGTACTTGCTTGATTTTTGCCACTGCTGTTAAATATCTGGCCGTCGATCATTTTGCTGTTTATTTTCCGAGCGTGTGGCGTGTTTACGTTGTGATGGTGACTTGTGCTTGTTTGCACCATGGGCACGGATAGCTGTTTGAACATTAAATGAGATGCATGCAAACAATATATATATATATATATAAAAACAACAGGCAACAAATTGTTTTATGGGATTAGCTGGTCATTGTGTTTTATTTTTTAAGTGCCGCATCCTGAGAGATGATAATAAAGAGAGGCACAATTTGTATTGCTTATACTGTATTATTTTCTTTGACCTGCTCGTGAATGTTGTTGCGTCAACTGAGAACAACACAAAGAACCTTTTACAAAATGCAGATGAGTGTCGCAGCCTTCCAGGTGTGACTGCTGCCTCCGTTCACGGCTGCTGCTGCTCCACGCACTTGTCTGCCCTGTTCCACATTTCCTCCCGAGCTCCCTCCTCATTAACCAACAGCGTGAGACACTGGCAATTACACACTTGGTGAATTTATTCCATTTAGTCCTTCTAATATCTCACGTTTCCTCCTCCTGCTCCTCCTCCTCCTGCTCCTCCTCCTTCTCCTCCTCCTCCTATCCCTCCCGTGTGATTAAAGAGCTCGAGGATAAACACTGAACACGGAACATAATGAAATGTAGAGACGGCCGAGACCGCTGTTCACCTGGTAACGGCTGGCCGTGCCTTTGTGGGAGACAGATGCTGGTGGTGCTTCAGATCAGCAGGTGGCACTGTCACGTCAGCCACGGCAGGCGGACAGGAAGTGGGCAGCGAGGGAGCGAACGTGGCAGATCGCTCGGAGATAATGCGTTTGCCTTCAAGGCCTCAGAGAGGAGAAATATTCAGTCATCTGGATTATTACAGCCGGCTTGCTGAGATAAGGCACTTTGCACCAACCAAGAGAGATATTCCCTCCGCACCTCTCCTCTTTTTTAACCCCGTAATGCTTTGATTCAAAGGGGTAGTTTGCTCAAAAAGAACCCAGTTGTTTTTGTGTTGGGCGCCCAAGTATCTGGAAAATATATTTTTTTTAAAGCCAAAATATCCACAGTCGCCTCAGATACGCGAGTGTGCTCACGGGAGGTTACACAAGAAGGCGACTCTGCCTGCATTTACGTGCTCGTGGACGCTGTTGTTTCTGATGCCTGGAGTCTATCAGCCATTGGTTTGTCTAGTATGGACAAAGACACACTGTTAAACTTCTGGTTCCTAAATTTCTATTCCATTCCATTCCTTGCATCCTACATCTGCAATGCATACAGTCTGCCTAGACAGTGGCCTTCCCGCTATGATTGTGATACAGAATGAGCAGACCGGTGGGGAAAGACGTCTTTTATACACCTTACAGGCCACCTATTTCTCAAGTATGTTAAAATTCACAGTAGTTAGGTGGATTAGAAAGTACCTGTAAAGCTTTAATGTTAAAAAAGGTTAAATGTAGTAAATTTGAGAGAAATGAATTACGGGTGGGTTATCTATTTAGTGTCTGAGTACTTAATGTCCCGTTTTTACGAGCCAATATAAACTCCTGAGCCTGGAGTATAACCTGGGACTGTTGCTTTTATCATCTAATATATTAAGAGCATCTAAGAGAGGCAGTTTGACTGATGGTGAGCGACTAGTGCGACTTCAGTGGGAGACAACCAGCTGGGCTGTAGGCACCAGGAACCTGCAGCAGCAGTCAGGGAAGAAACTTTAGTCAGCGCTGTCCAAAGTGCTCCTCCTGAATTGTTGACTTATCAGCTCATTAATGACTGATAGAGTAAATTGCAAATATTGTTGTTGCCAGAGTTTCTTGATACCATCAACGATGATGAAGCATCGCAAATTACTGTTTCTCTTTCCCGCCACCGACTGCGACAGACGTCCAGATTCGTGAAGCTGCTGTCCCGGCGGTGCGACTAAATTAAACCTGCTACTCTCTTTTGTTTCCCAGAGCGGAATGAGTTCCCCGGCACACTCACCAATCTTCAAATTTTCCGCAAATTGTCATTTCGAAGTGTTGCCGAGGTGAAGGAGGGAACCTGCTGTAGCTCATCAGTGATAATCTTGTGTCTGTTTTCGCGATTAATGACCTGCCAAGTGAACAGAGGTTGCGGTTTATAGCTGGGAAAAAAAAAGAAAAAGAAAGGATACTTTAATTCCCTGCATGCTGGTGAGAAACTGAGAACAGTGGCAATAATTGCCTGCAAGCCCAACCCCCTGGTGAGGCGAAGGGAGGAGTCCCAGAAGGCAGAGGTCAGTCACCGAATGGATTCAGTCAAGCATTTCCAATTTCACCTCAGACGAAAACCCCCTGTGTTAAGAGTCGGGTCGAAGAAACCCCTGCTGCCTTGTACTTTCCCTCTGCTTGAACGCTCAAGAGGCCGAGGAAGTCATTTTCTTAAAGAGGTGGACACCTTAGCCACGTTTTCACTCAATGCCAGTCAATTGCCATCTATAGAATAAAGAAAATACTGGAATTTTCAGGAGTTCAGCTGCTTTCACATGCTCTCCCAGGCCGAGGCAGCATTTTCACCTGAGGTTAATTTTTGCAGGACAGTACTTCAAACTCGATGGTAACCACGGCAGGCGAGGCAAAACAGGAAAAGACGCGAACGTACGAGCTGAGGCAGTGTGTCGTTTAGCTCATTCACTGGCAGTCTTCTGTTAACACTGCAGATTATGTTTGCATTTCGAATGAGTTTTTTTTTTTCTTCACCCACAAACAAACACACACAGACACAGAAAAACAAACACACAAACAGACAATATTTGTCACCATTTGGAACGCAGAATGCATCATAATCGATAGCTCACTTCGTACTGAGCGACTGTATGTATTGTGTTTGCAGAGTTTACACATCATCGTGCGAGCTGGAAAAATTTCCCTCAACATTTTCACCCGCGGCAGAGAAATGACTAATTGGCAGAAAGACAAGTAACATGCCAGACCTGTTCTTTTGACAATCAATACCTACTTTTTACACCTCTGACTGTTTTCACAGGGGACTTCAAATCACTGCAAATAACCTGCTTTTTCTGCTGTGAAAACTGGGTTTTGAACAGTTGTTGAGTGTGATTTTACAACCAGGACCTAAGTAATTTGGTTTTGCAGCATTTGGTCCTTTTGAACATTGTTGGTTTCACATACTGTCCCCGGTACACACACACACACACACACACACACACACACACACACACACACACACACACACACACACACACACACACACACACACACACACACACACACACACACACACACGTTCCAACATCTCTGATTCTATCAGCTTGACAAAGTGCGGAAATATGTCCAGGAATCGGCGCCTTTGCAGAAGTCATTCAAATTTAATGAATGCAACTCAGAGCAATTTTTCCCCTTCTCTTTTTTATAAAGGCCGTGTGGCGGGCGCCTGTCCCATTTCATTTACAGGGCGAGGGAGTCGCTGCGCACGTACAAACTTTACCGGTGGCGGCGAGATGAGAAGCGGAACATGAGAGGAAGCGGCTTCACTAATGGTTTTATCGCAGAGACTCAATTTGAAGTGCGTCTCGTCTGAAAGGGCACTGCGACGCTCACGCGCTATTGCGTTAATTCAATCGGCTCCCAGACAGCTTTAGCATGTAGCCCTCATTTCCGTGCAAAATCCTGATTGATTTCTTTTTCCTTTTTGTTTTTTGGAGTTAATTAAGTTAATTAACCATTTTCCCGATGAGGCTCACAGCCTGCGGTAACTAGTAGCTTTGTGGTTTTTGTGATTAAACTGCAGTTTGGACCCGGGAGGAGTCTCAGCTGTCACGCTAAACCTCCCACTTCATGCCCTCTGGTTTTGCGCTTAAGAGAAGACAGACGGCAGACGAACGTCGAGCTGAACTCTGTGCGCCGCGGGCCTGCACAGCGTGACTGCGTTTTAATGAGGCAGGTAAACATTGTGATGCACGTGTGACATTTACACGTCTCCTGATCCTGCCTCGCCTGGCACAGAGTCGTCGTCGTCCCTGCTTCCCTCTTAATTGAGTCCCAGGTCCCGCTGTGAGGGACAACTGCTGCTTAACACCGAGCCGCTTTGAGTTCACGCCGACCGTTTTTATCTCCATAAGGAAAAAAAATGAAAAAAGTGAGCACGTTTTGTGACCAAGCACACCTACAGTCTGGATCCCATCATCTAGGTCCAAATAAAGCTTAGTTGGGGGAATTTTTTTTTATTTCAAATGCAAAGGTTAACCAATCATCAACCTCATAGTTGAAAAGAAAGTCGAATGTCAGAAAGAAAAATACTCTAAAAGGTAATGAACAAACAAGGCTTGATGTTTTAGCCAGCGTCATGATTGTTCACACGCCGAGGACTCGTCAATATATCGATGCAGCCTCTGCTGACCTTCACGTAATCATTCTGCAGCTCCACAGATGAAACAAATCCTACGATGGAGGCTTTTAAAGTACACGGACTCCAACATAAAATAAAAACAAAACAAAGCCAAAAACACAAGTCTCCAAACTGCTTGTGTGGTTTCATTCAAGGGTTTCGACAACAAACGTCCACTTTGACTGGAAACAGTGACGTTGATTCTTGCCAAAGTATCTGCTGTCGCCTCCTGGAAAGCCCCGTCATCGTGTCTCACAAGTCTTGTCTCATGATGTGAAGTATTTGAAATAACTGCACACCAGCAGCGCATTGGCTGCACTTCCCATTGGCACTAAACACATATCGGGCCTTTGTGCGCGCCTGCATGGACGTACAGGTGAGAAACATGAGGCAGTTGGAGTGTTTGAGGGAAACCAACACATAAACCAGCCGCAACACAGACTGGACTTGTACAGAGAAATGCTTTGGCAGCAACTGAAGCGCTGAGCAGGGTGGTGCTGATTTACTGAGCAGTGATGAGCCGATGACAAACAGGTGAGTTCGATTGCTGAGGTGGAGCAGGTGTGCCTGCCGTGATTCGTGTGTCTGACTCCTAGACACACGAATCACGACTCATAAAAACATGACGATACTGAACATATGATGTTTGAAGGTCAGTGCAAAATACATACATACAATTACTTTTTTTTTTTTTTAATTTCATTAAAAAAAAAGAGACAGACTCAGTTTCCCTTCATCAGTGCGGCTCATTGCAGCTTCGTCTCGGTGGCCGTTAAGCAGATTAGCACAAGTGGCTGAGACGTCGAGAGCGGCTTCTGTGTCTCTCTGCAGCGTGAAGCTCCAGGCTGCTTGTTGAAGCAGCCACGGAGAAAGAGGCTCCACATCAGTTCACGCATTTCTGTGCACATTTTAGGAGCAAAGTGTGGAAAAGGGAAGCCGGATGAAAGCTGGGACTTTTCTAAACAGAACACGTTGATTTTTTGATTTATGCCACATGGAGAAACTCAACAAAATCTTAAAGACATTATGGATTGTTGACGTGAACGAGCTGGAATTGATTGCCAAAAAAATTACAGAAAGGCAGAATTCTATAAAAAAAAGAAATCTAAACAATGGAAAAAAGAACATTTATTATTTTCTTTGAAACAACAAAACAATTTGGAGACTCTTCTTGGCTGTAATAAATTAGTGAGGCGCCGAGAAATGAGTCAAATGAAATGAACATTTATTCATCCATATTCCTGTGTTGGTTGATGTTGGAGGCGCCAGTTGATCAATCAGGTTTCGAGAAAACCCCCAAGATCTCCCCGGGGGGCTTGTAGCCTCTAGTTTTCCCCAATCTAATCGATGACTGATGGATCCACGGTGCCGCCACAGAAACACTCTTATCTTCACACGAGCAGATCTCGGCTGTGTCAGTGTCGCCGTGCATCAGGAGGGGTCTTGCAAAACGCTTTGGTCGGGTCTTATCTGGAGAGCTGCGGTGCAGCCATCACTACCTTTGACAGAAAGCTCCCTCCATTTTCAGCCACCACTGCAGGAGCACTTCCTGTGCAGCGGGTGGTGGCGGCGGCGGCGGCGATGTGATTTATCTCCTTTTTGTTTACTCGGCGACGCCACCCGGGCCACAAATCAAAGCCATCACACGGCGGAGGAGACGGATAATTGTTGGGTTCGTCTCGCATAATTCACTGAGCGTGAGTTGGTTATTGTGTTATTGTGACGCCGCCGACGGGGGATGGAAGGTGGTTCGGTGGGAGGGAGGGAGGGAAAGAAAAGCGGGAAGGTGTTGACGTGGAGTCGCAGTGCAGAAGTCAAGACTGTTACAGTGAGGAAAAGAAAATCGTTGAAAATCAGATTATGCATTCACGCAGCGGAGCTGCGAACCCTCAGATGGCACCGTATTGAGTCATCCCTCTTGTGCAAGGTTAAATTGGACATTTCGACGTTTGTGGCTGCGGAGGGAGCCCGAAAATGTTAATTACACCATACAGAGGGGAAGAAGCTGCAGCTTGTTTAATCGCTTTTGGAATAAAAGTCAGATGTTAAAGAAAAGAAAAGCCAGTTTGTCTTGGAAATGCATTTCTTGCCACATGATTGTGTTTTATAACGCAGCTTCCCGATGAAGCGAGTTAGGTGATGAATGGCGCGGGGGTTACATTTTAATCATTTTCTAATAAAAACAAGTTTCTGGAAGCTGCTGAGCTGTGTAAAGATGATCATTTAGTTATTAATGTGGCAAAAAAAAAACAACTCATCTTTTTGCAACTCACTGATGCAACCAAGGAGCTTTTTTTCCCCTCTGTGTCCGTGTACTGCAGCGATGCAGATAAATTCATGTTCAATTGGCTTGGCCTTTTAAAAAGGGAGCCAAACAAAGTGATGACATTGGCTGTATGTATTAGAACTTCTGAATAAGGCTCAGTCTTCCATCTCTGCACATCAGCGCTTAGTCTTTTTATTTTTAAACTATTATCAACACGATTCATCCTCTGGGTTTCCTGCCGCTTTCCCCAGCGGTCCATTTTAAGTCCTGTGCTGTGCAGTTACATTTAGAGGCAACGCTATACCATATACAGTATATTTAAACCTTTCCAGCCTCACAATAAACTTGAATATCGTCGTCTTGTTTCATCATTTCAATCGTTAAAAAGCAAATTAGAATGAGAGAAGTTCGATTTCGAAGTTCGAGAGAAGTGTGATTTTTCATTTTCCAGGCAGCTTTTGGATCTCTTTAAAGCGATTCGCAACAAAGACCCCAAGGCCTCGCTGCCCTCACTTTCAACCTCATCAAGCATTATCGAGTTAGAGGCGAGACAGTGAGGCCGATCATGGCGAGCGGCTCACCAACCTGAAGTGACAGCAGTGGAAGGCCGACGTCTTCTTCCGGCTTAGATCATGAAACTGTAACAACAACAAAAATGCCGCTTTTCAACCCTTCTGTGTCCTGCGAAAACATTTCTGATTATTCAGAAAGAAAGACACCAACAACTTTTGTCTGCTATAAGCATGTTTGTCCATTTCACAAGCTTTTGCACGTGCCTATGTTTGTCGACAGTCTATAAAGCAGGATTTTTCACACATTTCCATTCCTTCAGTCAGTTTTTTTTTGCCCAGGAGGAAAAAAACAAACAGAAAATCGTCACTGATGAGTTTCTTGTTTTCTTTTCTGGGATGTCACGTTATTCAAAATGGAACCGCAGGATTTTACTTCTCCTTTTCACGGCGGCAGTCAGTGGAGCTACAGATCCACCACAGATAACGGAGCAAAACACCACATTTGGATGAAGCGAAGACGCTGTAGAGGCTGGCTGACTCTGACGATTCTCAACGGCGAGGATGGACTGCGCTGATGCAGACAGTTCAACCTGGACCCCCATTTGCCTCCCTGCATCATCCTAATCCGACAAAAGGGTCCCCTCAGATTAGCCTCCCTGCTCAAGACGAGGCCCGACGCACCCAGCTTTGATCAGAAGTGAAGTGCAGCTATCAGGCTGCAATCAGATGAAAGCTGCAGGCCTTACAGTGGGTTGGAGGTTGAGCGGCGGGTGAGGAAAAAAAAAGAAGGAGAAGAAGAAGAAGTTTGTTTTGAAGAGAAGCGTCCGTTGTGGGTGTGGAGCGGAGAAAATGGGATTGATGAAATTATCCTGTTAAAAAAAAAGAGGTGCCTTTGATTTTGTGGTAATCCTTTCAGACTGTAAGACTAAAGATAAAGGGGCAGCATCCTAATTACCACACACTTAAATGAAACTAGCGGGCTGCCTCGCGGTAGGAGACGCTGCAATGTCGTGCTGCCATAATGAAAACAGGAATCTACTTTCATTACGGCAGCGGCCGCTTCTAACAAGGCGCAACTCTGCCTTTTTAAAATCCCCCAAACGTCGCGTGTGACGCAGAGATCTGGCTGAGATGAAACCGTCGCTGATGGAAGTCGGATACGACGGGTCACTCCTGCAAAGTGGCAACGTGGGGAGAAGATCCCGAAGCTGAAGTTTATCGCCGCCAGAAATGAAGAGGAAGAGGAAGCTCGTGCTTTAACACCGGCGCGTCGCAGTGCAGGCATCGTGCCCATTAATCATACGCTGATTTGAATTTAAATACGTTGTCAGCACGGTACGGCAAGGTGGAAAGGATTGGTTGCAGTTTTAAAGCATTTATATATTCAGCTGTGCGATAACAAAATGCGGGGGAAAACTCTCCGAGCCAGGTTTAAAATGTTTAATTCATTTTATCTTCAACGCAATACGCTTATTAACATTGAAATGCATGAAAATGTGGTGGTGGTGGTGAGGTGCCTCGTCGGAGGAGAAAAATCCCATCAAGGCAGGTGGAGACTCAGCGAGTCATCGGGGTCGTCTCACAAAGATCCAACCTTTGTAAATGTAGTTTTTTTTCCAGCTCCTCCTGAGACAACAAGTGTTTGGGTTTTAAGAAGGTCGTTAATCTCATGTCATTACTCTCAGTCTACACACACGCACACACACTCTGGATGTGACCTAAAAGCTTTGCTAAAGGCTAAACCTGCCTCTCCGTCCTTGTCCTCCTGTGTACTTTTATCACGTCGTCCTTTACAGTCGTGCCAAGAAAACGACTAAAAGACACAAACTCAGCGACTGTTCCAGACATCTCCTGCTTCAGCTACTTCAAGGACGACCCGAGTCCTCTCATCCTTTCATCTCGACTGCAATCCTTTTTTACAGTATTCATGCTAATTTTTCCTTGCTTTAATTAAAACGATGAACGTTTGACATTTTAACAGGCCGCAGTTTCACAACACCGTGCGCACATTTGACTTTACAGAGAGCTCAAGTTGTCGTCTGCGGAGGTTAACGTTCTTATTAAAGGCGTACTTCACCCACAATTGGATTTTTACTGACTCACTATGGGCCACTATTAAGTGATATAGTGGCATTTTCTCATCCTCATAACCATTATGGAAGTTTGGACAGAGGAAAATAGATTCCACCCAATGTCGTGTCCATGTACTCAGCTATAAACAACAAATGAAATATACAACAACAGGAGCTGCACTCTGAACGTCCATTACTTGACCAGCACACGTCACTATATCGGCTTTGGCACTGGGATTCTTTCCCTCTGTCATGGCATAGAGCATTTGGGCCGACCGTCCCTTCACGGGTTTACAGATTTAATATCTTTGCATAAATGTCTTGCGATTTCTTTGTCATGGAGCTGCTCCGGGCGCAGGGCAGTTTCACCTCGACCGGCAGTCGCAGCGCCGTGTTAAGCCATCGGCACTTAAGCGGGAGGACTGGGAATTTGATGCAGCAGATTCTATTTTCAGCCTCGGCACACAAGCCCTGATTGCAGGGGTGGGGTGGGGTGTCGGCAGCAGCGGGGGGGCTGGATGAGGAAACAGAGCTGAAGGTAGAACAGCTTGGTTACACACTTGGCCAGCATCCATCAGTTAAACAAATCAGCGCGCCGGCTAATGAGGACTGATGACATTGCAGTCCCTTAACGCAACCTCATGATTCAAGTCATTTTTTTTTTTTAAACCTGACTGTAATAATAAAAATAAATCTGCCGGGAGGTCGGTCGCCCAAAGTGCGAACGTGACGGCACAACCAGAGGGATGGAGGGTGAAGGGAAGAAAAGGGGAAGGGGAGACAGAGCAGTCTAAGAATAGGAGACGACAGGACAAGGTGATAAAGGACAGTGGAGGCAGGAGAGGAGAGGGCAGGGAGCTGCGACCTGATTGGACAGGACGGGGAGGTAGCGAGCAGGACTGACTCATCGTTATGGAAATACGGAGATGAAGTGGCCGCATCGCACTGACTCACTCTGGTGCATTTTTGGTCAAATACAAAATGTCAGAATGCACCTCGAGCTTCAGCTTCAGATGTTCAATGTTCAACTCAATGGCCCAGGTCACTTAAAAAGGAGAAGCCTTGCCTAGTGTTAAATTGGGATAACTGTCTATATGGCGTCATTAATGAACCAGACGTGGCCCAAAATTGTGGGATTAACCAATTTACAGCTCGACCCTTGCAAAAACCCATTTAATTGCTCATTATTCCCTGCTGTGAGAGTTGTAACGGTATTGTCACTTTTGTTGTAACGCGGTGACACAAGTGTCGCAGAGTGAACTGCTGAGCGGCTTCAAAGCAGTGAGCGTCGGGTGGTAGGGGTCGGGTTTCAACACTCAATTAGGGTCTCCTACTCCATCTATTCTACCCATTTACTTCAGTTTATCTTAAAATGTTCTTCTCAATCTCTCAGCTCATAGGTCTGTCAAATTTAAACCTGACATCAGGATCCCCCATTGCAGCTGAAACAAGTCCCTGCTGCTGCACTCTCACTGTCCTGTGAGCTTTCCATCAACCGGCAGGTGCAATTACCAATAACCAATCAAGTGGTCAATGGCCCATAACCATCAAGTGTAAAAGCTTTGCTCGTGCGCCGGTGGAAGGTGAGACACTCAGTTCGAGTGACGCAGATGTTTTTGTAACGTTTCTATATTTCTGCGAGCTCGCTTGAACCGCAGCCGCTCTCTCTAACGAGCCGCTAATGAGTGTGAAGCTGAGTGTGGAGAGCCAGATGTGCCGGCCGTTTAACCCAATAACTCATGATTGTGGCTCGTGATGTAAATGAGCGCGTCACTTCAACGGATGATGAGTACCGGCGGGGCGCCCGCAGGTCCTTCCTGCTCTTCCCAACACCGCACCCCCCGACCGGATCCCATCAGAAGGAGTGCGACTGGGATTCGTTCATCTTCCCAATGATGGAAAAAATGGAGGGGATTAGGCAAGAACAATAATTTGATATTTAGTGACACGAGTTCTATTGGAGCCAGCTCCTGTTAATAGCTTATCAATAAGCTGCTAAACTGAGAACAGACTGGTAGTAATTCATTGAATGGGGAAAAAAATCGTGCTGTGGGCAGTTTTAGGTCAGAAGACAGAACTTTTTCTGTCGTTTTTGCTGTATTTGCAGCCACATTCATTTTGGCTACATTTTAGGTTCATTTCAACTTTACTCAAAGTGGAACTACTGGCAAGGCTTGGCTGTTAGTTCCTGCAGGAGGCAAATCAGTACCCAGGAGAACCGTGGGTGGGAGTACATGACAAGATCCCCGACGTTCTGCAACTTTGATGACTTTCTGTCACGTGCTGATAAGAAATTGTCACCGTGCTAAATCAAGGGCTTTTGCAATGGTATAAACACTTTAATCATATTAACAATATGCCAAATGGCGGCAAAATCCAAGACCGTGTCTCCTTCTGGAGGAAAGAGCCGTCAGAATTTCTGCTGAATGTACATAAGAGCGCCCTCTTGTTTTGCGGAATTCCAAAAATGTTAGCTTTGCAACAAAGCAAAGGGCAGGGAATGATATCGAGGACAGTGGAAAATCTTCTACTGGTCTCCGCTGCCTCCTTTGCCTTCAGCAAATGAAAACACACGCGTTCCAAAGTCGCAGAAGGAGTCGCCCAGGAGAAAAGGGTCGCCCTGCCAAGCCTCGTGCCCTGCAGCTCCCTCTGTTGACGACCTCGCCATGTGCCGAGGACCTTTGGCATGTATGTCCCTGCAGCACCCCGAAAAGAAAAAACAAAGTTAAATTCCTTTTCATGGACATTTAGCAGCAACTACAGTGTTGGTGATTATTAGGAACCTTGTTTTTTAGGAGCAGCAGTTCAAAACAACTCAGGTTCGAGCTCCTTTAGAGGCAACAACACAGATTTAAGATCTGAGCAATCCAATAGCCATGAAAGGTATAACTTTTGCATTTCAGAGATATTTGCAGTATTGAAGATATTTTTAATTGTTGCAGTTCTGTGAACTTGATCTTCTTCTAACCCTAACCCTTGTTAGGAATTTGTGAAATGTGGTTTGACTTCAGGATACAGACGTAGAACCTGAGCTAAGCCCCTCCTTGACGGACATTGACTTAGATCAACTTGAGTTTGAAGTGTTTTCAGCTGGAATCCACAAGAACTTCTCGAGAAATCTCTCAATGTTTGAGGGATCAGGGTTCCTGCTACGGTTCGCAGCAGCAGCATGTTTGTATACGGTAAACAATGGCAGTCCTGCTGCTGAACGTATTTATCTGCGGATTATTACTTTGCGCTCATCTCCTCACAAACGGCATTAAACCGACACACGGGATTAGCGGCAGGTCGGCCGTCGGCGGTCATCACAGCTGTCGGCTCTGGTGGCCGCCGACCTTTCGCCCGCACAACTTCTATTTAAACACGTCGGCGTGGAGCCATTTCAGGACATTTCATAGGATTTAACTCGGCTGCTGCTGTCGTTTGCAGAAGCGAGGTCACTTCGGCGAGCGTGCTGAGCAGCTGCCGGCGCCGGGAGACGGGGGGAAACAGGAGCTTGTCCTGGAATAGGGCTTCCCACCCGTCTGTGTCGTGAGGTTTTAATGGGGGTCATGTCCTCGCCTCCTCGCCACCACACCCGGGAGGCTTCTCTCGAATCTGCCGTGGTGATGTGGGGTCAGTGTGGCGTTGTGATCTGGTGCTACCAAACACCGGGGCGAAGGCTGCCTCTTCAGATTTCATATCCCTCTCTCTCTCTCTCTCTCTCTCTCTTTCTCCCCCCTCCCTCCTTCGCGGCACATTTGTCTTTTTTTGTCTGCCGAGAAAAAGGAACACGCTGCGCTTGTTGTCCGAGCCGACGCCGCTAACGTTGCCGACAACACATTCGTCTCTTTGCGAGCGTGTGCCGTCTCGGGGAGGCTGCTGCAAAGCGTTGATAAACCCTTTTAATGGCCTTTTGTCATGATGGCGCCCACAATCTCTGCACAGCACCTACGTGTACAGCTGCATTATGGGCCTTGTTTTTTTGTTTTTTTTTATTTTACAGCCGCTGAGATCCGTCACGCTGAATGAGATCCGGCCATTTCACTTTTATTGTTTCTTTGATTAAAAGAACATCACGGTGTGTGTGTGTGTGTGTGTGTGTGTGTGTGTGTGTGCATGGCAGTGGGGCGGGGAGAGGGGTGTTGTTTATTGGGAGTGAAGGTCAGGACAAACGTTGACAGGAGTGACATGTGACGTCGCCCGTCTGGGCCCAGATACCGCCACCTGTTTGCCCGAGGCGGGAGTGCATGTGCGCATTAAGCTTTGAATAAAAAGATAAAATGACATTTTAGAGCATCGGCATCATCACAGTAGCGTGTAAGTACACACTACCTTGCAAAAAAGGTCTATTAGTTTTTTTTGTATGCTATGCCTGCTGAACCACCTGCTGTGACCTTCAGCCACATTGAGGAATGAAAAGAAAAGATTTAGGGCGACAAAGCAACAGAGAAATTTCCCGATGTGTAAAGACAGCAAATCATTACAAAAAAAGAAAAAACTCTCAGGCAAAACTGATGCCTTGCTTTTGCTTTGTGTGGAAGGGGACACAGACCAAGGTGGAACCAGCTCCGTGCTGGGTGTGTTGCCACTGGCCTGAAAACTGTGACAGTGCGTCTAATTCCCACAACCGAGTCATTCAACTCACACTTCCTGAAAAGAGGAGCGAGCTGGATGAATGGAACAGGGAGGAATATTATTGGAAAACATTGGTTCAGGGAATTTTTGCACCATATGAGTTTGGAATTTTGGCAGGAGGCATCATCATACCTAATGGTCACTGACTCAGGCAGGGCTGTGTGGCTGTGTGGCTGGGTGGGAGGTGTCTTCCACGATTAACATAATGGATAGTGCATAATGTCATGTTGCGTGTTATAGTGGAGAGTCTCCATCGGCAGCCGCAGTCTGAGGTGGACGGCTGCCAACAACACGTTGAGTTATTGACGTCTCCAGCGGGTTTCAGATCCTGGCAGCAGCCAAAACCGCAGCTCAGTGAGCAAGAATGAAAAAGAATAGCAATAATAATGATAAAAATAAAATGATGCTTGAACCCAGCTTGAAACTGTCAGGGCTTACTGCAGAACTGGAAGTGTGGGGGACAAAGAAGGCGCAGGTCTCGTCAGCGTGATGGCTTTTTATTGGTCAGTCTGCACAAATCTCTTGAATAGAGGAGCCTGGTTCCTCCAGAAGCTGGGGAGCGTGCAGGCACAAACATGCTGCACAACGACGTGCATAAAAATTGCCTCCGTGTCATGCTTTATATTTTTAAACCCAGAGGATGGCATCAGGTCGTCCACAGGCACGACTCAAGTCAGATTTATTTGGCAGATCTGTGTAAACAGGCACGTCCGCGGATGATAAGATGAGCCTCCGCGTCCCTCAAAGAGCGTGTAAAAGATAAACGGCGCACGCAAAAAACACCAAAGCTCCGAGCGAAAGCGAGCGAGCGAGTGAACGCTCGTCACCTGCGAGAAAGGCGGCCGTGACAAGAGGTGATCAATACAAGATGGAGGGCGGCGGGGCGGCACCCTCCAATCAGCCTCCCCTTGACAAATGAGGCCGGCTTTGTGAGGCAGACGCTGAAAACAAATACCTTCTGCCTCGGGCGGAGCAATTTCGGAGTTAAGTGACATTCCCGGGAATGAGTGGAGACACGACAAAAGAAGAAAAGATGAATGTGTTGCTGCATGGAAGAGCGAGCAAGCGAGAGAGAGAGAGAGAGAGAGAGAGAGAGAGAGAGAGGGAGAGAGAGAGTGCGGCATGCTCACGGCTGCAGGCAGGAGGTGATGATGTCGAGGAGGAGGGCAGGTTATATTTTTTGTTTAAAAAAACTATTATATATATATGCAAAATATGATAGGGTTTTTGTTCCTGGCCCACCTTCACAGGAACTCTGCCCTGCGCCATCTGTGGGCCAGTGGCACTGCTCTCTCCTCTCCTTCTTTGAGCCGTCAGGCTTAGTCGACTACTCCAGCTGGGCATGAGTTGAGTGGCTGCAGCAGGTCCTCAGATGGGCCCCCTCCCTTCTTGATGTTTCGTCAGTGTAAGCTCATTATTATTACTATTTGGCGCAATATCGCTGACTCTGTACTAAAAAAGAAGCCTCCTCCAGTCATTTTTGTTTTTGCTCGGACGGTGTAAAAGGAGAAAGCGAAGCCTCAGCAGCCAAAAGTAAAGCTGCGTATATTGCACACATTGAGATGCTGAAGAAACTGTGCTTTTTGAATGAAAGACTGAGCTTGGATGAAAAAGCAACGCAATAAGGATGATGCGCTTAGACTGTCACAGCCTCCACTGTTTGACAGGCCAATTTATTTTTTGTGCCCTTAACTGAGGCTTACTTAGGAAATTAGTGACTTGTTTTCTGAGAGCAACAACTAAACCAAAAACAGCTGATGAGACGTGTGGTGTGTTGGTTTGTCCAAGAAGACGTCATGCAAAAGTATTAAGTTCTAGAAGGTTTAACACTGAAAAAACAAGCAATCGTGGACATGGATTAATGTTGTTTGGCCAGATGAGCAGTCTCCCAGTTGAACCACGATGGAAAGTCTCCAAGTGACCTCCCAAGCGAGAATGAAGATCATGAAACCAGACAGAGTTTATATGGAATGAACTCCTGTCTGATTGGCTATTAGTTGTTTGTAGGGAGGGGTCGTGGTTGAAACTTAAGCCCTCTGGTTGGCTTCTTCTGGACCCTCATGATTTGGGCCAGGACGAGCAGTTGACGCCCTGAGAGTGTGATAAATAAAGACAAAGAAGGAGGGAACTCCACCTGGACAGGAAAAGGTCAAACTCGCCTTCCTAACAATGTGTTGTCAGAAGGACAGTGCTCTTAATTTGAGTGACCACACACTCAGCATTTAAAGTACAGTCCCCTCTGTTTGAGTGACCACTGTCTCTTCCTTGTCTTTATTGATCACTACCTGAACTCATGAGTGCTTACCTATGTTGCCTGCAGACACCCTGTTATCAATCTGCTTTGCATGCTGTGCTGCAGGACTAATGTCACTTTAAGGTTGTTCATGAATGCATTTCTTTTTTTAAATTAATTTTTACCCCAACAGATGCGTCATCCTGCATCATCGGGTGACGCTTGAGGACACATGAGGACGATGGAAGCAGCGGGTGGTATGTCAAGGTAATGAAAAAAACAAACACAAAACACTTTTGTCTAAAAAAAAAGCTGAGCTTAACAGCCAACATTCTCCCAATTGACAAAATCCCCAAAGTACAAACACTTTCGTCCACGGAGCTTATTCACAAACAACTTTCAAATGCCTTGTCTGGAAGGCACACCGGCATGTCATCAGCATGTTTACGAATAGAGCAGGAGTCACACACTGCTGCCTCCTCAGCAAGCTGTCAAACCATCAACAACAACAACGATGACAAGAAGAAAAAAAAAGCCTGTCAGCATGTTCCCACAAACCCCCCCTTCCGGTTTGGATCCCTTTGATTCCGCTTGGGGAAAACCAACCGGTTAGCGGTGGCTAACGGGCGTGTTGACAAACAGTGCATGTGTCCAGGTGGCGGAGACACACGCAACGTGGATCTAATCTCATCGTCAACCAGTCCCGCGGCTTGTCGTGATCAAATTAGAACTGGGACGTTGAGTGTAATGTGTTGACGGCCTTATTTGTCACCGTAACGAGGTTGGACTGGAGAAATTTCCTTCCTCTTGGCCCGCACACGTGTCCTGCTGCTGCTGGTCCTCTGCAGCTCGCCGCTGCTGCTGCTGCTTTAAACCGCTGTGTGTTTACAGCGGAGATAAGGTGAGGATATTAGCCATGCTACAGGTCAGCCTGGGCTGCAGATCGACTGTTTGCATAAATATATAAGTCACCCACCGGTTCCCGTCACCCCAGATTAAAGCTATTTAGCATCTTAAAGTCTTCTAATTGTCTGCCTCTTAAGCATCTGTGACGGATACCCAGAGGGCCGGCAAACACCTCCTATCTACCAACAACACCCTCTTATAATGGACGTTTAATGGTGGCATAATAGGTTTTATGAAGTAATGAATTTACTGTAATTGTGGCCCTCGGTGGCAGGAAGAACCAGCGGGAGGGACGCAGGAAATCACTCCGGTTGCTCCCTAATCACAACCGTGGTTGTGTGATTTCTGCAAGACTGCGCCATGGTGGCAGAATGCTGAGGCAGTAGCGTGGAGCGGGTTCACATTAACCTTTATGTGACATGTAGCAGCAGTAGAAAAATGCTTCAATGAATCTAAAGCTTACCCACTGTGGAATCGATGGAGAAAACCACAGGTTTAGCGGACACGTCCAATCATTTTGGGTTTTAAAGGTGCGCTATACAAACAATATCATGAGCAGAGTGATTTGAATTATTTTTTTCATGAGGCCTGTGCTACATGTTTTTTTGTGAGGACCTCTTGAAACCAAATTTTATTTTTCCAGTGACTACAGGAACATCCAACGACATAATTCACATATCAAAAAAAGGACAATAACAAGCACACACAGGTCTCAAAGGTCCCAGTGCTCATGGATCATATTGATAAATGCTTTACGGCTCAGATTCCAACTCGGCCGTCACACTGCCGAACGGCATCGCTCATCTTACCCCGTGTTGTCAATAATCTGCGGTGTTAATGGGAGGTAAGCCGACACCGTTTCCTCTCCACATCAGTTCATTTTCTTGCCAGGACTCTGGATTCGCCCACTGAGCCTCTCGGCTGCTGAATGTCACTTTTCACATAAAAGCGGAGTGGGCTGAGGGCCGGCGGCAATAAAACAGTTTCGCTGATCCCTTCGTCTCGACCAGAGGAGCTTTTTAACTGACACTTTTATTGTTGCACGCGACTCGACCGCACCGCCGAGACCTTGTAGCAAAACTGGAGAGATTCGGCACCGACGGCCGCAGTATTTGCAGGGCCGCCGTTGCCACATATGCAGACCATCCCCCCTGC
This sequence comes from Thamnaconus septentrionalis, assembly GCA_009823395.1. Classification (NCBI taxonomy): domain Eukaryota; kingdom Metazoa; phylum Chordata; class Actinopteri; order Tetraodontiformes; family Monacanthidae; genus Thamnaconus; species Thamnaconus septentrionalis. Next base: position 5,538,563 of record CM020510.1, on the reverse strand, counting down.
CAAGAACCATGGTGCTAAGGGTTCCATCCTGCTGTTCTTGAAGTGTAACTATATAATCAATGTCCAGAGGTGATGTTTTTCTTAGGATGTGCCCAAACCATCGAAGATGTTTTGGGATTGCCCCACGTCACTACATGGCAGATAATGAGAGATGCTGCACCCATTACACCAATTAGTAAGTGAAGGTCAAACAACATTTTGGCTCCAGCAGTCTTTCGCCTTTTTCCAACTGCCTTCAATTATTGTGTTGAGACAGAAGCTGTGAGGACTGACAGCAAGTCACCAGCGACAGCAGAGACTCAGAGCAACCAGTCAGAGCCTGAGGGGCCAAAACCACAAGCCACCTGCTTTGGTTTCACTGGCAGGATCAGCAGTAGCAGGAGATTAGGAGATTAGGAGGGTTGGTTATTTTAGGTGAGTCTTTTTTTTTAAACGGCAAGTAGGAAAAACCTTTTGACCCCCCAAATAACAAAAAAAATCGCAAGTAGCAGGCAACACGAGTCTGCTGCTGTGTTATGAATTTCAAAGAAACAAAACAAAAACAAAACAAACTTGACCTCCAGTGCAGGTGAAGAGGAGGTTAGGTGTTCAGAGGCCCGACGAGCCGCTGTGCACGCGTCTGGTTAATAAGGAGGAAGGATTTTATGTTCTGGTCGGCTGCCTAGGACGCCTCCTGGAGGTGAAGATGACTGCTGTCTGTGTACCGCAAGTACACACTGCGGCATGAAAACACATTAGGCCAGGAACGTTCCGTCCCGTTCTGTAAAGAAAGGGGGAGGATAGTGAATATTCCTGGTGAGGAGAGCCAATTAAATAGAGGTGAAACACATTAAGGCCGAGGTCAGGCGCAGCTTGGATGGCTGTGAGGGAGGACGAGAGGTCAGCAGCAGGAGAACAGGATTTGCAGGCAGCAAGAGGGAAAAATAAACAGGAAAAGGCAAAGCTGAAAAACACTGGCTGGGTTTCAGGTTTTTTTTTTGCATAATTAAATGATATTTCGACAATATTCAACAATTGCATCTCTTTAAGCGTTTCCATTGAAATTAGAGGAGCAGCATAGGGGTTGAAAAAACATGTACAGGTAAGCGTTTAATAACAAAAAAGAACCCCAAGACCAAAAACCCTGTAATCTGAAGCAGGCAGACGACTCTGGCTGAAGTTCCTCGACCTATGGAGGATGGAGGCTACGCTCCAGGACTCCAATTCTGCCTTAATTTCGTGGAAAGCAGCCATGAAATTTGCTTCTAAAGCCGATTATTCTTCTCTGTGAGTTCATTTCACCCAATATGCAAATTCGGTGCAAAGTGTCTTTCAGTGTTTCTGCGCTTAAAGTCATCAACTCACTCCTCCCCCTTCATTTCATATTGAAAGTAAGAAAACAAACTGAACACATACGGCAGATGATATCACCAGACCCCGAGCCTTCTGCTCAATAATGTGAATAATAATTCTCATAATAATTCTCGCGTCACCTTTGCCACGCGCACGATCCGAATGCCTCATTATTTCATTGACACTTCATTTGCACCTGTAGTCTGAAACATACGGGCCATAATTAATTTCACCGCAGTGCCTGAGATTAAACCTCAAGAGTTTGACACGACGACCTGAAAATTTGATATTAACACCCATCATCGAGGGGATAAACGGATCCCTTGTGGTGAGACGTTACTTATTTCTGGAAACATTTGTAATAATATGTGGGAAACTGAAATTGAGTGAGTGGATAAGGTGGAGCAAGTGGTCTCTTTGGAATTTCACAGCAACCATTTTAATCAGTGAAAACGTGAGCTGTTAAGAAGATTTCAGGTTCGGCAAAAGAGCTCGTTGTCGTTGTTGGGCTAGTTGTCGCTAGCATCACTGTGTCTGTACCAACCGTAGCTTCAGATTAGATTCTTTGCTTTTAATGCTTGCCAAAACAATCCAGATTCACTCAGACAACAAAGCCAGTGTGAGACACTCTCACTTGAAAACAGTCACTCACTTATTCTGCCAACTCTCAGCGTAGCTTTGGCGACGAAAGCTAGCGCTAGCCCTGTTTATTTTTAGCTCTACTCTACTGCATTCTTCCCTTTCGTCTTCTTTTGCTGCCGTCATTAACAGACGACGGACAAAAGAGTCGGTGGCTTTTTAAGAAATTGCAGCTGCCGACTGGTTGCTCGCCGCTGTGGTATTGATTAAATTGAGCATCGACTGGCTCGCCAGTTTCCTGCGGCGCAGCGCTATAAAAGAACCTGATTACCGCACAGGGCCGTCAGCGTGCGGTCCGGCCCGGATTGGTTCCACCCCTCGCTCCTCTCTCCGCTATCGCCTCCCTGTCCTCAATCAGGCCGATTGATTTCTTTGTCTGCACGTCCAGCGTGCGCCCCCGTCCAGAAAGCAATGTATTAAGTGCTTGTTTGGATCAATCTAATGTGCAGTGATAGCACATTCACAAAGCTGCTGACTGGCTGGCAAAACTCATCAGTGTATACCAGCGCAGCCGTTTTCCCCGGCAGAGGCCCTGGAGTTTCGTTACGTAGCAGTAACATCCAACACCTGCAACCTGCCCACGTCTGCACCCAGAGAAAAGAAATAGCGAAATTTTTGTCCATTCTCAAATTTAATCCTTTGAATGAGCAACAAAACGCAGCGGCTAAGGCGACGACCACAGCCGAGAGGAGGGGGAAAAAAGTCTAAAACTTGAACTGACGAGTCAGAATTTGCCCTTAAAAAATCATCCTTTGTGTCTCTGGCATTTTTCAAATGACTCTTCTAGGCGCGTCAGGCATGAAGCAGAATGGATGAATAAATGAAGCGTATTTAAGATGCAGGAAACAAGGTTCTGTGATGGGATGCCGAGGTCTCAGTTGGGCGGCTCGACCTCGTCGTGTTTTCAGCCACGAGCGCTTCATAATTCATGCCAGGCCGCGCTGCCACTTCCTGCCAGCTTTGACGTGACATATTAAAATGTCACATGTGCTCCCGGAATCTAAATACTGCTGACATGGCGTGCGGGGTTCCTGTGAAGGTGGAGGGCAAAAAAAAAAGAAAGAAAAAAAAGAAGCTATTATTAACCACACAGCACAACTGTGAGACGTGTTTCCGCCGCCGCTGTCAGAACCTGCTGGAGGAAACAATTTACTTTGAGCTCCTCTTTCCACGGGCTTATAATGGCTTTTTAAAGCTCCAGAGTCGAGACGTCAAGATGTGAACATATTATGTGCCGCGGCAGTGCTGACAGGAGTGACCCGCCGGCCGGGAGCGTGTCGGCTTATTACGCCGCGCACGCGGGCTGAACGGATGGCGCCCTCTGATGCGGCGCTCGCCGGTTGGTGAAAGGGGGGAAGACGGTTGGGGTGGGGGAGTTGAGGGGAGCTTTCTTTTGCCCGTTTATTCCTCCAATTGTGCTCGGTTCAATTCTTTGGGGCCATGAAATGAGCTATATTCTGTGGCGCGGGGACAGGAACGGCGTGCACAGCCTGGGACGCCAATTTAAAACCATCCAGCCGTGCGATGGTGGTGATGATGTGATCATTTTTAATCCCGTTCTGTCAGTGCAGGTCATCTGCAAATAATAATAATAATAATGATAATAATAATAATAATAATGATAATAATAATAATAATAATAATAATAATAATAATAATAATAATAATAATAATAATAATTAGGGAATAGTTATAAATTTATATATTCTTTCCTTCCATAGTATGACAATCCCGGGGGCGCCTGTCCTGCATTTTTCAAACATGACCAATCAGCATCCTTTGAGTGGAAAGAGGCAGAGCTATCACCAAGGTTTAGTCATGTCCTTGCTTGTTGTACAGGGTGGCAGCACCAACACTAGCTTAGGGCCGGATAGCAATAAACCAGCATTAAAGGCTTTTCCCGACCCCTGACTGGTTATTTTTTTATATATCATTATTATTATAAGAATCACTTCTCAAATGTAATTACAGGTTAATATATATATATATATATATATATATATATATATATATATATATATATATATATATTTTGCCCTGCGATGAACTGGCGACTTGTCCAGGGTGTCACCCTGCCTTCGCCCTAAGACAGCTGGGATAGGCTCCAGACCCCCGTGACCCTGAATAGGAATAAGCGGGTATAGAAGATGAATGAATGAATGAATATATATATTTTAACTATGCTATTTTGCAGATAGTTTTCTTGAGTAACTTAACAGGTTCTTGGAGTTTTACTCTTTTTCTGCTGAAATCCCAGTGACGACAATCCGTTGAGAAAAACGACGCAACACCTTTCCATCTCACGCTGACTCAAACTACAACAGCAATAGACAGGAAGTGCTTGACTCGGGAGGTGTCACGTGTCACGTCCTGTGCACAGAGGCGGCGACTGCGACTCCAATCGGACCACCGATGGCTTGTGGGTAATTATACCCATGCGGACACGCAGCGGCCGGCCCTCCCCTGACGAGAGGGAAAACACTGAGTGCCGTCCACCTCCTCTGCCCGGTGCCAATCAAAGGAAATTGCACCACCAGTGTGGAAATTGAAAAGCAGCATGTTTTTGATTGAGCCAAACGCAGGTCTCATCTCTCAGGAATCCGAGCTCTGATTATTTCACCTCCCCGCCGCAGTGTGTTTCTTCATCAAAGGAAACGAGTGGAGTGTCACAGCGAACCCTTGAATTTCATTTGAGGGTTTATTTCCATTTATTTATCCATTTTATCAATTTTTTTTTTTTGGCAGTTCCAATTTTTGCCCACTGTGTGCGTTTCCAGAGTCGATATCAGGTAGTCAGAGGAAGAAGCTTTAATTAAGTAGACCTACTGATCTTTCTTCTCTCTTCCTTCCGGCTGTGGAGCCATTTAAAAACACAGCTTGTTAAAACCCGTTTCTACATAATTGATGAGCCACGCTATTAAATAGCACGTTCAGGAGCCATGTATGGCCCAGCGAAATTGCTTTATGGCACGTGCGCCGCATCCTAAACGCAGGTGAAATGAGTCATATGCCAGCCTTTTTATTTAGTTTGTAAGACTTTTCTTTCTTTTTTTTTTTTTTTTTTTTTACCTAATTAGTTTTTAAATCTCTTAAGAAACTTCATACATCCCCAAAGTCCAATAAAACTAGAGTGTAAAAGTCAAATGATAAAGCGTGTGAAGAGAAAGTGTGAAGTGGATTAGTTTTACAAACAGCACAAGGAGTTCCAGCCGGAGCGGCACCGTCTCACAAACCAAATCCTATGATACAACGACGACAACGCAGGTTAACACTTCATCCTTTGTTGACACAGCAATTCACCACTGCAGTACAATACTGCTGTACTGCTGTGTGTGTGAAGTCTAGACTGAAAAATAAAACTGGCAGCCTGCCAATCTGAGCGATAATGTAAAACACGTGTTGTCTTGCTGCCTACTTGGTGCGTTGTTGGACCACGTGAGCGACATTGAGTTTTGACACTGAAACCTTGTTTGTTTTCCTGTATTACATGAATTCAGCAGGATGGGGTTCACAAGCCATTTCAAAAAAATAATATAAAACAGCCTCAATTATTTAAAAAAAATGTTAGTTGTTATGTCAAATTAAATCACTAGGAAATCTCTTAATTGTAAACCCTACAACAAATTGATGAATTCTAAGTTCATTTCAATTTAAACACAACTCCGCTGACAGACGCCAGGTGACGACGGCCGTGTTCCAGGAGTGGCACGATGCAAAAGTACACAAATGTGTGAAATGGCAACGACTGTGCGAGAATTGCACAAGCGTGCTGGAGCGTGGATTGTTTTCTTTTTCTTTCTTTATTTTTTTCCCCACAGTATGGCTGAGAGAACTAATGGGATGGAACCAGCAAATGTAGTCGAGCTTCTGCTTTAGCGACCAAATTGCTCCCACCGAGTCTCACTCTGGTACATGTTTAGGGACTCACAGCGGCGGTGCAGCTTGGCGAGTGAATGAATAAAACACACACACACACACTATCACACTCACTGTCACAGCTACTGTGATCACACAGGCACGTTCTTTTCCTGTGAGGCATTACAGAGGATGCATTTTATTTTTATTTACCATCAAGATTCTACAAACTGACAAATAGTCCCTTTTTTAGTTTGGGTGCGATTCAAGAGCGGCATATTTCCTCAAACTGAAATTGAAACACTTTCCCCCTCTTTGTAATAACGGTCGTGAGTCAGAAGAGTCAGACAAACTCCTGTCAGTCTGTCCCCTGCCTGACTGGAATAGCTGCCAGCTCCACGTCTGAATACTTTGATTTTTGAGCATTTTTCCCACTTCTTATTTTCCTGAGAGGCACTGCAGTAGCTTCGATCATTAGCGAAGGTGATTGTTGTTGTTAGCACAGGACACGTTCATCTGCTGAGAGTCCTTCCGTCTCCAAAGGCGGCTCATGGTGACCTTTCAGATCCACAGTTCTAAACAGTCGAGTTTTCATAAAACGCACACCGAATTCTAAGCAAAAATAAGATTTTTTTTTTTCTTAGAAATTTCATGACAACAAACAAAGTTACACAAAGCGTAGCTGCGTCCCACGAGCGCCTGAGCACTCATCCACGTCAGCAGCGAGAGTGACAAAGAGTTCCAGAAAAACAGACGTCCCAAGAGAAATGAAACAAAGCCAGTTTGGAGCAACTACAACTGGCTGCATCTAGAAATAAAACAATCAATGAACAGCGTTTCAAAAGAAAGAAAGAAAAAAAAAGCCCCTTCTTTTTTTTTAATGTTTTTTTTTGCTTTATTTGCATGCAGAACCTTGCGGTTTAAGCATCTTTTTTTTTGTTTGCAGAGAAAACACTGTAGGAATATTAATCAGTCTGGCTTCCTGCCTGCATCCATGTGCAAAAACGCCCCCCCACCCCCTGGACCGTTTGCTGCCGCTTTAATGGCCTTTATCCAGTCCTGCAGATCCGGAGCTGCTACCCTTTCATTTTATCCTGCTGACTGTGTAGAGCCGCTGCAGCAGGGTCTCGGCCGAAACGCACGGCCCTAAAATGATGCATCAAGCAAACTGCTATCTAATATGATCTAATCAATTCCAACTGGTGCAGTCAAGAGGGGCGGCGGCCTGGAAGTGGTACCATCAGCTGAACCCTGGTCATCAATTCGCATTCTGAACACATCATTCAGGGACAATGCAGCTTTCGCAACAAAGAAGAGCGTTTCATGCAAATCACGCTGGGTTGGGGATTTGCTAGATCGTTGCTCGCCATCGAAATCTCTAAAAAAAAAAAAAAAACCCAGCTGGGACCATTGGAGGAGCTTTAACGAGCTTCCGCCTACCAAGGAGAAGCAGGACCTTCGGTGGAAGAAGCGGAGAAACGAGCAGCTTCCACTCGGCTCCAACTGAAGTGAAAACTTTGCTCTTAGCGGTGTTCACCGGTGCGTAGCAGGAACCATCTCCACCAACACGGAACAAGGAGTTCAGCGGACTGAACGCATAGCTTGTAGAGCCCCGCTTTACAAAGTGCAGTGCATTAATTATGAATCCGGAGCGGACACATCTACATGTGTTTTGTATTAAAATAAAAAAGGGAATCTGTCCACTCTGACGGATGGGGCTTCTCTTAAACGGCGGGATGGCTCGTACGGGGCTTTTACTCGCTCCGCCCGACCGGATGTCTTGTCTTAATGAATGAAAATAATCCGGCTGATGCCAGTAGATGGCTCAGACATCCCTCTTCGTATGCTGAATATTTCATTGAAGCTCCCGCTGCTGGAAAAGCAGCAGCTAATGATGAACCAAAGTCGCAGCTTCCGTCCCCCCAAATGCGGCCGTGGCCTCCTGGTTCATCTTCCCTCAAAGCTGCGAGGGATTAACCGAAAGAACCACAGAAATGTAATTTTGGACCATTACTAGAAGAATTGTTTGCAAACGCTGATTCTGATGACAAATTGAACATATTTTTGATCCTGCAGCCCAACCAGCACAACGAGTAGCATTTCGGTTGGAGAAACAGCGACCGGCAACAATAGGATTTGGGAACTGACGAACTGATTTGATTGGCTGATAATATGTCAGCCAATCTGTGAAAAGTTCCACATCTTGCACTGAAAGAACTGACGGGGGAACAGAACGCTGCTGGAAATCAGTCGGTTTCCTTCATGTTACAGTAATGACCCCGGTTGCCGTCCGTCAACCTTTCTCATTCTTCTAGCAGTGGAGAGAGAAATCCCTCTTCAGTCAGACTGGGGATAGAGCCGGAGCATCTGCAGTTTCACAAATCTTGTCACACATATGTGCACATGTGAGTGCAAGGAATGACAGCTGATGGTAACTGCAGTTCCTGGTTTCTTCTGCTCTGCTGTGCTGCGCCTGAATAAATTACCCTTTTTCCCCCATTTTTTTGCCTGGAGGACCTACAGTTTGAAACCATCAGCCATCAACAATGACACCGAGACTGTTTTTATTACAGTACTGTTGGAAAAAAAAATGTTTCATTCCGATTGATTCATCCTGCAAAGTCTCCAGGGAGAATCGGCACTTGGGGGATTACACTTCAAGACACTCAGAGACCATGAAAGAAGAAAAAAAAAACCATGAAGGCCACCATTAACAAAACGACGGCGAGTGACTGATGTTTTCCAGCCTGGAGCTCCTTCCATGCAGCAGCAGGAAGAGCAGCGTTTCCCCTCCTCAGATATTTGCTTGTCGCAGCGTCGAGCTCCACGGCTCTTAAAGCGTTCACGTTCCTTTCAGCTGTTTGCTTTCTACCCTCTCGCTCCCCGGGGCCGTAATAACACACCGAGCCTCGTCATCCGTGTCGGAAACCAATCTGAGACTCGTCTCCACGTGTCCGTCACTGGTGCCGGGGTGCCGACCCTCCATCCACCCCGACAGCCCTCCTCGTCCTCGTCGGAGCGGCGCCAGCAGCTCGCGGCCACACGCTCCGTATTTCCATTTTGTGTCAGAGAGATTAGGATCACGGAGGGCCGCGGCGCCGCTAAGCTGTTCTTTGGCAGACTTAGCATATAAATGGAAAAAAGAAAAAAGGAAAAAAAAAAGATCAAATCATCGTCAACTAAAGAGTAGATGGGACGACGGGACTGATAGGTGACGCGGTCGAGCACTGTGGCATTAAAAGGCTTTTGTCAGCGGAGATGAAGATGTTTCGGTGCAGGAAATCACAGGCAAATGTTTCCTGATGGGAATCGATGGTGAGTGAAGTCTGAAGCCGAAACGCTTCCTGATGCCAGTGATGCGATAACTGCATCACAGTGTTTCCACATTTAACATATTGCAGGATTAAAAACTAACAGCATCACAGAAATTAATCTGTTTGTTGACAAAAATGTTCTAAACAGATGATTTGACTGACATCGTAAAGCACATTTTTATCACCCCCAGTTTGCAAATGTGCATTCCTAATATTACATTCCAAATGATTAAATACTCTTCAGTGTGAGCTCATCTAGTCAAAGCTGCAAGATTTTGAGCTGACCTCAAAAATCTTCAAAATTTGGTTCCAGTGTAAAAAAGTATGAAAAAGTATGAAAAAGACCACATTCGTCTTTAATTTGTTGTCAGACTTTCATGACAGAAATGTCAGGTCTCATTTGAAAACAGAAAGTTATGGGTGACTATTGACCGTATTATTCACTTTGTGGGAATTAACGTGTAAATTAGCATGTTGCTGTATAACAAGTTATTTAACAAAGGGTATTTCTAATTGAAACATCACAAAGATGATTAAAGTTACGCTTGATTCATTCATTTATTTGAAAGAAAAGACGATAAGAGCTTTTTTCCCAACTTGCAATTTATTTGGATTTCATATTTTCAATGCAAATGCGTTGCAAATGTAATACAATGACAAGGGTGTTGGGGCAAGAGCAGAGCCACGGCGGTCCGAACGGGTCGTTGAGGAAAACAGTTCTCGCCCGTCGACGTGTTGCTGCTCCCGACCAGGAGATGAAAGGCCGCAGACCTCGTCGGCTTTCTCCCCTGTGTTGCATCATGTTGGCATTTGCGGACGTTTCCGTCGCCGCTCACCTGTCGCCAGAGATTAGCGTGGGGGGAAAAAATAAAAATGGATCGGTGCGTTCAAACAGCAGGGGGAGGGTCAGCACGGCTGCCTTTGATGTGCAGATATTTCACCTGCTAGCCCAGCGTGTGTGTGTGCATGTGTGTGTGTGTGTGTGTGTGTGTGTGGATAAAAACTGGTGAGAGGTTGTCACCGGAGGCTGCGCACCGTTGCCATGGTTACACATTCTCCAACTTGATGATGGGCATGAAAGACATTAAAAGATCGGCTGTTACTGTGGGGTCGCAGACGCACACTTGCATGCGGGTGTGTCAAGCTGGCTGGGTGGCTGGGTGGGTGGGTGTATGCATGTATGGTTGTGTAAGATTTGTATTCATCTTTAATTCATATTTAAGAATGTGCAGATGAAGATGTCTGTAAATTATATATAATTTGCAGCACAACGAGGCTCAAGTGTCACGCGTCACTGCGCTCGACGACATCTTTTCATTTGTGCCACAACCGCTCATGGATTGTTCACAGAAGCGGGCGGTGTCAAAGCGAGAAGATCTCAGCAAGACAAAATAAACCCAAACAAACCAAAACACTTAAGCAGTTTAAAATTTGACGTGATTACATTGGATTTCACAGGGGGTGGTTCGAAAAATTAGCCTGATCAAACAAACCGATGTGATCTATCAGAGGTGTGTTTGGACAGACGAGACTGATGTTAACTGGTAGTAGATGTAGGCGGGTTCAGCACATCGCCGGCCAATCAAAACTGTTGAGTTTTGCTGAATTCTGCTGAAAACTGGCGTCAAGATTCTGCAGCACAATGTGACTCTGTGAGTTTGACTGCAGCTCTGTGGAGCGCAGACAGGGAGACACTCCTCCTGTCAAACGTTCTGCTGTCCTGATGCACTTGATACAACATTTCCATTTTTAGTTGAATTTGGGAAATCTACTAACCGGTCAATGGCATGTGCTCAAAATGTTCTTCTTGTGGTAAACTCCCTTTAAATGAGAGAAAAAAAAAATAGTGCTCTGCTAAAATACCAGTAATTTTATGGATTTTTTTCTGTACACTGGAGCAAGTGATGGATCCTCTGTGTATATATCCACCTTTAAAGTGCACTTGTATGAATTTTCCTCAGGCCTCCTTTTTGATCCTCAATTTTAATTCCAAAAATCTGACCCCTGTAATGAAAAGCCCTCCCTCATTTCCTGTTATCGTCGGTGAGGGATTAGATTAAATGAGGAGGTTGGCAGCCTCTCTGTGCACGTCTTCAATCATAAGACTTGCTTTTGAGAAAAAAAAAAAAAAAATCTCCTCTGCTAAATCACAGGAAGTCAGCAGGTGCGGAACGCCATGGTGAAGGTGTTAATATGCAGGAAGCCGGAGCTTATTGTCAGAACAGGTGAGCTGCATTAGCAGGCTCCGGAATTCAAGCCCGCTGCGGATGCAAACATGAATATGCAAATGACGACGGAGCTAATTTGAGGGCTGCGGAGGTGCCGTCTGAACTTTGAAGGAAAGGTTGAATGTTTCTGCAGCATTTTTTTTAAAGCCCCTTTTGTTTTTAAGGCCGCGTCTTATTTATTTCCATCCGCTCATAAAGCTGCATCGCACATCACCGGCTTTCCAAAGGGAGCTGCTAAAATTGCAGGCCATGAGACCTATGGACACACACACACACACACACACACACTGTGCAAGGTGGCTGGCTGAGCTGGTGAGTTGACGTCCTGACAGCAGCTGCAGAGGCTGAGACAGCAGTGGGAGTCTCTCACCTCCTCCTGCTCATATTGAGGTTAATTTATGGCGTGCAAGCAGTGGTGATGGTAAAAGCTGCATGCAAATCAAACCCCGGCCTGTCGGCATGAGTGGCACTCGGCTCCGCCCCCGTCTTCAGCACTGCTCAGCGGCCTCTAATGTGCCTTCATGTTTCTTTTTGTGTTTTTTCCCCCTAGTGCAGCAGCATGGAAGCAGCATCTTTAGCCCTTTGTAAAAAAAAAACAACGTTTTGTTGGAGCTTCCATATGTCTGGAAGGGGAAAAAAACAAGAAGCACCTGCGAGAGGAACCCGAACCCATGATCACACATGTGAGACTTGTCTCCTCACAGTCATAGTCTTTCCCACTCTGCCTGAACACCACACTTCCTCCCTTGTGTGATTAGCTGGAGAAGTGACAGTGAGGTGCAGGGAGCGGAAAGCAGCGAGACATGCCAACGTTTCTCATCCAGCATTTACTGACAGAAGTGAGGCGAATGAGGCTGCAAGAAAATATTGATAAAGTGAATTTCACACAATATGTTTCTTAATATATTTTGCACAGACCTTTAAAGAAGGTCACTGGCGGGCTGTAATCACTCCACCGGTAAACACGGACCCGTGCTGACTTTCAATCCCCCCAAGCCTTTCGCATGAAAATGCACATTTTAATGAAACCGTTGCCTTGAACGCCAACCTTCTCTCGGCTCACGTTTGCATTCGGCGCGAGAGCGGCAAAAACAGCTGCAACAGTCTATTAAAGGATAACACAATGAGGAGGCAGCTCGTCGAACTGAAGACTTGGGGGAGGGAAAACAAACCTGCTGGATAAAGATTTTTCAAGGACATGATCACTGCGAATCCTTCAAGGAATGTACCTATAATTGGGTCTGAGTTAAGCTTTTCTATCGATCAGCCCCATTCCTCACAAGCAGAAGAGGTAGGAGAAAAAAAAAGTAAAAGAAAGGAAAGCTGTGTTTGTGTCTGGCTGCTCAGCAGAAAACATAAAAAAGAAAACGCCACTAGAAAGTCAACCGCCTGCAGTCTGTGCAGTAGCTGGAGGATGATCAATTATTGAGAAAATAAAGTTTTTTTCCTCTCCCCTGCCTTACTGAAGACACATCTGAGTCTGGCAATAAACAGTATTCTTCAAATGAAGTGAAAGCGGCAATGATGAGAACCAGAGAGCTGAGGATGCTTCCAGCGGTGCGGTTAGCGTGTAGTTAGCTTGAGGTATGACTCAAGGTCTGTTTAGCAGCAACAGAATAACAGTCGTGTGGAGGCTGAGGCTATTTCTACCCCTCGGTGCAGATTCCTTATGTTTTTCTGGAGGTTCCAGCTCCTGGATGCACACTGGATGCCAGTTCCGGATCTGACCGTCCTTTGAGTTTAGTTATTTTTTCAATGGTAAATCCCAAACACATCCACTGAACTGACCTGCATCAATATCCTGCTTGTGGTTGGTCTGAAGGGCCATTTGGACTAAAGGGCTCTTTAGTCGGAGTCGTCAGGAAGATTTAGCCTTTAGGAATCTGACACATTGACCCCAAAGCTTCGCGCTCGGAGACGGCCAATCAATCGACTTTTAGTGAATTGACACGCTGTGATGAACGGAGCCCACCTGACACTCCCCTGCTCTCCACTCTCTGCCCCTACCCCACCTGCTCCCTCTTCCCCTCCTTCTCTACGAACACTAAGGTCAAAAACATTTTTGCGCCGCTTTCCGCTCGCTGCACCAGGCGTCGCCGCCGCTTTTATTCTCTCAGCCACGACTGCTGTTTTGCTTGTGTGTGCGCATGCATTAAATGCCTAATATAGTTCTTACAAACGTGGCATCTAATTAACTGTCAGGACCTGATGCCGCAGAGGAATGATGGATAATGGGGGAAGGGTTGCATTAATAAAGAGCAGCCGAGCAGAATAAAGTGTGGTGGGATAGCGGCGGCGGGGCTCTGGGGTACTGTTGGTGCTGATCCAGTGGGAGGCGGAGGGCTGTGTGTGTGTGTGTGTGTGTGTGTGTCTCAGGTGTGAAACAGGGATGGCTGCTGGACTCAAGCGTGCAGCGGCCGGGCTGTTGGCGGAGTCGCTGTCATGCTGCAGAGTCTTCTGTGACTTGCAGTGTAATTGGTGCATAATTTGCCAGCTGGTACGCGTTTAATTTGATAAATTATGTTTCCGACACGAGGAATGAGAGTTGAATAACATTTGCGTTTGGGAATCGCTTGTGCTGCGCATCTCTGTGGCACCCTGGGTAATTGATGGAACGCCAAGTTTTTTTTATTTATCCCTGTTTTTAAAGGCCCTGAATCGTCAATGTCAAATATGTACCTGCCATAAAAAAAAAAAAAAATCCCTCTCTGCAAAGAGTTCGATTTCCACATCCGAGTTTTAATGTCCTCGCGGACAAACCCAGAGACAGAGGTGGTAAATCAGTTTTTATGGTGTTGAAATATCTGTGTGCGGCGGCACTAAATAAGGCCGACTGCGTGCCGCTGCATTACCCCACTAGGGCTCTCAATTCGGCTTTCAAGTTTGAAAATCCTCGAGTCAAATTACGTTTCACAAACTTGGCAGAGGATCAAATTTGCGGAGCGTGAGTCGCAACAATTAAAATGGCTTTAACAAGCGAAGAATGACTGAGCCAGAGTTTGAGAGCGTTGAAAAAAAGTTGTCTTGTTTTAAACCTCCACCGTGGGCCGATGAGTCAACGTGTTTAATCGCACAATTCATTTTCAATTACAGTTGCAGCAAAGTTAGATTGTTTATTTGTCTTTCTATACAGTATACAAACTGCAGGTGACAGTCAAGTTCGTTCTGGGACGCATGTTCATCCCCCGCTACACTAGGGGGCGATACACCTCCTCCAGCTCGTTGCTGTTCCGGTTGACCTTTCAGACCTCGCGCCAAACAAGTTGAGAGCCGGCAAACGGACTGTTGCTGTGCTGCAGTGATGCACATTTCATACATATTCCATCTCCTCCCATTTCTCTGCAAATGAAGATGTGCGTCATCGGCTGCGCCCGCAGCGCCCGGGGGCAGATGATGACGTTGCTGTTTGTTCTCGGAGCTCGCCAACGATGCAGCAACGCTTCAAGTAACGTCATGGGAAAATGTGAAACGTGCAGAGTGCTGATGCCAGACTGGCTTGACAGACAGAGGGCTCCTCCAATCACCTCGAAGATTTATTTATTTTTTTATTTTCTTTAACGTGGAGAGTTATTTTTTCTCTCTCCACGTGTTCTCTTTGGGTTATTGGCAGGATGAAAACAAAACCAAAACAACAGATTTGTGAAGTGTTCTGCTTGCCTGTGGTCACAAAGCACACAGTCAGCGCTATATAATAACAGGTAAGAACACGTCAGCGAGCATTAGGAAATAGATAAAATCCTGACAAAAATACACCCAGATAAATTCAATAAAGGCTTGTCTTGATGAAAAATCGCACCTGGTCATCTCTTCAATAATTCAGAGAGGAAATGTAGTGCTACCACCCTCTGTGTAGCGTGTGTGTGTTGTATCTTTCCCCCACAGACCCAGCTTGCATTTAACTCGCCCTTTCTCCCCCTAAAATCCGTCTGTCCCGTGTCACCGAGCTCGACACCCACGCCGTCTGCCTCTCACCTTCTCATGTCTCTCTCATCTCTCCTTCCCTGGAGCTCCACAGCCACGGCTGCATCCCACCATGTTGCTCTCCCGCCTGATTCCAACACACATACCCTCCTCCTCCTCCTCCTCCTCCTCCTCCGCCTCCTCTTCCTCCAACTCCCCCTTGTTTCTCTCCACCATGTCAGTCTCACATTCAGCCCTGTGTCCATCCTCTTTGGGAAAAGCTCAGTGCATCTCTGCTCTGTGATGAACTGTCACAGACAAACATCTGCAGTCTTGAAGTCGATTCAGTCGTCTCTGGCAGCTAAGCTAAGCTAACAGTGAAGATTTTAAGCCTCAAATCTTGGCAACCCACAAAAGAGTTGCTTCGGGATCTGATTGCTAATCGGTAGACTGCTACACGTTCACGTTTAAAGCCCCAGAAGAAGACAAAGCAGAAAGACAGAGTGGCTGCAAACCTTGATGCGGCTAACGTGATTAGCGTGGGTGCTGCAGTGGTGGCAGTTTTATCAGAACTGGATGCTTTTTCAAAGAAAAGGAGGAGCAAAATAACAACATCCGGACAGCAATCTGCCTTTCTGGGAAGCATCGACCTGCTGCTAACTGGTTCAGTGGGTAGAAATCAATCAGATCTTGAATGTGATGAACATCTTGATGAACAGGAAGCTCACCCAATCACCTTTCACTTTACAAACATTATTTTTTTCCCCAGATGGATACTTCAGAGATTTGCTATTTAGGAAATGTTCCATCTGGCGTTTGTTGTGCGAGGTGATAAATTTGTTGATTATCATTTACTCTGCTCAGCTGAAGTTAGCAGACTGCTAGCTGTTAGCTGAGCACTGAAGGGGAATGAGGTTGTGTCATGCAGGCTGTATCAGGAGATAAGACGACGACGACAAGTCTTGCATCAGGTGTGTGTCAAGTGGAAAGTACATAAACATATTTTAGGTCAAGAATCTTTGGCCTCCCCTGCTGGTCAAACGCATCTTTGCTTTACCTTTTTGAAAGAGCTGGCTATTTTATTGGTTGTATTCTACCTTTGTTTGTGTTGTATTTTCTGTATTTATTTCAAAGTTAAAGACCTTCCTACAAGGGAAGGCTTTGGATTTGATGGATCACATAACAAAGTAAAAGGTCACTAAATTTAAACATAAATCACATTAACACTTTGGATAAAATGTGTGCCTCTTTTGGTTCCTGCAAGACTACAATCTCAGACAGACATAAAACGGAAATGGATTTCTGTTTGATAAACCAGGGCTGATCTAAAATTGTTGTTGTGCTAAAATGGTTTGGAATGTCACATTAAGAGTCCGCTTCAAATGTTCCATTTTATCTGAACACGCTAGGAGACATTAAAGTACCGTTATGATTTAGGTAAGGCTTTTTTAAAAGTTTGTTTTCCTAATGCGCAGCATTAAAAAAAAATTACCTCGGCAGAGATAAAGGCTCAGGGCCGTCAACATCAAAAAGAGGTTCCAAGGATGTTACAAGCTGTTTGGAGTTGTGAGTTGTGAGTGCAGAGCGTAAAGCGTAAATCCACATTCAGCAACACGAACTGGGAGCACGTGGGAGATTTTTAAGCATAATGAGGCAGGACAAAAAAAAACAAACACTTTTAAGAACCTTGACTGAAAGCGCAGAGGCCAGCTGGACGGGCTTCAAAACACAGCGATTGCGGTGGTAAGTGCTTTGAGGGCCCCTTGTCAAGCCTGATTTCCTCAAGGATGCTGCCCAAGTTCTTCGGCAGGTAAAAACAATGGCCTTAATGATGCTGAGTCACAGTGAAAACTGTTTCCCTTAAACAGCCTCAAACGGAAAACACAAGCGAGGCTTGGGACACACACACACACACACACGCGCACACGCACACACACACACACACACACACACACACACAGGAGACCCAGCTCTCATTTTTGGCCAACTACCAGTATTATTTTTTCCTTTAATGCCCCTGAAACTTGACAATCATTTCTGCTAAACTTCAATAGAAAAACTTGATTTTCTTAACTTAATTTATGGAAGCAAAGATATTGGCAAAAAATTGTGAATAATATTTTTAAAAAAAGCATACCTGTTTTGAAAAACTGCGACATCTAGTGGCGAAGAAGTAACACGTAACGCACCTTTAAGTACTAATTGTTTGCATTGGAGGGTCGGGGGTGGCGGCGGTATGCCTCCAACCTGACACTACCTGAACCAAACTCGTCACGTGAGCATCAACCTCTGGCCCCGCCCACTCCCAGATGTTGAGCCATATGTGTGTTATCGTCAGCGTGGGGATAAAGCCTCGGGATTTCACCGTATTAGAGCTGTTTTATCTCATCTTTGCGGGCAGATTATTCTCCACAGGAGTGAGCCGCCATCTGTCTGCCTGCGACGGCAAAGCGGCGGCGGCGGCGGCGGCAGTGGTGGCAGCAGCAGTGGCGGCTTCTCTACCTCTTTACAGAGTCGGGAGGGTGACGACGCGCCACCACAAACGCAGCACTCAGCCGCCTGGGAGGGTCAGAGGCTGCGGCGTGGTCAGACGTCTTTAGGGCAATTTAGACATTTACGAGCGAGGCGTAATCTCGTTTCCAGACTCATAAGTGGTTTAAAAGCAAAGACGGACCGGATGACGATGGTGATGACTGCGCGTATAAAAATACTCCCCGTTTCCTCCACGTGTTTTGTTTTCCCCCAGAGATTTATCGTGATTACACAGTGGCTACACGAGGGACGAACCCTGGCGGTGACACTTTTGACGTGTTTAGGCTCCACAGGTAATGGGCCAGGCTTTCAGTGAGAGGCCAGCAGCGAGTGGCCAAACTTCCAATCTGCTGCGTTGGTAGGGAAAAAAAAAAAGACAAGAAAAAGGCAGACTTGCAAGTTTGCAAAAACGAAGATGAGGAAAAAATAAAAAGGACGGCGTGGAGCTGATTAAATATTCATGCCGTTGCGTCTGATCTCATGTCTGGTCCTGATGCAACAGAGATGCAGGCTGAGCGGCCGGGTGAAGGAATAAACAAGATAAATAGTCGGCAGTTTGTCCTTCGCACAAGGCTGCAACATTTCCGATTGCCTTTGCTTTCACTGGCGCTCGTGCATTTTTCTTCTCTCCACGTGTCCTGCAGAGGGCCAACGCCGTGAGTCCACATCTGCGGTGTGCGTGGGCTTTTTTAATTTTTTCCTGAATAAAACATAAAACTGGTCTAATAGAAGGGTGGCTTTCATTTGGCTCGAAGGCTCTTCCATTCATCACGACGCCATGGTGATATGACCGTCAACGCCGGCCCGGTCTGCGGATCCTCCTCCATCACCCGAAACACCTGGACGACTTGTCTCGTCTTCCGCGGTGATTGAAGAGCGCAGCTCCTCGCCGGCTGGGTGGTCAGAAAATGGGTTTGATTTTTCCTCTCTTTAATATCTCAGCATCGACCGCTGTGCTAGTGACAACAGAGGCATCGCTGGCCACCA
This sequence comes from Thamnaconus septentrionalis, assembly GCA_009823395.1. Classification (NCBI taxonomy): domain Eukaryota; kingdom Metazoa; phylum Chordata; class Actinopteri; order Tetraodontiformes; family Monacanthidae; genus Thamnaconus; species Thamnaconus septentrionalis. Next base: position 5,519,776 of record CM020510.1, on the reverse strand, counting down.
CCTGATGAGAGACGGAGGAGACCAGCTGACCGGGTCATGTGACCGGCCGGCTGTGTGTTTGCGCACAGGAAGCTCATTATGATAGTTGCTTGCTGTCGGGCATATTTAGCCCTCTGTTTACAGCGTCCTGATAAAGTGCTGTTGTTTTTAAGCCTCTTTTTAAAACTGAGACTTTGTCCGTCCTTCCACTTGTTTGGAACGATGCAAAAAGACGTTTTGTCTCATAGGGCAGAGCCAACACTGAAATCGGAGTGGCGTCGACGCCCCCTTTGTGACAACAATTATCATATCAATTATCATCATTGTAGTTGATAGTCCCAATTGGGATCAATTCAGTACATCTATCTGTCTGTCTATGGAAGTGGGTGTCGCATCAGAGGGGGTCTGCAGGCGAGCACGCTAACCCACACTAACGCCACGACCACATTTAGATTAAACCTTCAATCACTGTGACGGTGCTTTGCTCTCTGCTGCTTCCGTCCCTGAGTCCCTGGCTTTGATTGGCTGTCTGGATCTCCAGGAAGAGCCGCGGGTGAGAGGAGTCGCTCCTCCGCTGATTCCAACAGATTGAACATGCACCGCGCATTCAAGCGACCGGCTAAATTAGACGGACGGACTAATCAGAATTCCTGTTTTATAATTACGTAGTTATGTTGTATCAACCTGCTGTGCTGAAGGAGACAAAACGGCCCGGGCTTTATTTGACTGTTTTTCCCCTCGCCGAATACAGATGAGCGAGGAGGCTCCGAGCGCCATTAGTCCTATCTGGACTCCTCTTTAGTCCGTGAGATGTGTGTGAATCTCATCTGCGTTGCGGGGGGCTTGCTTGCTTGCTTGCTTGCTTGCTTTCTTGCTGGTGTATCTGATGGGATGCTGGAATTAAACATCTTGAACTCGGACGCCTTTGAATGGGGATGTTCAGAGAGTCTTTTAGCCGCTTTCACATGCAGGCGCTGAGGCACCCCCCCCGCCCCCCCACCACCCCCTGCCCCCCCACCTCCCCTCAGAAGCATGCAAATGAGACTGCACAGACTCATATAATCTGATAAACATCCTCCATTGAATACCAAGTGCCCGAGCGCAATTTCTGCAGGAAATTATAGCGCTGATGAGCAGAAGATACGTCGTTATAGATGGCGGCCTATAAAAAAAAAAAAAAAAAGGCCCGTCAGGGATCTGCAGTCGCCGTCTCATTGTCGGCGCTCAGTGTGGCACATCGCTCCGTTATGGAACTACCCCCAAAACTACTTAAGCCTCTAATTAGCCAAATATTCTGACCCAGATACAATCGAGCGGAAGTGAAAGCAGAGATGAAGACGTTCATTTGGGCAGGGGGGTTGGGGAGATGCAGATGCAGTCCCCCTCCCCCTCTCCCGGGCCCCCCGGATGGATCATAACCCAGCGTCTGTCTCGATGCGACCAGCCGTCGTCCTTGAACGGGAGAGAGGAGTCGGCGAAGGCGTTCAATTAGCTTGAAATGGGCGGCGGCTAATCGGCTCGCCAGATACAGCGAGTCAATTAAAGTTGAGGAAAGTTGCGTTTGAACGAGCAAAGTCGACGAGGCATCGGCAGGCGTGACCTGGGACCAACTCCACTTGTTTTTCATCTCTGTTTTTCACCTTGAACGCCGTGATGAGGATCCGTTCCAGCCATTATCGACCAGCCAGGCTGATGCAGATCGCATTTCAGGGGGGTGTCAGCAGTTTGGGTGAGAACATTTTGACTGTCAGCTGACATTGGCAGCGCGGACAGCGGCTGAACTCATTAGGCTAATGAACGGCGTCCGCCGCGGGATGGGACGAGAAGAGACGGGGGCAGGACACACTGACGTCTTTGAGTGAGGACAGTGAGGCGAGAGAGGTGGAAGTTTGCCGTGTCAGTGCTTTCTAGGGCTCCGGAGGCTTTAGTCCGACACCATTAGCAGCAACTGCAGTTTGAAAAACACTCCTCAGGAGTTGTGCTACCAAATGAAAGCACACTGTTTGCTAAAAGTGTGCGTCGTGTCGGAGTTTCTTCTTCCAAGTTACTGAATTGAACTGGAAGCCTGTAAGGGAAACTTGGAAGAAGTCTAGTGATATATCAGTCTGGTTTTAGTTGGAAGGGACGAAAAAACTTCTTTCTTATTGTAGCATTTCAGCACACTGACCTTCACCAAGGAAAAACGGATGAATTGCAGACACACTCTGGTCCAAAAAATGAATTTCAGGGGAATCACACAAGTATAAAATGCCTCGTTATTAGAATTTCATCCATAGGGTTTATGACACCAAAGTCAAGTGGCTTTCAAAATGTACATAAAAATAAACATTCATTATTGTATAAAAATGTTCAGAAACTGACAAAACCTTTGTGGATGTCCAGAAAACCCTCGGCTGATTTGAAGGAACTTCTGCATATTTAAGAAGGGAATGAAAACTATAAGCGGCCTATGATCGGGGGAAGGGGAGGAGTGGTGGTCAGTGTGAGAAGAGTCTGTACCCTTTGTGACATCAATGGGTTGATTTCCATAACGTGTATTTCAGCTTTTGCTTCCTGAAAAGTAAGCAAAAGAAAAGCAAGTGAAGGGTGAATTTTTCTTACTTCAGGCGAGTTCACCGGCAGAAAAGGGAGATAGATTATTGTTTGAGAAACTCCAGTGAAGTGATTTTTATGTAATACGGCACTTTTAAAGTGGTATCAGTTCTCCGGTTTATCTCTTGGCAAAAAGCCATTTCCCAAGGTGTTACTTTAAAGATGGTGTAGATGAAAGTTATGTCGGACTCGAAAAAGGAAAGAAAAACACAGTCTGCCCTCTCTGGGATGATTAAACTGTATATTAGGTTGATAGTTTAACCTCAAGAGAAAAAAAAGCATTCTTGATTTTATAAATTCAGACGTTTCAAACAAAAGTAAGTTAAATGTGTCCTAGAAGTTTTTGCCTCGCTGTCCAATCACAGGCCGGCATGGGAAACTGCTCCATTGGGAGGGAAATGTGGTTTCTTGTTGAAATGCTGCTGCTGGAGGAATTCATTCAAATGTTTTCTGAGGGAGAAATTAGGGGTCGGCAGCAACATTTTGCAGGCTGATAGTCTCTGGTTTGCCTGGAAAACTTCACTTTACCAGTAATTTGACCACAACAACTGATAATAAATGCAGTCCTCATTCTTGTTTGCATGTCCGTCGAGTCCTTTAGAGAAACACAACTTTTCATTTTTGGTGATGTAATGAAAATCTGTTTTGCAGCCGGGAGAGGAGGCGCGGGCGGCACAACGCCCGTCCAATTCCTTTTGGGGTTTCTCAATTTTCTCCTGCGAAGTATCTCTGCTTTTCACCTTTTATGCTAATGGGCTCATTCCGAGGAGTGCGGGAGGAAATCACTCTGTGGCGGCCGAAAAGAAGCGGCCCGTAAACAAAGCGCGCTGAATGTAAACAGGAGGCAAAAGCGGTGGAAGATACTTAGCCGGCAAAAGGAGCGACCTCTCCACAGACAGACGGCTGAGTAACTCCTCCAATCGCAGAGGCCTGCTGGATTATGCACATTATCGCGCTATTAGCTAACTCCTGCCAATATATTAAACCTTAATGTTATGCCAGGATGGTGGGGCTTGAAGAAATAGTGCAGGGCTGGTGAACAAAGCTGAGTTCCCATTAAAATGCGGATAAATGAGGCTTTTCAGAAACACTGTGCAAACAAATGCAACGTTGGAATATGTCAAGTTTGCCTTTTTCAAAATGAGCAGCAGTTCACAAAGTTACCACGGAGCCGACGGGAGCCCTCGACACGTGCATTTGCATTTTATCGACGCTGCAGCTTTTCCACCTCCTTCGACCATTTATCACGCAAACTCAACTCTGCTCCGAAGCAACTCGACGTTCTAAGCACGGAGTCTTGCAAATGCACCCTGATGTTCTCCCGACGGAAGAGTTGGTCAGTTGGTTGAGATGGGCCCGGGCCAATCAGCACAAAGTACCCCCCACCCCCCACCCCCACTTTAAAAACGTTAGTTAGTTTCAAAGGAATTCCCCTCCTGCCTTTGACACAGCGCCCCTCGCTGGCCTGGTTTAGTCCTGCATGGCTATGGTTGCCTGCCCAGGACCTTCTTGTATCAAGACAAACCTCTGTGGTGCCTTGTTCAGCTGTTCTCTGTTGTAGTGAAGCGATTTTTGAGGCTGACTCATGATGCCATTTAAAGTCAACCAGCCGATTAATCATGATGTCATCAGTGATGACTCCCTCCCAGACCGACATGCCAAGTACATGACACAGATATGTGACATGCTTCGAAAACTGGCATCATGGAATCAGTGACAGGAATCATGTGCAAATAAATAAATAAATGAAGCAGTAACCTCTACAGCCTCAGTGTGAGGAAGAGAAACAACCTGACGACAGACTTTTTTTCTTTTCTTACCCCTTTATAGTCAATTGATGTGCTGACAATGCCCTGGACGGCAGCTGTGTTGTTGCTGCTGATGTTGTGACAGTAGCAGACACTGAAGGCGGCTGTTAGGCTCTGACACTTTGCACCTTGAAGGGAAAAAGCTCTTATGTTGGACCTGATCAGCGGCGAAACAAAGCAAGCGGAGAAATCGATGCAACAATAAAACTGGTCACGTCTCAGCGAGCGAATCAATGTTGCTCCGAGATGGTTTCTCTTTACACAATTTGTTGAGGTAATTCACAAAATGCCCGCCCTGCCCCCGAGCCTCATTGCCTTGCACTCACCTCAACCTAACTTGCAGGTGAACTGGACTAAATCTTCTCCCAACCTATCGATTGTTCGCTCTTCTTTCGCTTGTGTGTGTGTGTGATGAATATTTTATAACCTTATTTACAATCATATACAGCTTTATGGACGTTTTCTTGGGATGCATTCTCTCTTGTCTTTCTGTAGCTAGTTTCTTTTTTTTTTTTTTTTAGGAAAACATTCAAAGTGTTTGTTTTTTTTCAAATAAAAAAGCTGCTCTTATGATTCCAATAAAAGAGAACGCTGCCCTCGCTCTGTCTGATATTTCTCTGAACAAAATTGGCATAAATGATTGACTGCTAGAGTGGTTGTTGGCGAGTTTTCTTTTTTTTAAAGAATTTTCTTAGTCTTGCAGGGTCAGAAATTTTTTTGCCAGGACATGAGTAAAGGCTAACCACTTAAAAAGAAAATTTGGCCAGTGCATAGTCGGGTAGATTGCTTGGAAACATGTTGACAGACAAGGCCAAAGAAAATGTCTTATCTCCTTTAAAAAGGATAAATTAAACTTTTTCTGATCCAGTTCTAACACATAGCATTCCTTCACCAAAAGGATCATTAAATAGTCAACATATAAACTGGGTTTAACCATTCTAAAGCATTTTACTGTCTACACTGGTGTGGAAGTGAAATCAGTGGTAAATAAAAGAGAAAATAGGAGATAATTACACAAAACAGGAGGTAGCAAAAAGCACTCAGACCCAAAACAAAATGTAATTTTGCTAATGTTGCACTCCTGATTAAACAAGCCAAAATTTGGTGGTAAGAAGGAGGAAAATGTCACAGTAAAAATGTGTCACGCTGGCAGGATGAATTGCACGTGAAATTTGGGGAAAGCTATTAGCACCTTGCTAAATTTTCAACCTATTGTCAGTCAGCAGTCATTAAGCGAGTTTAATATTCTCCTTTTGCATTTAGCTACTAGTGAGAGCTTGACAGGCCTTGTCAGTATTGGGCAGTGGTGATGCTAGAGTGAAGACTCAGTTATTTATCACTGGGTTCAACTACAATAAGGAAGGTTCAACTTGAAGCTGCATTCTTGATTTTCCCCGGCCAGTAAATGTGTTACTGCATTAGCTTGCTGATATTATCAAATTGCTTAATGCTCGTAAGCAGCTTTTACTGGGATGCTGCAGGAATTATACAAACCGTGCAGAGCTTGATGTACATTTTGGCATCTCAGGCGATGGCGGCAGCTTAGCTGTTAATTCCACAGCTGACGTCAAACTGAAACACTTCCGACTGATCTAAAATAAAACCAAAATCGTCTATGATGGATGCAGCCAAATGTTTTTTGAACGGCCTGAGATGCCCACAACCTCTGAAAGTCACTGGGTGAATTGAACAAACCCCCGTTGCTACTTGTGCCTCTCTGATTGTTAAGGAGGTCCACGGCGCCACAACGAGGTGCCGCGCGTGATTTACCGAATGCTCAGATGCGCTTGAAAGGAAGGATTGATTTATTCATGACTGGCGCTCGCTATGAAATGATGTCATGAGCTCATGTGGATGCCCCGGCTGTGTGTTTGTGTGTGTGTGTGTGTGTGTGTGTGTGTGTGTGTGTGTGTGTGTGTGTGTGTGTGTTGTCTATCCACAGAGATCGGATCTTGGCTCCGTGTCAATAATCATGCGTAATGTACAGTCTGATGCATCATTTATTTAAGTGCTGAAAGATACGACCGGTCTGAGCGATTGATCCCCAGCATCAATAAAGTGGATTGAATTACCTATTTAACCTTGCAAGGCGCTATAAGTAAACTGACAAAGGAGCCTCATCGACACACGTCTGCAGTTAACATACACTTGTATAGCTTTTCTCTCCCCCCACCCACATCTGTGAAGCTTCAGACTCGCAGACGTGTCACGCTATTCTTGCAGACTCGCAGACGTGTCACACTATTCTAGCAGTGCAGCTGCACAGCCGAGGGGGCAGTGTCTTGTGCTCCTCCATCTTGCCAACAGCTCACCCTGAAACATTCTCAGCCAGTCTGTCCTGTTGGTGGGAAACCAACCAATTTCCTTCTAAGGTGCTTTAAAACTAGAAGGAGGAAGTAGAGAAATGAGCATGAACGCTCTAAGAGTGGCAGTTTTGTCAGATGGCGTCACATAAGCAGAGCAAACAATGGATTTCATTCATTCATTCATTCATCTTCTATACCCGCTTATTCCAATTCAGGGTCACGGGGGTCTGCTGGAGCCTATCCCAGCTGTCTTAGGGCGAAGGCAGGGTACACCCTGGACAAGTCGCCAGTTCATCGCAGGGCCACATAGAGACAAACAACCATTCACACTCACATGCACACCTACGGACAATTTAGAATATTCAATTGACCTCACATGCATGTTTTTGGACTGTGGGAGGAAGCCGGAGAACCCGGAGAGAACCCACGCAGACACAGGGAGAACATGCAAACTCCACACAGAAAGGTCACAGGTCCGGGCCCCGGAATCGAACCCACGACCTTCTTGCTGTGAGGCGGCAGCGCTAACCACTGCGCCACCGTGTCGCCCACAATGGATTTTTCTAAATTAAATATATTTCATTTTTGTTGGTCAAAATCATGACCAACATCACTCCAAACAACACAACATTATTATTATTATTATTAGTATTATTATTATTATTGTGACATATAATATTCCTGGATGGCTTTTGCACCACTTGGAGATTTGTCTGATCATTGAGGATGAATAGAGTTGTTTGTGTGAGCTTAAGATAACTGAAGTTCTACAGAGAAACTCTCTAGTGTGTTCTGTAGTTGGAGCCCGAGCACCGTCGATCAACTTCGAGTCCACTTTGAAAAAAAAAAGAATGAGAGAACATATTGAAAGTAAAAAATAAGAATTACTCAAAAAAAAGACTCTAGGCTGCAACACTGCTCCAAAATATCCTTTTTAAAAATATGATCACCCTTTTATCCCAGTCCATGGATTACTTTAGAGCCTCCAGCTCTCAGAGGGGTTTCTCAGCCTTTATGATGTCAACTGATGTCACCAGTTTAAACATCTCAACGCATTTCACCCACTCTTGTTTAACATCCAGACGGCAGGTTTTTTTCCTTTCTCCCTCCCCCCTCCTAATGTGACATGCAACAGGAACAAAAACAGACTATGAAAGCCGGTAACTGTCAGAGTGTCAGTCTGTAATTTGTAGCGTCAGACGGCCGAGCGTTGATCCGTCTGAGTCACTCCTAAGCTGAGGATCCGCTCCAAGTGACGGCTTGATTCAACCTAAATTCACTCGCCTCTCAGCGTCCCGGGCTGCTGCCAAAGACAGCTGTTCTTCCGGCAGACTTGGCCTGAAGCCACTCCCCTTTTGCGCTTTTCAGCGTGCTGCAAAACATCAATCGACGTCTGGATTTGTTCATTTAAAGGTGCTTTTTTTTTGCAGCTTTTACACGATGCTGAAAAGGTTTCAGCCGATCAATTTGTGGAAGTGTGTGAGCTCAACGCTTCCATCGCAGGAATGGATTAAGCAGAGACCACTTCAAAAAATGGCTTATTTAATGCTACCAATGTTACATTAACTGCTCAGGTTGTAAGTAATCCGTAAGTGACTCTTTCGGGTTTAATACCTTTCTACGCTCGTTCAGTCGTGGTTGCAAGAACTCTGGAAAGAAACACGCAGATAGAAGCTGTTTACACTCTTGTTTGCCTTTGTTTGCAGGCCAGCAGCTGTCACGAGCAGGTGTTTTCGCTTTGCTAATCAGACTTACAATAGCTCCACGGCTGGATGTGGGGTAATGAGCTTGGCCAAAAAGAGGCTGGATTGTTTTGGAAAATTAGGAAGAAGAAAAAAGAGAGATAAAAAATATGAGCATCTGGCCACGCAACAGGAAAACAGCAATAAATCAGTTGGGACAGTGATGAAGATGATGGTGGGTTCTGCTGCAGTGTTTCAATCACTGGATCTGAAATAAAGCCACATCCCAGACTTCTGGCCTCAAAAGTTGAAGAAAGTGACATGGACGAGCCAGAAACATACATAAACATGAAACACAGATCATAGACAACATTTGTAAACTTCTCAAAAGCATTTGTGAACCACAATCCGAAAAGCTGTTACTCTGATGAGGAGCTTCCTGGCTCTCATTGAGTCATCCAGTCCAGATAACAAATCCAAAAAAGTACAGAAGTCAGTGAGTGGTCAGTGAGTGTAAGCGATGAAATGAAAAAGAATGGAAGTTATAATCTATCATTTCTTTCGAGTTTTATTGTAGAAACACTAAACATTTTTTTCATGTTTATCACAGAAAAACTTTGAAAGGGGCGTTTCCAAACACTTCGTCCGGCTGACTGCACATCCATCCTGAGATGTGGTGAGCAATAGTGTCAGACAGGGTGGCGTCCTCTCAGTCCTTGTTTTTACAGTTTCGTTTTTATTTATTTATTTATTTTTTTACAGTCGTCCCAACACAAACTAGATGAAAGACTGGTGCTGGAAGCAGACTGGGGACGGGATGGCCTTCCAACTTATGTCGTGGTCTGGGACAACGTGACATTCCACCGGTCGCCAGAAGTGGCAGCATGGTTTGATGTCCATCCCAGGATGGTGTTTCTGTTTCTTTCTCCTTACTCCCCCTTCCTCAACCCCATTGAGTTCCTTCAGGGTGGAGATGGAGCGTCTGTGACCACCAGCCACTTGCCCAGGTGGCCCTCCAGGAGGCCAGGAGATCACACCTGAGCACTGTCAAGGATGGATCAGACAAGCGGAGAGATTCTTCCCCAGGTGCCCTGGCAGGGAAGACATCTGCTGGGATGTTGAGGAGGCCATGTGGCCCAATGCAGAAGAATGGGCAGTAGATTCTGTGTATCCACACATTGGTGAATGGCAATGTTTTTTGTTGTTTTTTTCTTGCAGGCTTGCAGCATTTCCTACACATATAAAGCCTTTGCAAAAATTCCATTACAGCTGTGAATGTCTTTTTCCAGAAACTCATTTCCACTGAATGTTTGCTATAAAGAAGGTGTTGGTGTTTGGTCGATATGGTGTAGTGTTGGTGTATTCTTGCATTTAGACAACTAGTGTAGGTGTTTGGCTTACAATGTGAGATTTGAGCATGACGTTAGCTGGTTTGTCAGTTGTGTGTTGGTGTGTTAACAGTTTTGGAAATGTGTGAGAACTATCGGTCATTGTGTTCCGACGACTGTAAAAAGCTGTTATCCCGATGTTTGACAATTTCTCCAAATTGACCTGCATAAGTAAGAAATACTGTTTAGACATAAATGAGACATGTAATTAATGCCAAAATATGATCGAAACAGAGATTTTCACATAGACTGAAGTCTGTGTTAACACTGCTACTGTTAAACCACACAAGTGAATATAAACGAGAGTTTATATTTCTGGCCGCACAGAGAGGTTGTTGTCATCCTTTTAGTGACGCACGCTGCCGTAAGGCTCCGCCTCTGTGTGCGCAGCCAGAGACAACTTAGCCAGAAATGGGGGGGAAAAAAAATCATCTCACAGCCACACGCCTGCTTGACATCATTTCCTGTGTGGGTGATGTAACCCTCCTAAGCAACGTCCAAAAAGTCCACAGATGAGCTACACCCGTCTGAGCAAACAGTGAGGAAGACTCATCGGTTTCCACTGCATGAACAGAAGAAGAAGAAGAAGAAGAAGAAGAGGTTCAGCCCAGAATGTTCCTTCATCGTTTCTCATGCTTCCTCACTCTGAGTAGAGTCCCATTCCCCACCACGCCCCGCCCACTCAGTCGTCATCCTCCGATTTGCACCTTCATGTTTCCATGTTAAGTGTCCAGTTTGGTAGAAATTCTCAGCCAACACTAGCTGCGTTTCCATTAACCCTAGAATTGTGCAAAACCTAAATATCGCAATAAAAAACTGGTCATGGTCAAATCTCATCCCACAAGATTTTACGAGAATTACTGCTTATGCAGCGAATGTTCTTTGAGCCGACATCAAGTCCACATCACTGGTGCGTCTTCATAATTTAAAACCTCACAATTTGGTCTTGCGCAAGTCAGTTTTGTATATAAATATGCATAAGTGGAGAGAAAGCACAACTTTGTGTCCTACTAACAGTTCCAGTGAGTTTGTGAGGAAAATACAGCCTCAGATCAGTTTTCTCATCACCTTTTCACAGATTTTAAAATATTCCTCCTCTTTGCATCCACATGCATGTTGGCCGCTCTCAGCGTTTTCCCATCGCGGTTTCATCGCAAGAGAGTCTAGCTGTTCAAAATGTGAAAGGCTGTTTTTAGAGATAATAACACAGCAATGGAATCAGGAGTCAGAAAAAACAACAACAACAATAACACCAGCCTGTGCCTGGCCATCGATAATAACGCCTGTTTGAATGCAGCCGGGCACATTTGGGGAATGATGAGTGCATTTACTTGAGGAGTGGCTTCTTTTTTTCTTTTTTTTGTAAGTGGTCCACTTGTCACCCGCTGAAGAAACGCATCTTCATAATGATCCCCAAAGTGCAAGTGAAACCCGGTCGGCCCTTGAAAGGCTGTGAGAACATTAGATGGGGAGGGAGGGAGGAGGGGGGTGAGGGGGAGGGAGGAGCCTATCAATGGACCCCCAGTGAGGCCAGAGGAGCCGGTCCAATAGGCCCTGCTCCAGCTCCGCTAGCATATCGGGGCCCCTTCCATCTGTTTCTGTGTGTGTGTGTGTGTGTGTGTGTGTGTGTGTCTCTGTCATCTGCCCGACTGTAATGCCTCTCTGTTTCCCTCTTATTAGGCCTGAGAAGCCACAGCAGATGGCTTGTAGGACGGGACAAACAAAAAATGTCTTCCCCTTCGTGAGCCTCGGCCGCCGTGATGATCGAAGACAATCACGGCACACTTTGGCCTCCTTATGGGGCCTGGAACCATGCGGAGGAACCTCTGCAGGCCTGTCACGTGTGAGATATACTGTGTGGTGACTTTTTTTTGTTCATGCGTTTCTTGGTTTTCAAAACAAAACAAAAAAAAACGCTTTATGCTGGCAGGCTGGTGAAACTCTGCAGGCAGACGCAGTGGTTGGTCAACAGCCTGAATGAAAAGCCAGGCAACACAGGAGAGGATTGTAAAGGACCCCCACCACCACCATGACAGGTGCCTTTTTAACTTCCTTCCCTCAACAAAAAACAAAACAAGAAAAGACTGAATGAAGATCAGAATGACTCCAACCTCTGAAAACCCTGCAGCATTTTCAGCAACACTCACGGTGCCGAGACTGCAGAGCCCTTTTTTTTTTTCATTTACCCGTTTTGTTTATCTGTTCATTTATTGCTGCTGTCTCTTCAACAGGAAATTATTTTTGTTTTATCTCACTGTTGAAATAAACTCCATCAGCTGGATTTTATTATGCACTGCTTCTTCTTGTCGTTTTACCGGATGTTTTTATTGCATAATGATGCTAGTTTGTCTCGGTGTGAAGCACAGCAGACAAACTTGAGCACGACATGAAAGCACTGACTGGGGAATCTTGTGAGGCTGCTTGAATTCTGAGCAGCAGGGCGGAATTTATAAACTCTGTGCTGACGAGCTGACAGCAACCAGGTGAGCTTGATTGCTGAGGCGCAGCAGGTGTGGATGGCGGTGGACCAGAGTGAGGTGGACAAGTGAAGGAGGCAGGGACTAGTGCACGGGGGCGGAGCAAAGAGACGGACAGACGGACCGGAATCAACTTCTTTATGTCGTAAAATTGAATTATTTCACTGAATTAAAGGTTTTAAAACACACATGTGCGCATACACACACACACACACACACACACACACACACACACATCTTGACATTCCAAATGGGAAAACAAGCCCCCCCCCCCTCCCCAGGAAGGATTGACAGCAGTGGATAAATCAGCCCATCAAGCCTCCAGAAGGCTCCTTGATTTATCGACCCGCCGCACGTGACCTCGACTCGGTGGCTGCGCAGTCAGTCAGAGCGCGCCTCTGTTTGTGGAGCCGTGATGTGTACGCACGGCGAATGGTCAAGTGTATTTATAGTCCACCACAGCGCCGCGTTTTTCAAAGGATTCATATATCAAACGTGACCTGCCCCCCCGGCCCCCGGCCTCCCGGAGCTCATTGGACGCGGAGATGAAGCAAGCCGCCTCCTGCAGCGCAGCAGAGTTTTAAAAAGCTTTTTCCCATCTAGAAAACACACAGGGAGCAAAAGAGGAGGGTGACGACTACAATCAAGTTGGAATTATTTCACATTTTCCATGTGGAACAATGTGAGAAGAAGAAGAGGTCCATTAAAAAAACAACTGTGGCAGCTGATTGGACAAACATTGTGTCTGATCTCTTGCTTGTTGACCAACCAGATTGTTTTTCCTGCCAGTTTCAGCCTGGCACTATCGGATCAAGCTCACCTTTAAATCATCATTAACATCTACATATATATCTAGATCTATATTTATATCTATATCTGTACATATATATACATTATATCTTTATCTATTTCTCTCTCTATTTTTTTTTTCAAGAATTTCCTTTACGGTAAACATGTTTAATATTTTTGGCACCAAATTTTTAAACTATGGGAAACTTGGAGCCAGCTACTGAGAGATTACATCTGCAAACTCTCCACTACAGGATTATTTCTGCAGATAATCCTCCTAGAGTTTGATAATCCCAGTGTTTTTTTATTACAGTACTAAACAAGTGGCTTTTTTTCCTTTTTTATTTTTTAAATTTTTAAAAAAAAATTTTTTTGTAAATGTTCCAACAGTTAGATAAGGCATCCAACACATCCGTGCAGTAGTAGTAGTTCTTCCCAGCAGCCCTGCAAGCCCACATTGGAAATCCTGCTCAGCTGTGACTCCAACTGCTCCATCAACACCTCCCGCTGCTCTTTTTCATGATATTTATTTCTTCCCCTCCCTCTACACCTGATGAATTCATCCCGGAAGGCTCATCCTTTTCCAGTGAAACCCTTCTGCGAAGCACTTTGTGTCTTCTTAATTCAGAGGCGCGAGTCGTCGCAGTTCCAGCCGACTGACGGGCCGCCAGCTCAAAATATCGCATGACAGTTTGCAGTGAAATGTAGCACGCAGTCGATAGATCATCCAGCGACTTCTCTCCAGGCGACCTGCACACACACACACACACATACACACACACACACACACACACACACACACACACACACACACACACACACACACACACACACACACACACACACACACACATCATCATATCAGCGGCCGCGGACTTCACATCACTTTAACTCAATTTCCCTCTTGACTGCTGCCTGTATTTTTTCTTTTTTTCGCATTCTGGCGTAAAGTGCATAATGAAATATAGTCTGCGAGGGCTCATAAATCAGACCTAATTAAAAACACAAATGTGTGTGTAGGAGTTTCCCGACTGTGACACACTCTGGCTGTGTCTCCCCGCGGTCTTGCTCTGTACTGGGCAGCGTTCCGGAGCTCCTCCGAGCGCCCGCGTCTCCTTTCCAGGCTCTCCGGGAGGCGGCCTGGCTGGGAGATGAGGGCGTCTCTCATCCCCGCACCAGACGCTGTGTCACCTCCACTGCAGACAAGCTCTTCATTCAGCTCAAACATTTTCATTTACGGCCCATCACCCCCCCCCCCCACATTTTAAAATGAAAACGTTGTGAGGCAGCGCCTGCCAATCACAGCACAACGGTTGTGGGTCCGTCTGATGCATCCATCTGGTAAAGAGCCCATATAAAGCATTTTTGAAAAGGAGTGGGACAAAGCTTTGAGGCATTTAGACAAACCTACGATCAGGTTTGTGGTGCCTATAATTTAGCTTGGAAGTAGCGAGGCTGCCCTGATGATATTGTCTACACTGAAAAGTCACATGAAGGCTGAAGTCGTTACCGTCACTGCAGCCGTCTAACGACTCCACAAACAGATCAAGAGGTCAAAATCAAATGAAGGCATGACGCACAACTTTGACTCAGTCTTGACAAACGGGGGAACTGTGAACTCAAGGTTGTTGAGATTCTTCGGACTTCAACTCCGACCGGAAATTCTGACCTCAAGGGGGCGCTTCTGATGGCCTACCGACCGTGGTAGCTAGTTTGGCCAGCTTGCGGTGTTGGTAGTTGACATTCGGCTGGGGCTAGAGCCAAAACGCGTGTCTTACTTCTTTCAACGCTGAAATGCCGACGGCTCTGGATGACACCGCCGCTGCTGCAGAGAGGTTCGACGGCAGCTCGACACGCTTGTCATCTTTATCCTCCTCCTTGAACGTTGAGGTCAGCGAGCCGCAGTCACTTCACGCTTTCCTCGCATGCAGTGCAATTCCGAGGCCAAACTGGAGACGCCTCCTATCAGCGGTTCGGGAGACGGATGAGTCGGAATGCCAGAGTCGGAGTCCGAGCGGCATGCAGCTGCCACGCGCCGCTGCGTGCGTGCGACACCCCCCTACCCCACCCCTCCGTTCCAACCAATCTCCGCCGCATCTCTCTGCGTCTGCGCCGCTGCGTGCCCGTTCATGCACGGCTCTGAACACTCCAACCGTGACACGATTGCATCTCTTGCAGGCTTCAGGCAGCCGACCGCCGGAACTGCCAGAGACACAAACATGCCACGCCGGCTCCCGTCCACACGTCGGTCGGTGCACAGTGAGCTCCTGCTAACTGAGGAGTGAGAGTGTTGGGGGTGGGGGGGTAGGGGGGGGTTGGGGGAGCACAGAAGCAGCTCATCACTCTCTCCAAGCTCGGCTGACCGTGCGGCTATTACACAATGACAAGTCGCGATTCCTCATTCAGCCTCAGACCTCTTTGTTCTCTCCAACACCTCCTCGCCGTCCGTCCCCGCACGTTTTTGTGCAACACCCCCACCCCCACCACCACCACCACCTCCGCTCCCCCCACCCACCATCTCCGTCCCCCTTCGCTCTCCCCCCTTTGTCTGCTCCCAGTGCTGCAGCCCACCCTGCTCCCAGCTTTAATGGTACATGCCATTAGAAAGCCCGTCTCTGGGAGGGAGGAGGGGAGGGTGGTCTCGGTCTCTGCTCAGAGGCTCCTCCAGCCTCCCCCTCCCTCCTCCCTCTCCGCTCTCCTCTCTCTTCCGAGCAGCAGAGCAGCAGCATTCGCGGATGCCTCAGCCGTCACGACAGACACAGCCGCCTGCTACTGCGTGCAGCTTTAGCGAGCCGCCGCCGACGGAAGGAGACTCGACGCAGAGAGGGACACGGAGAGAGGAGAGAGGAGGGCAGTGAAGAAGAGGAGGAGGAGGAAGAGGAGAGGAGGCAGGAGGAGGAGAGGCAGGCAGAGCGATAGAGAGAAGGGGTGAAGAGTGCATTCATCGTCTCGCCCTCACTCGCCTGCCTGGGCTGGTGCGAGAGCAAGAAGGCAGCGGCAGGGAAGGGAGGGTAAATAAATCCAGCGTCCTCCGGCTCGGCTCCGCACAGCCTCTCCGCTCGCCTCCCGGCTGCCTCCATCCAATCTCCATCAATCCGAGGAATGAAGGCGGGTGTCAGCTGGCGCGGTGGAATAAAAGGAAGGGATGCTGTGAATGGTGCCACTCTTTCAACGAGGCACTGAGGAAGAGGAAGTAAAGGGGACGAGGAGGAAAACAGGATTTGTGATAATGAATGGGAGTCCTTCTGCTGCCTGCTCCGGGAATAGCTGAAGTCTCCGAACAAGGTAAGAGGAAGCGGGGAGAAAAGAAAAACACCCCGGAATGATGACACTTTTCTTGCTGTTTCCCTCTGAGTGCGATTGGTCGGGCCAGCTGCTCGGATAGACATCAGAGCAGCCCTGGAAAGCATGAACAATCGGCTTGACAGAGATGAAGCAATTTCCATGCTGATCAGGTTTGGAGCAGCCGAGGGGGGAGATTGCCATCTTTGTGCCTGGGTCCCTTAGTACAGCAGCAGTGGAGGTGAGGTGTCTGTGTGTGTGTGTGTGTGTGTGTGTGTGTTGCCAGGGGGTTGGAGGATGGGGGGTGGGATCCTTATGTTGCATGCCGCAGAGTGGCGGTGTGAGCTCGGTGCTGGGGGAAGGAGAGGCGGAGAGGTGGGAGACGACTTGGTGTCAGTGTGCCTGATGAAGGAATCGCAGATAATCCCCACGATGAGCACTTGGGCGCTGAGATGGCCGTGTGCGTGTGTGTGTGTGAGAGAGAGGAGGAGGAGGAGGTCGGCACGCCGCGGCAAAGTCCGATTTGCCGCCTCACGCAACATGAATCCAGCTCTTCCTGCGGTGCATGTTAATAAATATGATGTGAGGCGAAATCAAAGGGCTCCGCCGGTGGTGCAGGCTGGAAGCGTGTGATTTTCATTCCAAAGCCTGACAAATCTTTTATTTATTTTTTGCTGCTGACACCCTGGGGAGCCGTGCGATCGCCCTCTAGACTTGCCCTCAGGTTTGTACAAGAGAGGCGGGCATCAACTCGACGGAAACGTCCTTCCATCGGGGGGAACAGAAAAAACAAAAACACTGGACCTTGGCGGTCGAGCCGCTCCGTAAAAGAAGAAACAGCACTTTGTTTGGACCCGTGTTCCCTTGCCCATAGCTGCAGTGGCACCAGGGTGCCACCAGGACGCCACGCTGCTGGGCGTGCACCACCAGAACTCTCAGCCATGGCAGCAGTTTTGCTTTTATTTTTGCTGCGAGTCCTCCTGTGGAAAACATTTGCAGTGGTGCGGTGACTGAGCCAAACGTCTGGTTTCCTGGCCGGAGTCTCCGCTCATGACTCCCTGGAAGTTCTGAGCGTTGGCGGCGTTGTTGGTGGCGAACGGGCTCAGCGCGGCGACACCCATCGTGTAATTGGCCAGAGAGGGAGGACAGGGAGGATATTGCTGCTGTCATGTAATTACAGATGTGCACATGTCATGTGGAGCCGAGCTCGTTGCTGCCAAATGGACCGTTTCCCTAAATCCTTTGGGGAATTATCTCACAAATCCATCAGGTAAACGGCTCAAAGACAAACGGCGGTAAATGAGAAGGAGGAGGGGGGCGGGGCAAAAACTGTGCGAGGTGATTCGACACATCATGTACAGGGTCAGGTGGTATTTTCCCTCACTGCACTTTGAAGCTTCCTCATGGTGTGACTGGCAACTTCAGAGCCTGGTGGCGAGTCACTGGTCTTCATCCAAACTCTTGTCCAAGCCAGTCAGGTGTTAAGCAGAAACATGTCTGCTCGCAAGAAAAGCCTGCAGAATCGCTCTTTGTTCTTCCTTTTTTGTGCAAAAATTCCCCCCAGCTCTGATCAAACTGGCGTGACTGCAACATTAGCAAATCCCTTTAGCAGCAGCAGCAGCAGAAGCTAGGCCTGCAGTCACTTCCTGTTAACTCCGTCGTCGTCGTCGTCGTCGTCTTCTGGGGCTTTTACGTTCAGCTTGTCGAAGTTTTTATCACAACTGAAGGGACCCCGAAATGCAACATGGAGACTTTTTTTTTTTTTAAGAAGGCCTTTCATTGGAGTTTGGAGTCCATGTGCTGTGCAAGGTTAGCTACTTGTGGCCTTTGGCTTGTTTTCCTCTCTTTACAGTTACAAGACACACGTGTGTCGACTCGTCACCTGTTTGTGTTCCTCCTCCGCTGCTCCTCATAAAAACACCTGCTGCCTCTCGTCTCTCCGGCGGTGCAGGACCCTAGAACGCACGCGGCGAGGTTGCATGTGTCCCCAGCTGTTTAACCCCGCCCCCCCCCACCTCGCCTCACGCCGACCGCTGCTGCACTCTGCAACCGCGGATATATTTAGCTTGTTCTCAGTCCAGCAGTGTCAGCAAACAGCTTCCACAGCTTGTTTGTGGAGGCTCGTGGTTTCGCTCCCTGTTCACGGCTACGGACAAAGTACACAAAGTGCTGAGGGGACAAGAAGTGCACGCTCATGATGTGGCGCTGCTGCTGTAGTTCAGCAGTCGTGTTATATAAATAAAATGTATTAATACCCCCTGATGACGAGCGTATCTAGACTATTCATGTGTTTGATTAATATTTTATTGACCTTGAGGTGTTTTTTTTAGGCATTACTAATTACTTCTATTATTACTAGTGACAAACTACCTAATGTCCTCTTTTTAAAGGTTATGTAAAATTTCCTTCACCAGTGTTTCTAATAGTAAGTAGACACACACAGCTCTGAAAATCAGCCCTTTATGATGCAACAAAATGGGACTGATACTCTCAGTTGAGTGACAGCACCAACCAGAAGGCCTGAGACAAACTAGTTCCTGCCCCCTACCGAAGTCCGGTGAAGCAGTGGTTTTTCACTCCAGGCGGGAAACAGAGGGCTAAACATGCTGTTTTCACAAAGGTCTGGGAAGGTTTTTGCATTTTGCTACGACAGGCCGGTTAACGCACTTAAAGTTTCCACAGTCGTCCTTCCGCACCGTCGAAGTCGGAGAGATCAAACTGTGCTTCCAAACGTTCGGAGCGCCATCAGCGAGGCTGCGGAGGTAAAGCAGGACAGGGCAGCGCGTGGGTGCGCGTGAAGCACGGCTGCCCACGCTGACGGCTCGCACCTCCAGCTTGGTCCGCCGCCGCTGCAGCGGCCTGTTTGATGTCCGTCCAGCGAGCGCTGGAGGTGTTTCTTTGAAGGCAGCAGCAGATTCGATCCGGCCGGAGGCTGCAGAAGCCGCAATAAAACACTGGCTTTTTTTTTTTTTCATTCTGCCACTGCCAGCGTCCTATAAAAGTCTTAGCTGCGGGAGCCTATACAGTATGTGGCATACGGGCAGGAATATTTGATAAACACAAGCTCATATCACGCAGGTGAAAATAGAAGGAAAGCGGCTCTGCAGCGCTGGGCTCTGCTCACCGCAGGGACAGTGAGGCTGCGCTGCTGCTAGATCTTCATCAACGTGACCACTCAATGCAAAAGGTGACGTCCCGCTGCAACACCTCGGACCGCTGCAGTCCACATCAGCAGATCTGGTCACAGAATGAAACCCAGGCCTAAAGCTGGGCAGGTTTTTCCCACCACACACATTTATAAAGAAAGCCGTCGTTCAAGAATAATAATTTCTAAATAAACAACAACAATGGTGTTTTTTGTTGCTATTTGTAGTTTGTCTAAGTTGTTCCACTTTGATTTTATTCAACATTATCTTTTATGATTTTAAGTATCATACAATAAATGACTGGTTCATCTATCAGAAACAGCAGTGACATGATGTGAGTTTTCGTAATAAAAAGTCATCCTTCAGAGTTCATTCATTCATCTTCTATACCCGCTTATTCCTATTCAGGGTCACGGGGGTCTGCTGGAGCCTCTCCCAGCTGTCTTAGGGCGAAGGCAGGGTGACACCCTGGACAAGTCGCCAGTTCGTCGCAGGGCTCCTTCAGAGTTACTTTTGCTAATATATTTTCTTACCCTTTTCCTTCGCTTGACTTTGTTTGTGTGTATTTTCATCTTGCAAACATAATTTCCAGAGACGTCTACAGTGGGTCGTAGAGAGGCACGTTTGCACCCAAGCAACAACCAAACACAGACTCAAGTTGGTTTTGATTTTTCCTCAAAAACATGTAATAAGGGGTCTTGTGCACACGTTGCCTTCCTCACCAGCTGCAACATTTTGATTTGCCAAATGTATGTCGAAGACCTCCAATTTGAAAAAGGGGAAAGCAAATCTTGCAAGGTGATTGGATGTCAGAATCCCATCTGTTTCAATGTTTTTCAACACTCTTGGTAAAGTCAGCTGTGAGCAACCTGAAAACACGTCGCCCACTGAGCAAGAAAAAAAAAGTCCCCTGCTGAAGTTTCTTATCGTTGGAAACAGATAATACTATTCAGTTTTCACGAAACTACTCTGGCTCCTGCAACATTAGCAAGTCTCTCTGGCAGCAACTGGGCTCATGGCGGCTCTGTCTTCTGGCTTCTTCTTCTTCATCATCATCTCCATCTGGGCCCGACAGCAGTTGCTTCCTTGTTTTGTTACTTGGAGAAGGGAGCAGATTGGTTCTGGAATCCGTGGTAAATAAGACCGACTGGCCGGACACTGCGCAGTAAAGATGGATGGGAGAGATTCCCGGGCACCTGTCACAAAAGTTAGCGCACGCATCCAGGTTCGCATAAAATTGCTTTGTCGTGTTTTTTCCCCCTTTAAATCTGTTAAAAATAGCAGCATGGAACATTAGTTTCTCAAGATTTTAGCCTCCTCTTTTCCTGACAGTGAGACAACTTCAGCCTAATGGCAGCATTTGATGACTGTGGCATTTGGGGGAGGAGGTAGAGGGGGTGAGATGGAGGGTGGGTGGGATGGGGGGGATGGGCCATATGGGCCCCGTGCCTCTTTTAATAGCAAGAAAAGCGGCAACCTCTTAGCAAAATAAAGGACATTATGTCGGGAGCTGGCAGCGGTGCTGTTGTACCTCGGCGGATTACGCTCTGTGGGGCACTTAAAACCCGTCTAGCTGCCCATTAAGACAGCCGCCGGCCCGGCTCAGTGACGTCCTGCGGAGGAATTGGAGGAAACTGCGCCGCAGCAAGTGGCCGGCTGCTGCAGGTTCTCCTGCCTCCGGGGACGCTGGGCGTTTGCCTGAAAGTACAACAGAGCAGCTTGGAAATGAGCAGCACGCACGCACGCACACACACACACACACGGACACACGCACGCACACACACACTTATGAGATACTCAGATGTCTCCAAGCTGCAGCCGACGCGCTCACGTGCTTCGGCGGCTTCAGCGAGAACCCTGCCAAGTGTTGTCACTCGGCGAGACGTCGGCGCACCAATTGGAAATCTGCTCGGGAGAAGGATTGTAAAGAGGGCGGCGGCCTGGAAGCGAGCAGGATGATCACAGCACGACGATCAAAACCGAGGCAGCGCAGCAGACGGCCTGAAATGTGATCAAAGGCAAACTTGTCACTTCATCCTGTTTGTTTTGTAGATGTTATCGTGAGATAATTTTACAGCCAGGACCCTGGATGCAAGGCTGGATGTCTCACTGAGCGGCTAAGAAACACAGATTTTCTGAAGAACAAGGGGAACAACAGACGTGTTGTTTAAAGTCAGCACTAATTTTAAATGAAGTGAATTATTACACATTGAAGTGGAATCAATTCAGTTTTTGGATTCATCAAACAAGATTGGACCAAGATTGAATTCTGAAACAGAGGCTGATTTGGCTGCCACATATTGAAGTTGACCTTTTCCCTCCTCTGAGGAGGCTCATCAAAACCATCTGCTCCTGCTCCGGCCCCTCTTTCACATTTTACAACCCATTGTGGCCCACCAGTCAAAAAGTGTGCCCACCCCTGCATTAATCTCTTGCCAAATCTGGTCGCTAGAAAAGCAGAAACATTTTTCCTTCTGAAAAGCTATCATGGGTGTTTTTTTAAATTCTGTTTTTCAACGTGGAATGAAATGTGGGTTCTTTAAAAAAAAATTACAGGTGCTTTCAGGCTCTTTGCTTCACTTCCTTTTTGTTGTCACCTCCGTCTTTTGAAAGCAGAGCCTTCTGATTGGTTGAGAAATGTGAAAAACACTTTTTTATAACATCATGAAGTTTTCAAACCTTTCAGAAATATTTTGAATTTGTTTTATTATACAGTAGTTCAGTTCTTGAGGGTTTTTTTTTTCAATGGAACAGCATTTCCTTTTGTCATAATCTCATTATGTGCATTTGTTGGCACGTCCGCTGATCGCCGGCGGGGATGCGGCGCTGTGGCGTTCCGAGGAAATAAAGAAAAAGGAGGCGAGGTATTAAGGACAGCTGGCAGCGAGTTATCAGCGACGCTCACATTCATCAGGCCTGCTGGAGATTAGAAGACAGAAGACCGAGCGGAGGAGAGGAGCCACCGCCGGCGTCTCCGCAGCACTCACGCACAAGAGACACACGGTCTACATCGTCTGGAGGCACAGTAACACAACAACAACAACAGCATCCTGATGTGACACCTCCCCTCCTCCCCTCCTCCCCATATTCTGCTTTGCACGGAGAAGAGTAACAAAAGTTAAAAAAAAAAACAAGTTTTTCTCTCTTCGGTTGCGTGCGAAGAGGAGGAAGTTGGGGGGTGTGAGCCTACGCAGTGCAGGTGTCGGAGGTCGAGAGGCAGGGGGCGATCTCCTCGCGCGCTGACAGAGGTCGTCCCCTCTCATCAGCCCGTCCACGCGACGCTGATGTGACCCGACAGCGCCGGCGCTAATGCTGGTGGAGGTCAAACAAGTTGACGCTCGATACGCGGCTGATGTCATAATCCTGACGCTGGTGCAGCGAGGGGCTGAGGGACAGAAGGACAGAGGGACGGAGCGATGGAGGGACGGAGCCTCCCTGGGTCTGGTGGAGATTAAACAGCTGTTTTTTTTTTCGCTGCTGCTGTTGTTCCAAAAATGTTTGACCGCTGTCTCCTCTAAAAAGTTGAAAAACCAGCACTGTGCAAGAAATATTCTAGCCAATTCAAAACATTTTTTTAATGCTGTGTATTTACATTTAAAGCCCCAATAAGGAGATTTAGTTTAATCTAATGGTAAAACTACACATTTGATATCTGCAAAATTGTTCACGTTCTTCCCCGTTCTCCAGTGTTCCACTTGATCTCACATCTCTCCTCTGTGATGTCAGAGTGAAATCAACCAATCCCAGAGCAGATAGACAGTCTGTCCTAGTGCACAATATATCCTCCTCACTGGCCCAACTGCCCCTTTGGTTTAAATGCCCATTTAAAACAAGAGCAGAGAAGGTTAGAGGAGTGCTTCCAGACACATTGACCTGGGTCTTATTTCCATCAAGACGACTGCTGGTTATTAAGGACATGACAAATGAAAGGGCTTTAGCCGGGAAGCCAACTGCTTTCCTTTGTTTATCCTCGGAGGGATTTTGGACGTAATTACTGACAGATTAGGCAGCAGCGATGGCAAACGCTGGACATGGAACACTTTTTTTTTTTTTTCTTTCGCCCTCCGTCCAAACAAGCTCTCACTTACACTCTTGAGGAAAATCCACAGAGGCTCTGTGGTAAATCCCTCGGTTTGAGTGCAAACCTTTAAGAGTCCAAGCGAGCGGCCATGTGGTAAGACCGTCCTTGCCCTCTGAAAACCCAAAGAGAGGTGGACGATGCACCTCACACACTTTATTAGCATTTAAGACAGGTTTATAAAACGGAATTTAGACTGTAGATGTATCCAACGTGAACTTGAGCTCTTGCAGATGATCCCGACGCGACACTTCTGACCTGCCTGTTTTTTCTGGACCTCGGCGGCGTCGACCTGGGCGCCACACGCGCTCGCCGCGCTGGGCCGCATGTTTGTCTTTGGTGGTTTGTTATGCAAATGAAGATGCTATCTCCAGACGACACCGTGTTTGTGATTAAGCCTGGTGCGCCGGTGCATATTGGGAATCTATTGTCAGTGCTAATGACGCTAATCAAGGTACAACAATTCATCAACACTGTAGACTCGCTGTTTGTCTTTTACTGAGGTTCGCCGGCCTCTGCCGGAGCTACGCTACAAGTTTGTCAGATTTCATCACCATCGTGGAGGAGCCGCTTTAATTGCGGAAAAGACGAGTTTAATGAGATGCTGGAATTCGAAGCGTCACAGGTCTGCATGAATTTCTGCAGGAGGTGCTCGTCACTCATGTTGCACTCTGGCCTAAATTCTCAGACACCCAAAATGTGAATCGTGGTCTGGATGTTCCAGGGTTGGATTCCGGCGTGATGACAGAGGAACCAAGGAGGAACGTGGCAGTGAGTGCGTGGTGGTGGCGTCTCTTTTGTGCATCGTTTCTGAGATTTGCAGCAAATCTGATTCACTAATCTACCTCACCAAGACGCATTAGAACCGTGGCTGCTTTTTTTATATATCTAAATTTTATTATATTTTCCTCCTCAGCGCCTGATGCGGAATGCATGGAATCCGCCTGCCGCGCGGCGCAATCCTCCCCGCCACGCACTATGAAATAGGATTGGCACAGAGAGGCCTGTCTGGATTTCCTATTCTGACTTCCTGGAGGTGATGTAGGCAGCACTCTCTACTGTCTTGACTGAGCTGGATGGATAAGCACTCATTTGCAGCAGGGAATTATCCTTCATCAAATATTAACAAATGAGGGTTCCTTTTATTTGCTGTGTTTACATTTGCAAACCAGCCGACAGGAATGCTCAGCTCAGGGGAGCGTCAGTCAGTGGCCACACGACTAAATTCACAGATCTTCATATTATTTTTCCAAAAGGCTTTTAAGAGAAACAAACATCTGCATGACTCATTTATAATTCTTTTCTACACATAAATACGTCTGTCCATCCCAAGCGTTTTCCTTCATCCTTCATACCTCCAGACGTCTTGTGTTGGTTTGGCCGCTGAGTGATGCAACGGTGGTCCGAAAGACCACTTAATGTATTACTGTTTTCTTGCCGATGAAGGAACTGGCATTTCTAATATTTCAGACCTCTATGCCCTCCTGTCTCCCCAATGTGCGCACTTACAGATGGAAGAATCTGCACGCTTTGTTGGATTGTCTGCATTAATCGGAATGGGACAAAATGAAAAGACGGTCTTTGGCTGTGGGTATGGTCACTAACGCAACACTGATCAGTGTTCTTGGTGACATCTTTAAGGGTCGGTTTCCTGGACAGTGTGGTTATAGACTAACTTGGTGAAAAGTGGAGCGAGCAGACGAACTCTGGTGGGCGTCGAGCGACAGCACGTAGACCCAGGCTGTTGTTCGAAAACTGTGACTCGAGTGACTTTCGCAGAATTCGGGACCTTCAGTGTGGCAAAAGAAACACAGTGTGACACAGAATGTTCCTCCTTGTTCCCGAAGTGACACTTGCGTGCACACTCGGCGCCGCTCGCACCTCACGGTGTTGCGTCTTTGACTCATCTTGGCAGACAGGCAGCGGACACAGACGCGTGTCCATTTGGTACGCTGCCAACTGTTCAAGCGAGGCCATCACAAACTTGGCTAATTTTCCGACATTGATTTATCGTTAGAAAGTTTTTTAAAGCACAAGGTGACCCGTCAGAGCCGGCGCCGTGCCCCGTTTATCGCCTCTCTGCGCTGAACTTTAATTAGCGTCCTGATACGAGCGCTGAGCAGCGAGTCTCTGCCCTGCACTGCAGCAGCATTAATGCCTCGGGCTTCTCAGCCATTAGAGTTAATGACGTGAACAAACTGTGAAGCAACCGTTACAAAATACGGAGCTCAAAATTGCTCATGCGTCGTTATCGCTCCCATCAACCTTTCACGAGTTATGCGTCCAAGACAAATGAAGACGTTTTGTGGAAGTTGATGCATAAATTTTCAATCTGCAGTTGTGACGGTGACTCTGGTTGCTCTCAGCTAAATGGTAACTAGCAGGTTTGACATACCATTTACTTAAAAAGTCCTCAAGAGCTGAAGCACAAAGGCCCGGAGGCAGCATCTGTATTCATCATGTCAAACTACCAATAAAAAGACACATAACCTCGAAAAACAAGACAACAATTATTAGTGCAGACACCGCGATTGAGCTTTGCATTTCACACAGCGCTCCCCCAAATTGCTCACCATTCATCTGCAGGAAAATCATTTAAATGCTCACTAATTAAGGGAGCACCTTTGGACTGCAATCAGTGCTGAATTCAAATGCTGCCCTGCTGCAACAGTAATGGAACCTTCCCAAGTCGTCACTCCACCGGTCAGGACGATTACATTCAAACTTGACAATATCCTTCAGCATGCAAGAATAATAGCCTGTGGCGTTAAATCCAAACCTGCTTGAAACCCTGGACTTCTTGAAAACTCTTGACTTTAAAGTGTTGGTTCAGGCAAAATTTACATTTTTAAACTCTCATCCATTCATTTCCAAATGGAGTCGGTCCAAGTGCAGAGCCTTGTTGAACCCTGCTAGCATTGTGGCCAAAGCAACACAATGACAATGCAGTTTGCATCTGTTCTAATATTCTAGTGTCATCCAAGTGCATGTGAGAGATGCTGGTCCAATTTGACTCAAAAACGATGGTGCTATAGCCTTGATTTTTTTTTTTTTTGCGAGAGTGTTCATTGTAACCTTCTACAAGATCCTTCATGGAGCAAATTGCCAGAACCATTAGGTGCAATTTGCCTCATTCAAATTGAAAGTGCAAAAAGAATACACAGGTTGTTGTGTTTTGCGGCGATTGGAGAACACACGCTATTTCTAAGGAGTTTCAAAAGATTTTCTCTTTTTGAAGAATGCTGTGATAAAATATTGTTGTGGTATATAATTGTAAGCAGCAAAGAAATGCAGCTGTGCACCAGACAGAAATGAAGGCCAGACATGATTCTGAAAATACTGCTTTGACGACAAGCATTGCAGTCGTGGTGGTGACAATAACCTGCCAGAATTAAGGACATCTGCCACTGTTGCTGTAATTGTTGTTTTTTTTTGTACTATGTCATCTCAGTTATTTCACAATTGGGTTATTTCCTGGACTTTTTAAAATTATCACTTGTTTTGCGCGAATCCAGCAGCCGGCTTGAAGTCGGCTCCCGTGGGCCGTGTACCTCGGCAGACTCTTGTCTTCTGGTCATGCATGAGTGTGACAGAAAGTGAGACTTGTGTGATAATCAGAGTGGCTCGTGCAGGGAAAGTGGGAGCTCAGTCTGAAGCTACAGCCGCCGGCTGTGGCAGTCTGGTGTTGCTCATCCTGCAACAACCTCAGTCGACTGTAGCCTCTCATTTTTCATTTTTTACTGCCTGTGGAAACGACTCTTTGGAGACTTTCAGACCGACGCGGTGTGTGACTGTGTGTGTGTGTGTGTGTGTGTGTGTGTGTGTGTGTGTGTGTGTGCGCGTGTGTGTGTTCCCCTGCCCTGCATGGACACCACTTCACTTAGCATTAGCAGAACAGGGTCATTTGAATGTGCGCCAGGCAGCTGTGTCAGGCTAGCGGCAGTGTGTGGCTAAAGATAACAGCAGACACAACAGTGTTCGCACCGCGCAGGAGGAGCGGAGTCATAATACGTGGTGGGTTGGAGGCCCGGAACAAATGCCTTTGCGTGATTGATTACACGCTACAAGCTAATGAGATAAACAGAGCCTGAATCGATTGAGTTGAAATCACGCCAGAGGGGCAGACGTCGCCGCGTGCAACAGCGGCGTTGACACGCTGATGTTCAGAGCGGCGGTGAAGGAGAAGCACGCTGCAATTTTTTTTATTTTTTTTGGCTGCGAGCAGAGACGCTCTCGTCCTCTCTCTTCCTCGCCCACTGCCCACCATCTCATTTGGGCATCGCTGACCCTGATTGCGGCAGCAGGCGGCAGCCAGCAGGATCTGACAAGCCCTATACTTAACAATCAGCACCAAGAGAAAAAATCCTCTCGCCCGTCGAAAGGCAAGCAGCACCAGTGCTGTGAAGCGACCGGCCGTTAGCGGGAACGATGTGGGGAAAACACAAAACGAAAACAAAAAAAAAAACACCACGACAAGGATGCGACGAGAATCGGCTGATAAGTGAAAGGTAGGAGGAGCTGAAGCTGAGTCACCAGATTTTACGACTCCAGAGGGTTAACCCTGAAAACCTTCGGGCTTCCCAGATTGTCTGCAGTTCCTTCCTTGCAGCAAATGGAGGGCAGAGAAATGTAAGAGATGGAGACAAACTGCCCCACTGTTTATTACAGAAACACCATCACTGTTCCTCTGTTAAGCATTGAGCGAAATTTGGTATTTTTCAAATACCAAACCTCATTTCAGCTTATCTGGTCACTG
This sequence comes from Thamnaconus septentrionalis, assembly GCA_009823395.1. Taxonomy (NCBI): domain Eukaryota; kingdom Metazoa; phylum Chordata; class Actinopteri; order Tetraodontiformes; family Monacanthidae; genus Thamnaconus; species Thamnaconus septentrionalis. Next base: position 5,491,493 of record CM020510.1, on the reverse strand, counting down.
TGATTGAGCTAAGGGAGGGTCGGGGGAATGTTCGCATTAATGTATCTGATAAAAAAAAAAGCGAGGCTACGCAGTAATTTCACAGGCCGGCGCTACGTGGCTTTAAAGGTAAAGGAAATGGGCAGCAGGACGAGAGAGAGGACTTTAGGAGCTGCTGCCAACTGACCAACTTGTAATTATTCCTGTAGGTCAGCTGGCGTTGACCGTCTGGAACGCAGCTCTCAGACCGGGACAAAGCCATTAATCGACTGCAGCTCGTCGCACACATCAACTTTGCCAGAGTTTGTTCAGCAAAACTTGTTTACAGCCAACATTTTGCACAGAAACCACCTCAAACCATCGCACAAACTCTTCTGCGGAAATAGAAATAGTTTGGGGTTTTGCTTTTGTTTTCTAAATGTTGAGGTTTCCTGAACTATTTGATATTCTGCACTATATACTTGAAAATTAATTTGATGGAAACTCAACTTGATGATAGCAGGAAATATGATCGATCAGTGTCCTAAGGGAACATGCACAGAAAGTTCTTTCATGGTGGTGGGTCTGTGAGGGGGTGTTTTTTTTTTTTTATCATTATAATTTGGTATTGTTATTCTTTGTCTCTGGAAGGACAAAGGGATGGAAGAGATCACGTGGCTGCCAGGCACTTGGAGGGAGAAATCCTCAATGTCATCAGCGTCCGGTGGCATAAGAATTCATTCCATGTCGTGTCGGATCAGAAGCCTTCAGGCGGCGAGGCAGCGGTCGAGGGGGGAGACTGACGGATGGGTGGGTGGGGGGGTAGAGACCTCCACAGAGAAGCACATTATACACAGAGACCAATCCTTTTCTCACGCACGTCCACTGAAAGAGGATTTATCTTGACAATGTGTGAGTGGAATGTTCCACATTTTTCCCAGGTTGAAAAGTTTTTATTTCATCTAACAGCATGAAGAAAAAAATAAAATCACTTGATTTGAAATTAATCAAAGGTCATTATGTAAAATAGTTAAATGGCAGCAACGGTGGAGGTTTACCACTGCCCTTTGTTTCTCTGCTGAGGGAATTAAGGAAATATTGCACTTGGGAAAAAAACTATTACGTCTAATGAAATTAATCCAACTGCACTTCTTGAAGTTATTCACACACACTAATGTCAGCGTATAATTGACTGATAGTGACACTACCATTATCATAATCCTTTACAGCTCCCGTCATTAAATTTAAATGTGTGCCAGGAAACCAACCGTCTGCACACTAATGTACTTACTTTGCTTCGTTCCTTTCTTTTCTTTTCTTTTCTTTCGCTGGAATCCATCCAGCGTCTAGAAATACGGCAAACACAAGATGCTCCAAATTCAGTTCCCTCGGCTGTGGGCTGATTTCTCCGCACGGTCCGAATCAGTGATAATCGCCTGTTGATAGACACGGTCCAGAGGTGGCTTCCAACATGCCACGTGGAGGGAAGAGAAGCGGGTCTTTACACCGCACACAAGCCGGGGAAAGGGGTTGAAAATCAATGCGGCTCCAGTCCCGCCGCGCTGCAAATGAAAAGCATGCATGCCAAGATAATGGATATGGATTTCTGGCTGTGGCTCATGTTTTATTCTCGTGCAGCACAGGGAACCTTTTGCACGCAGTGCTGCAGGAGCCGACTGATAAGTGTAGAGCGGAGTATTTATACACGGAGCGACTTCCGCTACGGCGAGTTAAATCACAGTGTTTGGTTTAAACAAGGGGAAACCGTTTTTTTAAACGACCCGGCTGTTTGTTCAGGGCCAGTTTTAAAAGGGCTTCTGTACAAAGAAACCTCAGTGTGATTAGCAGCAGCACGGATGAACTTTAAAGACTGGTTAAAAACGCAGAGGAGACAACAGAGTCCCGGAGCAAAGAGACTGAATCCTTCCAATATTTACCAAACTGGACATCTGGGAGGTCAAGTGGTGCTGAGACCCTTTAGAATTGTGAGGTATCAGTTGAAAACCTGGTCGGTCTGGTCTGGCCTGACTTTGTGCTTTCTATCTATCTATCAACTTGCAAATATGTCACAGCCTTTGAGTTTTCTAGACTTTGCATCTCTGGATTGCTGATTTGATGGAATCAGAATTAATTTCACCCTTGTAACAAAGTGTTTTATTCCTGTGCCAGCCAAGCCGCCAATGTTGTGCCAGCTCTTCAAGTTTCATGATCCCATTTCATCCATTGACATATTTATATTAGAGCGACGTGGTTGTTTTTTTTTTTTAATCTAGAGGCCCACCTGTTCCCATTTGTGAAAGATGCCAGCGTCTCCTGTCAGAGATTTTAGAAATGAGCCCCTATTGTTTACTGTAAACATCAATTGTGGTAATTTGTACTGAGTCACCATATGGCCACTAATGTTCACTCTCTTGGGTATCATCACACCTCTAATTATCTAATAAGATATCATTCATTTACTCCATTTTTAGAAGGCAGAAATCTCTGGAATGTCGATCTGTTACACGACTGCTGCCATTTAAAAAATGACGGATGGGGAGTCATTAAATTTGCAGGGGTAATTGTGGGGGTAATGTCCAAAGAGCGTGCACAGATTATTATTATTATTATTATTATTATTTTTTATTTTTATTTTTTATTATTATTTATTATTAGTATTTTTTGGTGCAGCTTGTGGGCCCGTCGAGGCTTCGCCCGAGTGCTGCATCTTTCAGAGGTACACGCAGCGTGAGAGGATGAGAGCTCGGCTCTCGGCAGCCACCGCAGAGGCCGCCGGCACGTCGTCATCCCTGCAGGCGCCGGCAGAGCGGCGTGTCAGTCAGCCGCTGCCACGGGCAACCCTCCCCCACAGGCCCCCCGAGAGCAGAGGCTGTCTCTGCAAACGTCACCAACAAGAAAGCGTTGGAAACGCAGGCCCAGACTGCGACGCTCACATTCCCTCAAAGAAAAAGGAGGCCACTGCAAATTCCACTCTGCATTTATCAGATGTTCTGCCACCTTTTCAATCTTTTGCCTACAATGAGGTCGCAGCTTTTGGCGTCGGGACACCGGCTTTCTAAGATAAAAGAGGAAACGATACAAAAAGAGACAGACGCACTGGAAAAAAATGAACCAAACCAAGCAGGTGGAATCGCCGGGCGTCTCTCACTGCGGTCAAGTCCCTCGGCAGCGGCAGCTGCTCTCCAGAGGCGTTTGGAGCCGTTCTTCTCCCGTCTATGTATTCCCTGTGCACTCTCCGTTGAGCTTCATATTTAAAAGTCTCGCCTTTAAAAAGAAAAAAAAAAGGAGGGAGAAAAAAGGGGCCCCTAAAAAATCCACTCGAGTGTGAATTTCTGAGGACGATGAAAATGAGTTGTCAAAAGCAGTTTGTCTGTCTGTCAGTGTCACTTCCACGTCCCACCACTTTGTCACCGCGTCCAGTCCAACTCGAATCATTTGTGTTAACTAGCAGCAACTGTACGGCACGCGGAAGCTGCGCTGCTCAGAGTTCGACGTGCTCATCCATCTTGCCAACCGCCATTAGTTTAATTTTCCAGCTCCAGCAGCCACTTCTCTGTATCGGCAGAAAAGGTGGTTAGGTGACGGAGCAGCAACTGCTGCTAAAGAAAGACCTTTTTACATGTTGTTGACAGGGGCCTGTGTTTTATTAGTTACTCAACATTTTCAATGTTGCCTTGTCTTAACGCTAAACCATTGTGCAGCTCTGGGGGTGTCGACGAAGACGGACTCTGCAAACATATTGCAGTCTAATAATGAATGGGAGCGTTTAGTCTCAGTTTAATAAGGCTTTCATTGAAATTTCACTGAGGAAAAATCTGAATTCAATTATTTCTTTTTTTTGGCTGCAATCCGATGAAAAGGTCTCAAGCGCTAGGCACGCTAGTGCCAAAAAAGAAGAAGAAAAATGGCAAAAACCTTCGCAATGTCAGAAATAGCCTAATGTGACGTCCGACATGCAGCTCAAACCTGCACAAATGGAGCAGCACTAAGGTTTTAAATTTTAGATGTGTCCTCTGCATGGCCCTGCAATGAGGAGTTAGTGAGGCGGCGGCCGTCGATAATGTGCAAACTGTGCCAGCCAACGGTCTAAATCTAAGAAGGTTTAAGCCATTTAGCTAAAGAGGAAAAGCTCTCCTTTAAACTGTGGCCGGGGATAAGCCTCAACACCCATCTGATAAGAGCTCGGTGGCCGCAGTAGCTTTGTGTGAACCTTTTTTTTTTCCATCAGTATTATTATTTTCGGTGTATTTCAAGTGGCCATGATACCAAGTTCAGGAGGAGAAATGCAGCTGCAGCCTTTGAACAATGAAATTGATTCTGAAGTTAAATTGAGTGTTTTGGGTTTTTTTTTTGGTTTTTTTTCCTCAGCGGCACCCCGTCATCGGTGCAGACGGGCAGCAAAGCAATATGCTTTGCTAAGCGCCCAATCGATAAGAACCCATTCACACCGCATTGTATTGGCAACAGGCAGAGATGAATTAGTGTTGCTAAGATCTCGCAGGGATCCGACCGAACAGAGACGTTTTCAGCAGGACGGTAGGCGAAGAGAAGAAGACTAACAAATGTCCCGCTAGGTTGAGTTTGCCAGGCGCGGTTGCAGCGCAGCAGTGACTTACATCAGCTCTGACGTCTGACTAGAGGGATGTATTCTCAAATTTTTTGACACTGTAGTATCAAAAGTGTTGCAAAAGTCTTCACAAAAGTACAGCAAAGATCCTGGTGGCAATTTGAGAAAAGCAGAGATTTAAATGTGTCGTGTGGTTTCCTGGTGTCAACAAGTGACAAAGCAGGACATAAAACAGACATCAAACAAAGTGATGACACGGTCGGCCAGGAACTGATACACGCCTCTGGCACAACCTAGTTTTTTTTTTTTACATCACTGAAATATCACAATAATTGGTTTTACCGTGTATATTTATATCTGTATCAGTCAACAACAATTATTTCTAAAATAATCTGCTGAAGTGGGCCGCAAACTTGGCATGCAGACACATCATAAATTAGAACATCTAAATTGTAATAATGAAGATGCCGAGTGGCCAAACGGACCGTGGGAGTGAGGAGGAGGATGAGGAACAGGAGGAAGAGGAGGGACTGGACGTCTTGGACTCTGGATGAGATCCAGCAGACTTTCGTTTTTTGGAGAAACAAACTTTTTTTCGACAGAAAATTCTGACAGAAACACAGGACACCTTCGTCGAGAGTCTCAACCTGAGACACCTGCCTGCTGAAAAACAGCTGAGCCGCCTTCCCAGAGGGGGCGCTCTAATCTACCTTCGCCCAGTTTTCCAGAAAAAAAATACAAAAGCGAGCCTCTGTTCGGCTGGAGGACGGCCGAGCTGCTTTGAAACGGGGCGTCAGCTGCAGACGCCGCCGTTCTGCTGCAGGTGCAGCCGCAGATGCTACCTGACGCCACCAGTGACACCAGCAGGTTCACATGGAACTGCAGCATCAGCATCGGAGGGGGGCACAGAGATGGAGGGGGGCTGGTATCTGTTGGCGTTGATTGAAGTTCAATGAAGCTCTGGCTGTTTCTTCTGTGGTGTTCAGCTTCTTCGTTCATCACGGCGCCAACCGAGACCAAAACATCATCAAGACGAGAGAGTATCGTGATAGAGACAAGACCAAGACTTCGAAAAATAAAAAAATGACCAGTGTCTTTTTTAAATTGAAGTTTGCTTCTAAATGAACAGCAACATCTCTTTTCAGCAAGGTGCCTTTAAATAATGTTCTTTAACATTTTGCTGCTTGGCCAACTATTTTGAACCATTTTTAGCACTGAGCAGCGTCACTGCGCCGCTGTGCTTTTTAGCCTAATAATAATAATAGTCTAAACGTCCCTTCACAGCGTGCACCGGCTCATGTCCTTGCTGTTCCAGAGAAACTCCTTTTATGTCTGCTGACGCTAAAGTTAAACCCGCACCACACCTGCAGTGTGCCCTGCAGGATGATCTGCAATAACAAAGAGAGGTTAATCAAAAGATGTAAAAAAAAATAAAAAAAATGCCGGAGGTGGTGACAAGGGTTCAAGAGTTCAAGGTATTTTCTCTCCCAAGAGCTGGATTCCTGCTGCAGTCTGCTTGATGTTAAATCATGCGAGTAGATTTATTAAATAAAAAAAAAAAAACAGCATCCACAGCACATCAGCGAGCGATGCAATGGGGTGATGCAGCCTAAAAAATAGATGAATTTAAATTGTGAAATCATGTGCTAGTGTGCTCAAAGAAAAAAAAACACACCACCAAGGTGTGTTAATCCAGCCTCCACCTTTTAAGGAGCGCAACCGGCCAAATATCAGCAGCGGGAGCGCGTCGGCGCCCCCTTGCTAGAGTTGTCCGCCCTTAATGCCGCACGTCCACCGGAGGCTGATGGATGGCGGCGAAGGGACAGAGACCCCGGCGCCATTCATCAAAAGCGGACAAGTCCTCGGGGCCTGGCGGCCGCGGCTGACAAATGAGGAGCGGAGCTTCTTCTGAGGGGGGCGGGGCCACAGGAAGCCCCGGCTCGGTCCAGCAGAGGAGAGGAGAGGAGAGGAGAGGCCACTTATATCTGATCTGGCTCCTCTCCCCTGGTTGCTTATTATGGCTCCGGTTCATAAAATGCCTTCCAACTTTTCTATTTTTTTTTTTCTTTTGTCTGGCCCAATGAGCTGCATGACAAACGGCTCTTTGCACCTTAAGCTGGATCCAATAAGGTCCCAAATTGGTACTTGGAAATGTGTGTGTGTGTGTGTGTGTGTTTGCGAGGGACTGAGACAGATGCAACTGAAGGGAGCTGTTGAGAGCCGACGTAAATCACATTTTGCATTTTGGACGGCGAGGAAGAGGAGGAAGAGGAGGAGGGGGGGGCGGTGTCGGCAGCCGGGGAGAAGAGATTCTATTTGAAGCCGCCGTATCCACTGAGAGGCTTCGACGCATATTGTTAGAGGTCTGGCGAAACGGGGGGAGAGAGCGGCAAGAAAAGACACATTAAGCGGAACGTCTCGGCCAGGAAAGGGGAATAATGTAGGATCCTTTCAAAGCCTCTGAAAAATGAGTGCCCTTCAAGACATCCTCATTCCCCCCCATTATGTGTGCACACTGTGAACAGGCCCGGACCTGAACTCTGCCGCTCTGCTCCGCTGCAGCGTGAGACTGAACAAAATAATTCAATAAATACATTTATATCCTCACCAGATGGGAGGGATGCGGCGCATCAAACTGGACAAAAGATTTCGACCCGGGACTCGGGACGATATTAATATCTCAGAGTACGACAATGGCTTGGTCACAATTGTGAGATGATTTCTGATATTTGCTAATTATGAAAAAACATCCTCCTGACAGAAAGACTTAAAGCCACCCCTGATGAGCAACAATGACACCATCAGCTTTAATATTCCAAAAGTGATGTTTTACAGTTCATATATTTCACAACACGGCGTCAGACGGTCAGTGCAGAGGACGAGTGTTCCAAACAGGCAGCGGGTGAGGCTGCAGCCTTTTCCTTTTTTTTTAACACTTCATTGTTTGGGCTCTAAATGTCACAAAGAATCAGTTTTAATCAGTGTTAACTATTGATTAGCGCCAGTCGAAATGTTGTTTATTCCCACTTTCTGGCTATGAGTTCCACATTCACTCTGTTCTGCTTGGCCTCAGACAAACAAACAAACAAACAAACAGACTCAGACGACTTTTTCCAGCCTCCACCACTGACACTAAATGCAGACGAAGCCCTGAAAGCTCTTATTCCCCTCCGTCCTCTTCTTCTTCCTCCTGGTCCTGATCTTCAACCGTCTCCCTTCACTTCCAGTCATATATCTCTGCTGTTGTTACCAGTGGAGTTCGTGGTGTCGGTGTTGCCTTCTCAATTTGTTTCACAGAGGCCGATTTGCAAATCCCTGCTTGGTTTGATGTTTGCACATGTTATTGATTTGTGCCTGCGGTGGTAAATAATCAGACTTGATATAATTTCGCCCTTGATGCACATTGGACTTTGTTTATCAAAGCAGAGATGTTTAATTGCTCTCTGTGCTCAAAGCCGTCCCGTCACCATCGCTGCTTCGTCTGGAAACCGATTTGAGGAAAGTTTGTTTCTTCTAATTAGAATTAAATTCTTGGACTATTTTCCTTGGAAACAAAGCCGCAGTATCGACAGCGACTGCAACAAGGTCTCAGTGCAACACAGTTGACGCTTTTTAATGACTTGTGGGGCTAAATTGTCAGGCGTTGCAGTCGCTGCTTACTTGAAATAGGCTGTTTGACAAATGTTGTTTTCCAGATCAGACTTCCGCAGCTCAGTTAATCCAACTTGCTCTGATTAATTCTCGCAGTTCAACTCGTTTCTTTTCCATTTTATGTTTTATGCTTTCTCTCTTATTTCCCGCCGGCATTCAAAGTGAAGCCGAGTCTGATTAGAAATCAAAACCCTTCGGGACTCCTTCATGCTTGAAGTCTCCATTGAAACGATCAAGGTCGCAGAGTGTGAAGTGCAACTTTGAGCGGGAGCGCCGCAGCACGTGTTTTCCTCCAGCTTACGTGGGGCTAATTGGAGATGTGCTGACATACACGCAGCGTGTCCATGAAGGAAAAGCTATTTTCCTCTCGCTCTCTCTTGCAAAAAAATGTTTTGCAGATGAAAGTTTCCCCCTTTGAGGGAGGATAAAGGTCTAAAACTTTGGACTTCTGCGCCGTCCAATCCGATCTCACTCACTCACAACAAGACCGGAGGATTCCGTGTCCAGCACCTGCTGCTGTCACTGTCGGTTTTTAAACTTGTTGT